>CM069152.1:15059736-15339736 GCA_035221665.1 Okamejei kenojei | reverse complement strand
TCTATCTATCTATCTATCTATCTATCTATCTATCTATCTATCTATCTATCTATCTATCTATCTATCTATCTATCTATCTATCTATCTATCTATCTATCTATCTATCTATCTATCTATCTATCTATCTATCTATCTATCTATCTATCTATCTATCTATCTATCTATCTATCTATCTATCTATCTATCTATCTATCTATCTATCTATCTATCTATCTATCTATCTCTGCCTTAAAAATATCCATTGCCTTGGCCCCCACAGCCTTCTGTGGCGATAAATTCCACAGGAGAATTCTGTAAAGTATGTCGGGGGTGGTGGGGTGGGAGTTGAGGAGGATGAGGACTACTCATATCCAGCAAGTGTAATCCTGTCTTTGTTGTATACCTGCAATGCCTCCTCCAAATGGAAGCCCGGAGTGAGATCAGCTGGCACAACACTAGTGTGTAGGAAACCAAAGGTAGACACACAAAGCTGGAGTAACTCAGCGGGTCAGGCAGCATCTCCAGAGAGAGTGGGTGACGTTTTGGACCGAGACTCTTCTTCAGGCTGATGTCAAGGGAGTGGGTGGTGCATAGATAAGGAAGTGTAGTGTGAAAACAGGGACAAAGGGAATGAAGATCAAGGACTATGTAGAATTGTTAGTTGGGAGAAGGTAATATGTAATGAAAGGTAACAGAAAACAAAATGTGATTTTATCTCTATTGGCTTTGTTGTTACCTTCTCCCAAATAACAACAATCTATTCTACGCTGTCCTTAATCTCCATTCCTTTGGTCCTGTTTTCACACCTCGCACTTCCTTATCTATGTACCGCCCGTGTGCGGACGCGGCGCCGACGGACGAGAAGCCTGAAGCAAAGAAGTCGAAACCAAAGAACCGAATGGAAACGAGGCCGAAACGCCAACTAACCGACAGAGTACGAGGCCGAAACGCCAACTAACCGACAGAGTACGAGGCCGAAACGCCAACTAACCGACAGGTACGAGGCCGAAACGCCAACTAACCGACAGAGTACGAGGCCGAAACGCCAACTAACCGAAAGCGCGGGACGCCTAAATGCAAACTAACCATAAAACTGCGTCGCCTAAAAGCAAACTCACCGAACGGCCGCTCTGTCGAAACGCCACCTACCCGAAAGGCGGCGTCGCCAACGAACCGAATGCCGCTCAACAGAAAAGTCAAATAACGGACATGACGTTGCCGGGGGGCGGGACTTGTCAGCGATTGGTCCAGACCCCCGCGTCCATCACATCACTGTGGAGGGGTGAACATTGTTGGTTTGCCTTAATATTCGAAACAATCTATTGTGATGGATATTGATGTAATGCTGGTTTATAACGCGCTGGTCAGAGCTCAGTTTAGGGCCCCATATCTGAGGAAGGATGTGCTGGAGTTGGAGAGGGTCCAGAGGAGGTTTTACAAGAATGATCCCAAGGATGATTGGGTTAATGTATGATGAGTGTTTGACGGCACTGGGCCTGTACTCGCTGGAGTTTAGATGGATGAGGGGGGACCTTGGATAGAGTGGATGTGGAGAGAATGTTTCCACTAGTGGGAGAGTCCAGGACCAGAGGGCAGAGCCTCAGAATAAAGTAACGTACCTTTAGAAACGAGATATGGAAGAATTTCTTTAGTCAGAGGGTGATGAATCTGTGGAATTCATTGCCACGGATGGCAGTGGAGGCCAAGTCATTGGCAGAGACAACCGATTCTTGATTAGTGCGGGTGTCAAGGGTTATGGAGAGCAGGCAGGAGAATGGGGTTGAGAGGGAAAGATAGATCAGCCATGTTCCAATGGCGGAGTAGACTGGATGGACCCAATGTCGTAATTCTGCACCCGTGACTCATGAACTTTAGCCAGAACCATAAATGTTGTCAGATCTTAACCAGAAACATAAAAAACATTGAAAATAGGTGCAGGAGTAGGCCATTCGGCCCTTCGAGCCAGTACCGCCATTATAATATGATCATGATTGATCATCCGGAATCAGTACCCCATTCTTGCTCTCTCCCTATATCCCTTGATTCTGTTAGACCCAAGAGCTAAATCTAAATCTCTCTTGAGTACATCCAGCGAACTTCAGAGTGGTGCTGCCTATGGCAGTCACTGCACACATGGGATGAGTGGAGAGGCTCTTGTCGCCCACAGATCCCCAACCCTAAGGATGGGGCATCGCAGGCATTCAGTGGCAGTCCTCTGCTGCGTTTGTCTCCTGCATATTCAGAGCACGCGGCTAGTGCACATTCATCGGGACTCGGTGACAATTGCAAATGTGTGTGACTCTGGGTTAAAGTGGGTGTAAAGGTCGCTCCTGGCGCTACGAGGCGTGAAGGAATCAATCTTCACAGCAGGTTTATATGTAAACTGCAGGAAAAAAAGTGACAGCAACACTAATCAAATGTCCTGAATGACAGCTTATCTCCATCCAAACATGCGATCAATTAAATTGTTCAGCAGCACCGTTGGTAAACATATGCCCTTCTTCAGTTCGCCCCACTGGCATGGAAGGGTATCCTGATCAAAACCTCCTTAGCAGCAGTGTTTCTATTGAACGGAACATATTGCTGTCAACTCAGAATAAGGGCATGAATCACAGAGATGGTTATTGTCAGTGATGTCGGTGCTGGCAGTTTCTGCACATTCTACACAAGTAAAGGCAGCGTTAGGTAGACTCAGGGCTGCAAGGCTGTGGGAGAGCTTGCACAGCAAGGCTGGGTCCACACCGGGGACACGGGGGATGGTTTGTGCGTTAATTACAGGAGCGCTGCCAGAGACCCGAGCATTGTACCCGAAACGAAGGTCTGAACCTTACTGTAGCAGCTGGGGAATTAAATTTAAAATTTGAATCGTTAATACATCTGGAGTTTAAAAAAAAAATCCTTGTCTTAGTAACGGCACGGTGGCGCAGTGGTGGAGCTAGTATAATGATGCAATTATAAGGAAAGCACATCAGCGCCTCGACTTCCTGAGAAGATCACAGAGATTCGGTATGTCAAAGAGGATTCTCTTGAACCTCTACAGGTGCACAGTAGAGAGCATGCTGACTGGTTGCATCGTGGCCTGGTTCGGCAACTGCAAAAGACTGCAAAAAGTTGTGAACACTTGCCCAGTCCATCATCGGCTCTGACCTCCCCACCATGGAAGGGATCTATCGCAGTCGCTGCCTCAAAAAGGCAGCCAGCACCATCAGAGACCCACACCATCCTGGCCGCACATTCATTTCACCCCTGCCATCTGGAAGAAGGTGCAGGAGCCAGAAAACTGTAACGTCCAGGTTCAGGAACAGCTTCTTCCCGACAGCCATCAAATGTCCTGAATGACAGCTTATCTCCATCCAAACATGCGATCAATTAAATTGTTCAGCAGCACTGTTGGTAAACATATGCCCTTCTTCAGTTCGCCCCACTGGCATGGAAGGGTATCCTGATCAAACTATTAAACACTACAACCTCAAATGGGCTCTGAACTACAAAAGACTTATTATTACTGTTGCACTGTTTTGTTTCGTTTGAATATGTGTGTATGTGTATATATATTTATGGGTATGTTGTGAGCATGTGTATATTTTCTCTCTCTCGTTTGTCACATCATACAATGTTTGCATTGTCTGGCGTGCTGCAGCAAGTAAGAGTTTCATTGCTCTGTCTGGGACACATGACAATAAAACACTCTTGACTCTTGACCCTTATGGCGCAGGAGAACCAGGTTTGATCCTCACAATACATAAACTAACTGTACAGTCCCATCAAATACCCTAAGGGTGCGCACTGTATGGGTTACATCCAGGGTAAGGCATCCTTGACACTGGTCCACGATCTCCCCCATAGCCAGTGCTGAAGAGACTAGATACAAATTAAAGCTTCCTCTATACTACAAGGAGCGCTCTCCCAACATTGTCCCATTAGACCTACCCAGGGACTGGATTGCATGGATTAGGTGCAGAGTAAATATCCCGCAACACAGTCCCATCAAACCCTCTAAAGAACATGGAGGTATAAAGGATTCTACGGGATATGAATGCACAGATCATTGAAATAGTGAGCTCACAAAGTCGCTGAAAGTACAACTTGGGGCTTCCTGAGGCATTCAACCTGAGAGCTAGGTATTTATGTCAGATTTATCAAAAATATAACGTGAGAAAGTGCAAGGAGGTCTATTTTAAAATGTGTCATAGGGAGCCAGGTGTCATGGTACAGGTGCAGTGAACTATGAGGAGGACAAATGGTCGACACAAAATGCTGGAGTAACACAGTGGGTCGGGCAGCATCTCCGGAGAGAAGGGATAGGTGACGTTTCATGTGTCTACCTTTAGCTTTTTGTGTCTACCTTCAGTTTAAACCAGCATCTGCAGTTGCTTCCTGTAGAGGGCAAATTATATATTGGCTTTTATAAGAGGAGAATCTGTGCAGGAGTAAAGATGTCTTACTGCAGTTCGTCTTTTTTTAATACAGTAGATACTAAGAAATGGAAACCCGTCCACTGAGTTTGTGCCGATCAGTGACCCCTGTACACTAACCCTCTCCTACACACTGGGGATAAGTTACATGTTTTGACTGAAACCAATTAGCCTACAAACCTCCTTGGACATCCTTGGAATGTGGGAGGAAACCGGAGCACCTTTGAGAAAACCCATGCGGTCACGGGGAGAACGTACAAACTCCGTACAGACAGCACCCTTAGTCAGGATCAAATCTCTGGCGCACTGAGGCAGCAACTCTACCGCTGCACCACCGAGCTGCCCGTGGCTTCCCTTGGTTGAAGAGAATAGAACCAAGTGTCACAACACAGGGTAAGGGGAGACCATTGTGGACTGGGGTAAGCAGCTCGTTCATCACACGGGGGGGCGGCAAACCTTTGGAATTCTTTAAAGTGGAAGGCTCAACTCAGTCCTCGCGTTCATTCATAACGGAGATCGATACATTTATGAATAGCAAGAGCAATTGGAGTGCAGGAAAATGGCATTGAAAATGATATTATATTACACTTGGAGAGCTCACAACCCAATGATATGAACCGTGAATTCTCCAATTTTAGGCAGCTAAAACTTCCTTATCATATAAGGCATTGCTTTAAGGTGAGAGGGGCAAAGATCACAGGAGATGTGCGGGGCAGTTTTTTTACACAGAGGGTGTTGAGGGCCTGGAACGTGCTGGTGAGGGTGGTGGTGGCGACAGGTATTGGATGGGCCAAAGGGCCTGTTCTTGTGCTGTACTGTTCTATGTTCTATGTTCTTTCACAAAGGAGGAGGCCATTTGGCCCATTGAGCTTATGTCCTTTCAGGTTCCCTTAAAATCTTTAAGATCTATAGACTTAAAGTTAATACCAGACTAATAACTGCAGATATCTACTATTCTAATTTGTGATGCAGGTTTGATTCTGACCTTCAGTACTGATTGTGTGGAGTTTGCATGTTCTCACTGTGACTACACGACTTTCTTCTGGGCGCTCTAATTTCCTCCCGCACGGGGCGGCGCGGTGGCGCAGCGTTAGCGCTACTGCCTTACAACGCTAGAGACCCGGGTCCGCTCCTGACTACAGGTGCTTGTCCGTACGGAGTTTGCACGCTCTCCCCGTGACCTGCGTGGGTTTCCTCCGAGACCTTCAGTTTCCTCCCACGCTGCAAGGACGGACAGGTTTGTAGGTTAATTGGCTTGGTGTAAATGTTAAATTGTTCCTAATGTGTGTAGGGTAATGTTAATATGCGGGGATCGCTGGTCAGTGTGGACTCGGTGGGCCGAAGGGCCGGTTTCTGCGCTGTATCTCTAAACGAAACTAAACTCAATTTCTCATTTGGTGGAGCAATTTTGCTGTGTGTGGATGAGGATATTTGTTGAAAAAAATACGTATCAGAACCATTTGGAAAACCTTACAATTTAATACAGTGTCTTCCTAGTACCTTTAAAACATTAATCTGACATTTTTTCGAAATCCCATGCGTCCTTGCTTGATTAATTTACACGCTGGAAATGTCCCAGCAATATCGCGCTGTTGTCTACTCCCTTTTCATTTCAAAATCTCTCGTCTAAAAATTGTTGGGCTGTCAGTTGTAGTTGAAGTTCAGTTTGTTTCCTCAATTATAGCTTTATTCTTTTGGAAGCAGTGAATACCTAGAACCCACATTCTCCTGCGTTTCCCATCAAGATGTGACAATTCTCTTGTTGTAATTTGTTTGGGCAAAAAACAAGCAGGCCGCTTGTCACCGCACGGCGTGGCGTGACAGCTGCGGACACATCCTCCGATTCTCACAACCGCATCTCCACTCCGCTCCGCCTATTGTGGGCCCACAATGATAACACTGCCTGCATTAAGAAACACTGACGATAGAAGCTGGAGTAACTCAGCGGCTCAGGCAGCGACTCTGGTTGAAAGGGGCAGGTGACCCTTCGGGTCGAGACCCTTCTTCGGGCCGAGAGGCGGGGAGAGGGAAACGGGAGACGCGGACGGCGCATGGAACAAATGAATGAAAGATGTGCACAAAGCAACGATGCTCAAGGGGAGGTGGAGCCCACAATGGTCCATTGTTGGCTGCGGGGAAGGTGATAACGAGTTACACAAATAGTGAAACTCAACAGGAGGACAGTGAATTTGCAGGAAGGAGCTGCAGATGCTGATTTACACCGAAGATAGACACAAAATGCTGGAGTAACTCAGCGGGACACACAGAATCTTTGGAGAGAAGCGATGATGTTTGAAGGAATGAGAAGGGTGATGTTTCAGGTCGAGGCACTTAACCTGTGTACGATGACTAGGGTGGGGGAGGAACTGAGACAGGGGGGATTCAAGGGTTACTTGAAGTTAAAGATATCAATATTCATCCCACTGGATTGTAAGCTGCCCAAGCAAAATATGAGGAGCTGTTCCTCCAATTTGCGTTGGCCTGCCTCTGGCAACCAGTCTGACAATGGTGTGTCTATCTTTGGTGTAAACCATCATCTGCAGTTCCTTCTTACACATTAACAAACACTGTGGTTCTGCTCAGGAGTCAAATGGAGTTAATTTCTCACGGTTGCATGGTATTCATTTTGAAATCACATCTACATTTTAAGTACGTCAAACATTAGTCAGATCAACAAAACGACCTCAAATGGCAAAGTAAATAGTTTGACAATTGTCAATTTTTTTATCCTGACCTTCAGTACTGACTGTGTGGAGTTTGCATGTTCATCCTGTACTACATGAGTTTCTGGGTGCACTCATTTTCTCCCACATCTGGGCGGCATGGTGGTGGAGCGGTCAAGACACTGCCTTACAGCGCCAGAGACCCTGGTTCGATCTTGGGTACGGATGCTGCCTGCTCTCTTAATGCAGTTTGTACGTTCTCCCTGTAACCTGCGTGGGTTTTCTCTGGGCCCCCCGGTTTCCTCCCACACTTCAAAGATGTGCAGGTTTGTTGATAAATTGGCTTTGGTAAAAATTGTAAATTGCCCCCAAGGTGTAGGACGGTGTTGGTGTGTGGGGGTCGCTGGTTGGTGCGGACTCAGTGGTCCGAAGGGTCAGTTTCCGCGCTGTATCTCTAAACGAAACTAACATTTAAACAATACACGGGTCTATCTCACTGAGTTGAAAGGAATGTAGGGACAATAGTGAGCGTTAGGGCAGGGTCGCTATCAAATCAAAATGGATGCTTGACGGTTGGTGCGGACTCCCTCTTCTCCCCTCTCCCATCAGGCAAAAGGTACAGAAGTGTGAAAACGCACACCACCTCCAGATTCAGGGACAGTTTCTTCCCAGTTGTTATCAGGCAACTAAATCATCCTACCACAACCAGAGAGCAGTGCTGAACTACCATCTACCTCATTGGTGACCCTAGGGCTATCCTTGATCGGACTTGATCGCACTACATGTTATACCCTTATCGTGTATCTATACACGGTAAATGGCTCGATTGCAATTATGTATTGTCTTTCTGCTGACTGGGTAGAGCAGCATTCCTCCATCTACAATTCCTACCTACACATTCACAGACCTACACAGTCCTCCTGTTGAGTTTCACTCTTTGCACAACTCGTTATCATCTTCCCCACAGCCAACAATGGACCATTGTGGGCTCCACCTTTCCTTGATCATCATTGCTTTTTGCACATCTTTCATCTTCCGCAACCAAAGCTTTTTACAGCACCTCGGTGCGTGCACGTGACAATAAACTGAACTGAGCTGGATTTGGTGGAAGAGATGACCTATTTCCATGCTATAACACCCGACCATTCTGTAACAATAACAGCCACCATCGCCCATGGACATCGTGGAATTCTGCTCTACATTCATTCCAGCTTCAATGTAGATCAATATTTATTAACTGATGAAACAAGACATGAAAGTAATCAAGATAGACACAGAGAAGTGGAGAGCACATGCTGGTAATCAAACTCAATAATATGTAACATAATGATATTTTTTCTTCAGGCACACTTGGCGCAGTCCGCTGACTGAAATAAACGGAATGGAGCTGCAGAAAACCCTAATTGTCACTCATTCAGTTTGATTTAACTTGTGACAACTTCGAGCTGCCACCCAATCATTTTAAAAACAAGCATTTTAACTTAGCACGGAGAAACAGATCAAGTGAGGAGCGTGTTATTGTCATATGTCCCAAAACGGAACAATGAAATTCTTACTTACAGCAGCACGACAGGTATAGCGCAGAAATATCGTACTCTATAAGTATAAAGCAATAAGCCACCATAAAAAAAGTTTAGTATGCAAAAGAAAGAAACAAACAAAAATATTTTAGTTTAGTTTAGATTTTAGAGACAGCGCGGAAACAGGCCCTTCAGCCCACCGAGTCCTTGGCGATCAGCCATCACCCCGTACACTCATTCGCCCGCGTGTCAGGCGACGTGTAGCTCGCTGTTGGCTTCTGTCGCCGTCCAGCATGTTGACAGAATTGGTCGCCCGACGCGTCGCAGAGTGCATCGTGTCATCGTTTCCGGGGATGGCCACGAGGAGGCTTCTGTCATCGTCCCCACCCCGTACGCTAACACTATCCTATACACTAGGGACAATTTACAATTTACACAAGCCAGTTAGCCTACACAACACGTCTTTGGAATGTGGGAGGAAACCAGAGCACCCGGAGAAAACCCACGAGGTCAAGGGGAGAACGTACAAACTCCTGTACGGACAGTACCCCCGTAGTCAGGATCAAACCCGGGTCTCTGGCGCTGTAAGGCAGCTCCTCCACCTCTGCGCCACTGTGCCACCTAATAATTACTCAAGCTCTTTGTGCCTTTTTTCTATTTTAACTTTAGCATTTAGGTTTTGGCCCAGACCAGGTGTCGGAGATTATGGGGAGAGGTTTAGGAGAATGGGGTTAGGAGGGAGAGATAGATCAGCCATGACTTAATGGCGGAGTAAACCTGATGGGCTGAATAGCCTAAATCTACTCCAATTCCTTATATGATCTTATAACCTTATGATCACAGCTCTAGGTCTTGTAGTGCTTTGCACCTGTCAAGTGTTAAAAGAGACACATACTAAATCTAAGTTAAAAATTTAGTCCTTAGCCCAAAATTTCCTCCACAAACTATCAAATAATTAGGAACAAAAGATATCTGTTCACACAACTTTGGAGAATTGATCCATATAACGGTTCTGACACTCATACTGTATATCAGGTACATCTTGACACCTTTGATGCCACTTAGTAAAACACAAAATGCCGAGTAACTCTACAGGTTAGGCAGCTTGTCCCTGATTAGTAATGGTGTCAGGGGTTATGGGGAGAAGGCAGGAGAATGGGGTTGAGGAGGAAAGATAGATCAAGCATGACTGAATGACAGAGTAGACCTGATGGGCTGAATGGCCTGATTCTGCTCCTATAACCTATGAATTTATGAAAGTGATCAGCATGTTTTCGAATCTGTTGGATTTTTGCCCAGACACAGAACATGCTCAATCTTCCGTTAGGCAATGGATTGACCCAAATCATTTCTCTCAAGTGCCCCGTGCTCCTTCTAAATCCCTGTCCAGCCTGGAATTCTCTGTCTCCGATCTATACTTTACTCAATTCTCTTCCCTTGGTTGCTTTGGAGGATATGCTCCCTCATCAACATCATCGGTTGTTTAACCTATGATGGGTGCACATTTTCCCCGTGGCTCCTCTATCTGACGCTGCGCATTATCTCAGCCCCTGGGATGCAGGGCACACACAAAGGCAGCTTATCTGCTCCTTTCTTCAACACGTTTTTACGACTGAACATCATTGGTGCGTTTGTCTCGCACTTGCTTGAAACCCCCGTCACATCTTTCTACAGGCTCCAGTACATTTGTTATCTCAGTGGCACTAATCGTTTCCTCCGAACCATCCTCCAGCTTTCCCCTGTAATAAACCAGTCCCACAGTCTGTGGCTTCATGTTTAATGTCTACTGCAACTACTGGACCTCCCGTCTCGGGAAGAATTTCGAACTCTCTCAGCATCATCACCATCATCATCGTTGGAAACACGGGCGACGCAGTGGTGCTGGTTTCCGACGGGCACGGTGACCCACGCGCCACACATCTCTGCCCTCCATGCAGTGGGCAAGCTCCCCTTTTGTCTCCACACATGTGTCTTCCATCAACATCTTCAGCACTATCGGCCGTCCCGCGTCACGCCTCCCGTGGGTGTGGGGGGGGGGGGGGGAGGGGGTTCCCGCGGCACAACCTCGGCATCTCTGGGGGGCGGTGGCAGCGACCGGCGAGCCTCATCCTTCTCCACCTGATCTTCCCGGTCAGAGGGTGGATTCTCCCCATAGAGCTGGGCGTTGGTGATGTGGTCCCTCCAACTGACATTTTGAACTTTTCTGGGCATTCGGGTGAGGGTACCGCACTCTCTCAGGATGTGTAGGAAAGGACTGCAGATGCCGGTTTATGTTGAAGACAGGCACAACGTGCTGGTGTAACTCAGCGGGTCAGGCAGCATCTCTGGAAAAAAAGAATTGGTGACCTCTCAGGGTCGGGTCCCTTCTTCAGAGTCTGCTGGTTTATACCGAAGATAGACACAAAGTGCTGGAGTAATTCAGCGGGACAGGCAGCATCAATGGAGAGAAGGAATTGGTGACGTTTCGGGTTGGAACCCTTCTTCAAACTCTGCTGATTTGTGCCAAAGTTAGATACAAAGTGCTGGAGTATCTCAACAGGCCAGCATCTCCCGAGAAAAAATTATCGGTGACGTTTCGGGTCGATACACTTCTCCAGACTGATTGAGGATTGGGAAACTCCTTCTTGATGGTCTGAAGAAAGGTTCCAACCCGGAACAGCGCCCACTCCACTCCCAGGAGCTCTGCAAAAGTAACCTGGGTCCTCACCACTTCTGGCGATCCAACGTCCCCTCTGAAGACTGAAGAAGGGTCTCAACCCTTCCTTCTCTCCAGAAATGCTGCCTGTCCCGCTGAGGTACTCCAGCATCTTGTGTCGACCCCTCTGAAGACCTTTGCAGCAAAACCCTCAGCCACCTCTCAGAGGCCACTTGATACAATGGCTGCAGGGCAGCACGTACAATCTAGAAGAGGTTCCTCACTCACCCTCTCCCAGGATCCTGAACCACAAAATGCATTTTTTATTATAAACCATCAAGACAGCACAAACTCCTATTTCTATTCCTGTGAACACCTTGCTGCTATCAGTGTGAGGTTTAAATCGTTTCCAAATTCCACCAAAGACTCAAGAAGCAGATAAACGTCAGTTGTATAGAGTGAAACGAGACAAAACAGGCATACAATCAATGTAGGAAGCAACTGCAGATGCCAGTTCACACCGAAGACAGACACGAAATGGTGCAGTAGCTCAGCGGGTCAGGCAGCATCTCTGGAGAAAAGGAATCGGTGACGTTTCAGGTCGAAAAGTTTCAGGTCTGAAGAAGGGTCTTGACCCAAAACATCAATTATTCCTTTTCTGAGTCACTTCCACATGTTGTGTCTATCTACGGTATAAACCAGCCGTGGCACTTTGCCGTTGCTACTCGACTGACCAATGCACTGTGCCTCCAGCCTGTGCTCGTTGTTTGTCTCAGATAGACACAAAATGGTGCAGTAACTCAGCGGGTCAGGCAGCATCTCTGAAGAGAAGGAATGGGTGACGTTCTGGGTCGGGATCACTCTTCAGAAAGGTCTCCACCCGGAGCGTCACCCATTCCTTCTCTCCAGAGATGCTGCCTGTCCAGCCAAGTCTTGCATGAACCTGCTTCAAAGAGCTGTTAGTTGGCCACCTGCCTTCAACTCTATACACACAAATTAAACACTCTACTTCAAGGGGCCGGCAAAGGCCCCTTACCCGTCCCCATTCTACTTACCTCGGCCACCGATGATCACACTGGTATCCCAATATTTGAGTAAATAATCTAGTGCGGATCCTTCCTTAGTTATAGGTTTACCCATGATCTTGGCCTGCAACTATTCCTACCAACCCCATTCTGATGGCATCAATTTAAATATCTTACTAGTTTAGTTTAGAGATACATAGATACAGCACAGAAACGGGCCCTTCAGCCCATCGAGTATGTGCCACCCAGCACTAATCCCGTACAATCAGCCCTGTACCATCCTGCACACAATGGCCAATTTAACATTTATTCACATTGATAAAGCTTTTAAGTCAAAGATTGCTCTCTCAATACGTTCTCCCTTTGGTTGTCTTCCCTGATCAAAATATCATTACGTTTTATAGTTAACTGTTCTCTTCATCCAATAAATATCTTAACTAACGGGGCAGCATGGTGGTAGAGTTACAGCGGCAGTGAGCCACGATCGATCCTGGTTATGTGTGCTTGTCTGTACGGAGTTTGTATGTCATCGCCGTGACTGCGTGGGTTTTCTCCGGGTGCTCTGGTTTCCTCCCCCACTCCAAAAATCTACCAGTTTGTAGGTTAATTGGCTTCAGTAAAAATCGTAAATTGCACCTCGTGCGTGGGACAGTGCTAGTGGACGGGGTGTGCGCTGGTCGGCGCGGACACAGCGGGCCGAAGGGCCTGTTTCCATGCTGTATCTCGAAACTAAACTAAAGGAACCCATAACCTAACTTTCAACCTATTACCGATGTTATATCCAATACTGAACGACAGAAAGGGAATTAAAAAAAGGAAAGGTGGATCATAGAGTGGAAAAAAAGAGAGATAAATGTCAGCATGGTGTCGAAACAAGTAACTGCGGAATGGATGCTAGTTTACACAAATGGACACAGAGTGTTGAATTAACTCAGCGGGTCAGGCAGCATTGCTGGAGAAGATGGATAGGTGATGTTTTGGGTCGGAACCCTCCTTCAGACCTCAATGGGACACCACAGAAGCAGAAGATGACCAATCTGGAAGCAGGAACGGGAGTGGTTCTATTATCATTCCCTTAACTGGTCTGATTTGGGTGAAACTTTAGACTTCAGGACTTTACTAAGTGTGGCGCTGACGTCGATTTTGCAGAAGCTGGCTCCTGGGTGTAAATTTAATGATTGCACCAGGTTTAATTTTGTTGCCTTGATACAGGTGGCTTTCATTTCTCACAGGAAGTTGATTTAAATGACATTACTTCATAATGATTGTAAATTTAACAGTGTGGGAAGTCTAGACGCTAAATAAAGACATAACTAGATTGTGTGAATGAGGAATGATGCCTGAGAGCAAGAGCGGGCAGGCAGGGAGTGGGCGGAGGGAGAGAGCAGGAGGAGTGGTGGAGGAGAGGAGGAGCAGGGTGGGGGGAGAGGGAGATCAAGTCAAGAGTGTTTTATTGTCATATATCCCAGATAGAACAATGAAATTCTTACTTGCTGCAGAGCAACAGAAACTGTAAACATAGTACACTGTAGACAATATAATAAATGAGAGGGGAAAAAAAGCTCAGTGTGTCTATGCAAGTTCATAAGTACACACGCACGCTCGCACGCGCACACACTCGCACGCGCACACGCACACATATATATATATATATATTTTTTTTTTACATATACATATACACGCACATTCGTACACACAAAAAATAAACAATAGTAATGCAGTAATAATAATAATAATAATAATAATAATAATAATAATAATAATAATAATAATAATAGTCTATTGTAGTTCAGAGCTTATTGGAGGTGGTAGTGTTTAATAGCCTGATGGCTGTAGGGAAGAAGCTGTCCCTGGACCTGGACGTTACAGTTCTCAGGCTCCTGCACCTTCTTCCCGATGGCAGGGGTGCAATGAGTGTGTGGCCAGGATGGTGTGGGTCTCGGATGTTGACGCTGGCTGCCTTTTTGAGGTAGCAGACTCCGATTAACCCCCTCGATGGTGGGGAGGGCAGAGTGCCAAGGCGTGGGGGACAGAGGGAGGGTGAGGGCTGGAGGGAGAGTGGGGGTCATGGTGGTGGGAGAGCAGAGGAACGATGTTATCAAGCTGGAAGGGGTGAAGGGAAGATTTACAAAGACGTTGCCAGTACTCAATGGTCTGAGCTACAGGGAGAGGTTGAGCAGGCTAGGACTCTATTCCTTGCAGCTCAAGAGGATGAGGGGTGATCGTATGGAGGTACACAAAATCATGAGAGGCATAGATCGGGATCTTTTGCCCAGAGTAGGGGAATCAAGAACCAGAGGACATGGGTTTAAGGCGAGGGAGTAAATATTTAATAGGCACCTGAGGGATAACACTTTTACACAAACGCGGGTGGGTGTATGGAATGAGCTGCTGGAGGTGGTAGTTGTGAGCTCGGTGCTATCATAACATTTAATAAACGTTCAGAAAGGAACACGGACAGGGTAGGTTTAGAGGTATATGGGCCAAATGCATGCAGGTGGGACTAGTGTAGCTGGGACACGTTGGCTGGTGTGGGCAGGTTGGGCCGAAGGGCCTGTTTCCAGGCTCTGTGACTCTACGACTATGAGAGGAGTAAATAGGGAGGGGGCCGGTAGAGGAAATGAGTCGGGAAGAGTAGGGGAAGGGAGTGTACTGCAGAATGATGAGAGAGTGGGATCTGGAAAGAGGGTCGGAGGGAGGGAGGGGAGAGACAACGAGAAAGTGGAAAAGTGTGTTGATGGAGGTGTGAGGGCAGTCAGACTGTAGGGGGATTAGGTGGAGAATGTGGGGCAGAGAGGGAGGGCGGGCACTGGAGTGGGGGTATTGGGAAAGATTGAGAACATCAAGAAATGGGAGCGTGGGCAGAAGGTGAGCGAGGGAGAATGGCTAGAGTTCCACAGACTCTCCTGGAAGCAGAAGCATTTAAATGAGAATGGGAATAGTGAGTACTTATTTGAGTATCCGGGGAAAGACCAGACCTTGCAGCCTATGGAAAGAGGGGGGGAAATCGAGGGGAGTGCTAACCTTCATGTTCATAAATGATAAGAGCAGAATTAGGCCATTCAGCCCATCAAGTCTATTCCACCATTCAACCATGGCTGATCTAACTCTGCCTTCTCCCCATAACCCCTGACATCCGTACTAATCAAGAATCTATCTATCTCTGCCCTAAAAATATTCATTGATTTGGCCTCAGCCCTCTGTGGCAAAAAATTCCACAGATTCACCACACGCTGACTAAAGAAATTCCTCCTCTTCTTCCTAAAGAGAACATCCTTTAATTCCGAGGCTATGACCTCTAGTCCTAGACTCTCCACTAGCAGAAACATCTTCTCCACATCCACTCTATCCATGCCTTTCACTATTCGGTAAGTTTCAATGAGGTCCCTCCTCATTTTTCTAAACTCCGTGTACAGGCCCAGTGCAGTCAAATGCTCATCATATGTTAACCCACTCATTCTGGGGATCATTCTCATAAACCTCCTCTGGACCCTCTCCAGCGCCAGCACATCCTTCCTCAGATATGGGCCAAAAATTGCTGACAAGTACTCCAATCCTTGATGTATTAGCAACGCTGACTGGGCCTTGCTGCAGTGTGGTTTAGTCTTGTTTAGTTTAGAGATACAGTGTGGAAACAGGCCCTTCGGCCCTCCGAGTCTGTGCCCACCAGCGATCCCCGCACACAGTGGCGGACTGGGTCTAAAAATATTGGTTGCCAGGAGACAAAGGGGGCCCACTTCATCAGGGGCCCACTTGCCATCGGGCAAGCTGACACCCTGGCCCGTCCACCACTGCCCGCACATTAACACTCCCCTACTCACACCAGGGACAATCTTACGTTTATACCAAGCCAATTAACCTACAAACCTGTGGGTCTTTGGAGTGTGGGAGGAAAGCGGAGATCTCTGGGAAAACCCAAGGAAAAGTAGAATTAGGCCATTCAATCATATCTATCCCTCCAAATGCCTTCTCTCCATAACCCCTGACACCCGTACTAATCAAGAATCTATCCGGTCACGGGGGTGAACGTACAAACTCCGTACAGACATTACCCGTAGTCGGGATCGAACCCGGGTCTCTGGCGCTGTAAGTGCTGTAAGGCAGCGACTCTACCGCTGCGCTGCCTAGCCGCCCGTGAAGGTGCGGGCGGAAGAGGGACGGCTGCAGGCTCCTCAGAGCTGACAACAGATGTTGTCCCTGTCGTTTGTCAATCGCCTGGCGCCCACAGTGATGACATCAATTCTAATTGTGTTTAGTATTGCTCAGGTTAATCACTGAGTAACCAGACAGAAGAAATAATTAAACAGCAAACATCAGATCCCCTCGGTATCTGCATAACTGGACCAGCTTGTTAACACACAGTGCAGCCTGCAGTACTTAGTGTTAGTCGTGTCTGCGGAGTACGGACTTTGATGAGCAAAGAGGTGAATTCATCTTCACAATTTATTTCCTTAATTTAGTTTTTACTGTTTGCTTTTCTTAAGTTTATAGTTTTCGTTTGCAGTGCAGTCATAGGGAGTTGTAAAGGCGTACAGGGTGGATACAGACTCTTCGACCCAATGTGTGGGAAAGAACTGCAGATGCTGGAGTAACTCAACGGGACAGGCAGCATCCCTGGAGAGAAGGAATGGGTGACGTTTCGGATCGAGACCCTTATCGGCCTAACTTGCCCACACCGACCAACATGTCCCTTCTACACTAGTCCTACCTGCCTGCGTTTGGTCCAAATCCCTCTAAACCTATTCTATCTATGCACCCGTCCATGTGAATCTTAAATGTTGCGATTGGGCAAGAGACTCTGTGCATTTACCCGATCTATTCCTCTCACGGTTTTGTACACCTCTACGAGAACATCCCTCATCCTCCTACGCTCCAAGGAATAGTCCCAGCCTGCTCAACCTCTCCCTATAGCTCAAGCCCTCGAATCCTGGCATTTTCCTCATAAAAATCTTCTCTTCATCCTTTCCAGCTTGACAACATCTTTCCTATAACATGGTGCCCAAAACTGAACACAATACTCCAAATGTGGCCTCACCAACACTGTAACAGGACCTCGCAACCGCTATACTCAATACTCTGACTGATGAAGGCCAATGTGCCGAAAGCCTTTTTTGGCCATCACGTCCATCTGCGACACCAGTTGTCGGCAAGCAGTAAGTGTCAGAAGGAACTGCAGATGCTGGTTTATACTGACAATAGATACAAAATGCTGGAGTAACTCAATCTGAAGACTCCAAAGCATCACCTATTCCTTTTCTCCAGAGATGCTGCCTGACCTGCTGAGTTACTCCAGCAATTTTTGTGTATCTTTGTAAGCAAGCAGTAAAACTGGCAGCCTGTAAGTCTCCAAGTTAATTTCCAAACTCCAGCGAGTACAGGCCCAGTGCCGTCAAACGCTGGTCAAAATGATATACTCCATTTATCCCATTACCAATCTTCGAGCCAAGCATTCAAATGTCTCATCTCGTGTACTGCATGTTAATTTACACCTGTCTTACATAGTAATGCAGAGATTATCTTCTTTGTAGTTCCATTTATTTCAACCTGGAACCCCTCACTGCTAAATCTTCTTCAGTAGAATATCCTTCTATGTTATTTCAACACCAGTGGCTCTGCATGGATACGAACGACTGGGTCTACCCACTTTCCCCACCACCCCACCCTTCCCATTCCAACTTCTTCGTCAGCCCTGAGAGGTTGTCCTCTACCCTGGCATTCAATCACCACAGTACTCACACTCCATACTCTATCCAGATACAGATCTCCCCTCTTCACTGGACTGTCCACTGTTGGCAATTTATTTCTCTTCGCTGCACTGTGGTCAGTGGACGTACCAGCCTACATTCACTGATGTGTAGGAAGGAACCGCAGATGCTGGTTTACGCCCAAGATAGACACAAAATGCCGGAGTAACTCAGCAGGCTCAGGGCTGAGTCTGAAGAAGGTTCTCGACCCATTTCTCCAGAGATGCTGCCTGAACCACCAAGTTACTGTGGTTGTAGCATTTTGTGTCTATCTTGGGCATAATCCAGCATGGGGTTAGGATGGTGAGATAGATTAGCCATGATTGAATGGCGGAGTAGATTTAATGGGCCTAATTCTGCATCTATCACCTATGTTCCATTTCATGGGCACTGATACCAGTACTGGTTACTGAGGGAGCTATTCCCCTGGAAATATGTTTTCACTTGAATTGGGCTGGGACCAGTGTTCTGGGTAAATATAATGACTAGGGCAGCGGATATGGAGCAGGGGGAGGGCTGGTTCCGATGATGGGAAGGGAAAAACATTAGGGCAAGGTGACAAGGTGGGTAACAATAACTAGAATGTGTTGGAAAGGGGCCAAGCATATTCCACCGTAAGAGAAATAGAATGGGAACAATCGTGAGAGGTAAAATTAAAATCTCTTTATCTGAATGCGCACAGAATTCACAACAGGATCAAGAAATCACCAAGACAAAGAGAAATGAATGTGTTCAATTCAAAAGCCAACGGAAAATATAGAACGACAAAGGGAAAAGACTAAATAGTGAAAGGATGAATGAGAATCAGTGTGTGTGAGGAAGGATTAAGCATAAAGCTTGATTAGCACGGGCGTCAATGGTTCTGCGGAGAAGGCAAGGGAATGGGGTTAGTAGGGAAAGATGGAGCAGCTGTGATTAAATGTCGGAGTAGACTTGATGGGCCGAACGGCTTAAAAGCCCTGTCCCACGGTACGAGTTCATTCCAAGAGCTCTCCCGAGTCTAAAAAAAAATCAAACTCGTGGTTAGCACGGAGAATGAACGTAGCGGGTACGTCGGAGCTCGGGGACGTCTCTTAGCGGCTCATAACGCTAACGGAAAGTACTCGGGAAGACTCGCTAACGGCAGGTAAGCACGGGAAGACTCGTGAAGATTTTTCAACGTGTTGAGAAATGTCCACGAGAGCCCCGAGTATCGATGAGTGGCCATTACCGTAAATCTCCGAGTTCGAATCAGGACAAACTCGGGAGAGCTCTTGGAATGAACTCGTACCGTGGGACAGGGCATTTATTCTGCTTTTATCACATGAATATGAAAACATGAGTGGATATATCGATAGTCAAGAGAAGAAAAAAAATATATATATATATATAGACCCAAAGCTGAAGGGTTGATCCATGTACGTTCCAAAAGGTTGGAGGGATTAATATTAGAAATAGAAACAAATGGGGACGATCCAATAGCCATTTGGGTGACATTGATGTAAATTGATCAAGAAATGTTGCCCATTCCCTCCACAGATGCTGCCTGACCCACTGAGCTCCTCCACAACCTTGTGTTGACGCATGAATGGGAATTAAATATTTTAGAAGACTTAACCTTCAAAGGAGATAGTCAAACACAGAAGTCTTTCGGAGACTAGAGGTTGGGAAAAGGGCAGCACAGAGGAAAGTTGGAAACTCAATAATGGGGGCGCTAAGGAACCGTGAGGGGCTGAGAATTTTGTGAGAGTTGTGTATGTAGCCCCCTAAACTATAATTATAATGTGGGGCAGGATAGAGGGTGGCGCAGCGGCAGAGTTGCTGCCTTACAGCGCCAGAGACCCGGGTTCGATCCTGATTACGGGTGCTGTCTGGACAGAGTTTGGACGCTCTCCCTGTACCTGCGTGGGTTTTATCCGGGCGCTCCGGTTTCCTCTCACATTCCAAAGACGTACAGGTTTGTAGGTTAATCGGCTTGGTATAAATGTAGATTGTCCCTAGTTGTGTGTGTGTGTGTGTAGGGTAGTTTAGTGTGCAGGACCGCTGGTCTGTGCGGACTTGGTGGGCCGAAGGGCCTGTTTCCGCGCTGTGTCCCTAAAACTAAAGTCTGGAAAGGAAAGGCATGAAAAAACAAATGTAATGGGAGGCAATAATCTACATATCGGCAGGGCCAGCCAAATAGGCAGTAACTGAGTGGAGGGTGAATTCACAACGTTTGTTGATCAACACAAGAAAAAGCCATTTCAGATCGAGGACGGTGCAAGGAGATAGGGCGCATTGGCAAACTGGAACTGAGCTGGCCATTAGGGAAGTGTGACAATAACTGGATAGAATTTCATAAGACAGTAAGTCGTAGAGTTGCAAGGCCACACCATGGCACAGCCTGGCGGCACAGTGCGCAGCGGTAGAGTTGCTGCCTCACAGCGCCAGAGACCCGGGTTTGATCCTGACCATAGGTGCTGCATCATCTAGCAGCTCGTTCCATATACCCACTCCTCACTGCGTGAAAAAGTTGCCCCTCAGGTTCTCATTCAACCTTTCCCCTCTCGCCTTAAACCGATGTCCCGTGGTTCTTGATTCCCCTACCCTGGGTAAAAGACACTGCGAAGAATCTATTCCCCTCATAATTTTGTTTAATCTGTTACGAGGATCTTAAATCTATAGAAGACAAACTCCAACGAGGTGCGAGGCATGGGTCGGAT
The DNA here is from genome assembly GCA_035221665.1 of Okamejei kenojei. Lineage (NCBI taxonomy): Eukaryota > Metazoa > Chordata > Chondrichthyes > Rajiformes > Rajidae > Okamejei > Okamejei kenojei. The sequence continues at coordinate 15,319,074 of CM069152.1, read as the reverse complement.
GTGGTAGATGGGGAAACATCATCAAAAACTGTGAAAATGCACAAGCAATGGTTAACATGAAAAAAACTGGCAAATGTATATTTCACCAAGGCATGTACATCGAACAGAAAAAGTAGCCAAACCATGTCTAACAAGAGAAGTTAAAGATCTTACAAGACTTAAGAAATAGGCTTATATTGTTGTTGGGAAGAGCAGCGAGCCTGAGGATTGGAATATTTTAGGTTTCAGCAAAGGAATACGAAGACATTGATATGAAAGGCAAAACAAACATAATATAAGAGCAATCTGGTGAGAAACAAAAACACATTGTAAATGCCTCTATTGGCATGTAAGAAGGTAGCATTTGGTCAAAGTTAATGTGGGCCCTTTACTGGTGAGACAGAAGCTATATTTTGGAATAAACAATTAAGTTTTATGCGACAAGATGTTAAAAACTTGTCAGAAATAATCAAGAACAACATTTTTTATGTGAATGAGGAGCCAAAAGAAAATAACATTTTAGTTGGAAAATAATAGGACTGAGAGATAATAAATCACTGGGACCAGGTCACGGCACGGTGATAGACAATAGACAATAGACAATAGGTGCAGGAGTAGGCCATTCAGCCCTTCGAGCCAGCACCGCCATTCAATGTGATCATGGCTGATCATCCCCAATCAGTGCCCCGTTCCTGCCTTCTCCCCATATCCCCTGACTCCGCTATCTTTAAGAGCCCTATCTAGCTCTCTCTTGAAAGTATCCAGAGATGGGGCTCTTAAAGATAGCGGAGTCAGGGGATTTGGGGAGAAGCTCTGCCGCCCTCTGAGGCAGAGAATTCTACAGGTGCAGCGGGAGAGTTGCTGCCTCACAAAAACACATTGTAAATGCCTCTATTGGAATGTAAGAAGGTAGGATTTGGTCAAAGTTAACGTGACCGGGTTCGATCCTGACTGCGGGTGCTGTCTGTACGGAGTTTGTATGTTCTCCCTGTGACCACTTGGGTTTTTTTTCCTGGGGCTCAGGTTTTCTCCCATCCTCCAAAGATATACCGGCTTGTAGGCTAGTTGGATTCGGTAAAATTGTAAATTATCCTTAGCATGCAGGAAGTGTTAGTGTACAGGGTGCCGCTGGTCCTCGGGGGACTTGATGGGTCGAAGGGCCTGTTCAGGGCTGTGATCTCTAAAGTCTAAAGAGATCTTGACAGAAGTGATTATGTGAATGGCCAGGAGTCAAGAGAGGTTTGTTGTCATACAGTATGTCCCAGACAGAAGACTGAAATTCTCACTTGCAGCAGCACAGCAGAATATGTAAACATAGTACTCTGTAAACAATCTAATAAACAAAATAAATAAATAAAATATATATAATTAAAATTTAAAAGAAAAGAAAAAAAATGGCAACAGTGGGGTAATAAACCCCATGAACCAGAAAACTATGATTGCATTGGAGAGGCTACAGAGGAGACTTAGCAGGATGTTGCAAGGATTGGAAAATTGTGGTTGTGAAGAAGGGTTGGCTAAACTGGGCCTGTCCTATTTGAAAGAGAGGAGTGTGACAATATAGTACAGATGTATAAAAGAATGAAGGAGCTGGATGGAATACATCAGAAGGAACTATTTCCCTTGGCTGAAGGGTTAAACAAAGTCATTGGCAGAAGGATTGGAGGGGAGATGAGGGGAATTGCTTCCCACCAGAGAGCGATGGGAGTTTGGATCCCACTGCCTCAAAGGGTTGTTGATCAGAAACTGTTATCAGCGGCACAGCAGCAGAGTTGCTGCCTTAGAGCGCCAGAGACCCCGGTTCCAAGATGACCACGGGTGCTGTCTGTACGGGGCTTGTACATTCCCCCTGTGGGTTTTCCCCAGGCGCTCCACTTTCCTCGCACATTCCAAAGACGTACCAGGTTCGTGTGCCTATTTGACTTTGGAAAAATGGTAAATTGTCCCTGGTGTGTAGAATGGTGCTGGTGTAGGGGAATCGCCGGTCGGCTCGGACTCAGTGTGCCAAAGGGCCTATTCCATGCTAGAACCTCTAAACTGAACTACATTTAAATAGTGCTTGGATGTGGAATTGAAAGCTGTGACTGGAGGTGCCATGTCGCCGCTACGGGCAGCCGGCCGCTCAGGCCCGCTCGCCGGGATGTTCGAACTCCAACGTTGGGACTGGAGGCCAATCTCAGAGGGTAGGATCAGGCCGGGACGCCTTTTATAACCAACACTCTTACGATGGACTGAATGGCCTCTGCATTGTGGTTTCTCTCTGATTCTATCAAAGTCTTTCACAGTTACCCAGAGGAAACCACATTTCAATCCTTGCTAGACGAATGTTCTGACAAGTGTGTCCGCGATGTTAAAATATAAGCAGTCTCATCATACATTCTCATGACTTGCAGTGAATGAAGTGCTTCTGAAACACGGCCTGTATTTGACGGACTTGCAGCAATAACGCCCGGCACAGTAGGATCCCGTGGCTGTAGCCTGATGATGGTCAGGTCATGACTGGAGATGAACAAATGACAAGTATTGGCCAGGAAACTAGGGATGAATCCCGGCACCTCTTACAAGATACAAGATACATTTAGGGACAGAAGTTTCGGGGTAACGTGAGGGGGAACTTCTTTACTCAGAGGGTGGTGGCTGTGTGGAATGAGCTTCCAGCAGAAGTAGTGGAGGCAGGATCGATTTTAACATTTAAGAGTAAAGTGGATAGGTATATGGACGTGAAGGGAATGGAGGGGTATGGTCTGAGTGCAGGTAGATGGGACTAGGGGAAAACAAATGGTCGGCACGGACTGGAAGGGCCGAGAGGGCCTGTTTCCGTGCTGTAATTGTTATATGGTTGTTATATATTTATTTGTCACATGTGCCAGTTGGCACAGTGAAATGTGATCACCATACAGCCATACATGAAAATAAATAACACAACACGCGATAGAGTTTAACATAAAACATCCCCACACAGCAGAATCAAAAGTTTCCCACTGTGAGCGAAGGCACCAAAGTCAGTCTCTTCCTCTGATGTTCACTCGCGGCCGAGTCCTCCGCAGTCGCCGCTACGGGCAGCCCGCCGCTCAGGCCCGCTCGCCGAGATGTTGGGACTCCGACTTCGGGACTGGAGGCCAACCTCAGCGGCTTGGACCTCCAAAACGGCCGCTTCCCACCGGAGTCCGCAGCTCCCGACGCCCCCACGCCGCGCCCCGCCGGGCGGAGACTCAATAGTGGCGGCCCTCGGCAAAGGGCCCCAGGACCGCCCGCGTTGGCAGCTCCTCGAACCACAGCTCCACAATGTCAATGCTGCAGGCCCAACCTCTCCTGATAGTTCCATGATATCTCTTTAGATCAGCAGAGAGGAGAGATGCATCATCTCACACTAAATTGCTAATCGGGGTGGTAAGGTAAGACTCTACTGGACTGTTTGTAATTTAAAAAATTGAACGTGGGTTTCCACTTCGCACATGTGACACTAAAACACTATTGAACCATTAAACACATGAAGTGTGTCATTCCCACAGTGCAGAATTCACAAGGTACTTAGTACTTGGTACTTAGAGATACAGCATGGAAACAGGCCCTTTGGCCCACCAAGCTACGCTGGCCATCGATCACCCATTCACACTAGTTCTCTATTATCCCACTTTCTCATCCACTCCTTACTCTAGGGGAAATTTATAGAGGCCACTCAACCTACAAACCCACACGTCTCTGGGATGTGGGAGGAAATCGGAGCACCCGGAGGCAACCCACGTGGCCGTAGGGAGAAGGTACAAGCTCCACACAGACTGGCATCACTCGAGGTCAGGGGCACAAGAGGGTCTCTGGCACTCTGAGGCAGCAGCTCTACCAGCCGTGCCACCGTGCTGCCCAGTCGGGGCACTTGTAGACATAATCATCAGAGAATAAATGAAGATGCACTTGCCGAAGTTGGAATCAATAGAGAGTCAGCAGAGATGATATTGGACAAAACTGATTATTTTGTTTGACCAAGTCACAGAGGGCGTTGGTTCAATGAATGCTAGGGTTGGTTGTTTATGTGGATATTGAGAAGGAAGTTGATGAAGTTCATTAAAGGCCATTAATTAGGAAAGTTAATGCTTGAGTTATAAAATGTTTGCATGGATAGAACAATGATTTAAAATCAGGAAGCAGAGTTGTGGGATCCTGCCGTGTCTCAGACCAGATGATCAATTATGTTATTACCCTCCAGCTTGTTGTTTTATATTTATTAATTACTTGGATAAAGATATTAAATAAAACTTGCATTATGTCCACCATAGAGGTTTACTAAGTAGTGAGGAGTTGAGTAGTGTTCAGTTTAGTTTAGTTTAGAGATACAGCACAGAAACAGGCCCTTCGGCCCACTGAGTCCATGCTGACCAGCGATCCCTGTGCACTAGCACTATCCCTACACACACTGGGAATACTCACAATCTTTACCAAAGCCAATTAATGTACACACCTGTATGTCTTTGGAATGTGGCAGGAAACCAGAGCACCCGAGGGAAACCCACGCGGTCCCGGGAAGAATGCGACAATTTCTGTGCAGAGAGCATTCGTAGTCAGGATTGAACCCGGGTCTCTGGTGCTGCAAGGCAACAACTCTACTGCTGCGCTACTGTGCCACCCCCGAGTAATTTACTGCAGGAGAAATAAAAACAGGCGACAAATTCAACACTTGGAACTGCTACACTTTGCCAGAGAAAATATACCATAGCCTAAATCGCAGATATCTGAAGGTTGCACAGGAACAGAGGGACCCAGCAGCGCTTGTGTATAAATCTGTGGACGTGGCAGGACACTGTGAGCGGTTAATAAATCACATGGGATCATGGGTTTTATAAAAAGATGCACACAAAGTAGAGAAGCAGACTTTGTTAAATTATTAAATAAAGGTTAGGCCACTGCTGGCCAATCCTTGATGCCTTCTTTAGGAAAAGTATGAAAGTCCCAGGGAGGATGCAGAAAAAAAGTTTCCTGGAATGATTCCAGGGATAAATGATTTCAGCTGCAAGGTTAAACTGGAGAAATATGGGTGGTTTCTCAAGTTGTAACGAAGGTTTGATGGACACTAAAGCAAACGCAATGCCAGCATTTGCTTTGAGAGGGCTTGTCTACAAAAACAGGGATGCAATGCTGAGGCTCTGTAAGGCGCTGGTGAGGCCGCATTTAGAATACTGCGAGCAATTTCATGCGCCATATCTGAGGAAGGACGTGCTGGCTCTGGAGAGGGTCCAGAGGAGGTTTACAAGAATGATCCCAGGAATGAGTAGGTTAACATATGGTGAGCGTTTGACGGCACTGGGCCTGTACTCGTGGAGTTTAGAAGAATAAGGGGGAGCCTCATTGAAATGTACAGAATAGTGAAAGGCTACAGAAGAATGGATGTGGAGAGGATGTTTCCATTTGTGGGAGAGTCTAGGACTGGAGGTCAGAGCCTCAGAATTCAAGGGCGTTCTTTTAAGAAGGAAATTAGGAGGAATTTATTTAGTCAGAGGGTGGTGAATCTGTGGAATTCTTTGCCACAGAAGGCTGTGGGGACCGTCAGTGGATATATTTAAAACAGGGATAGATACGTTCTTGATTAGTACGGGTGTCAGAGGTTACGGGGAGAAGGCAGGAGAATGGGTTTCGGAGGGAAAGATAGGGCAGCCATGATTGAATGGTGGAGTAGGCTTGATGGGCCGAATGGCCTAATTCTGCTCCTATCACTTATGATCTTATGATAAATAGATCATGATGGATTTAGACAAGTTGAGCAGAGGGAAGATGTTTCTAATCGAAAAGCCACAGGTTCAACATGATGGGCAGAAGAATGCAGAGGACTTGAGGAAAAATGTCTTTACACAGAGTAATGTTGATCTGGCTTGTATTGTGGAAATAAAGACCAGAGTACCTCAAAATAAAAGAGGATCAGAAGGAGATAAATTAATTTTCAAGGCTCCAAGGTGCGAATGATGGAATGGAATTGCTGAGTATTTGGAGTTTTATAAGCAGTTTTGGGCCCCATTTAGTTTAGTTTAGAGAAACAGCATGGAAACAGGCCCTTCGGCCCACCGAGTCCGCACCGACCAGCGATCGCCACGCACTAACGCCATCCCACACACACACAATTCAAAGTTTTACCAAGCCAATTAACCTACAAACCTCTATATCTTTGGAGTGTGGGAAGCAACTGAAGATCTTGGATCTCCAACCACGCAGGTCATGGGGAGAACGTACAAACTCTTTACAGACAAGCACCCGTAGTCGGGATCGAACCCAGGTCTCTGGCGCTGTAAAGCAGCAACTCTACCGCCATGCCACCTGCTGCGCCACCGTGCCACCTTATCTGACGAGGAATGTGCTGGCATTAGAGCGGGTCCAGAGGTTTACATGAATGAGCCCGGGGATGATTGGGTTAACATATGATGAGGGTTTGACAGCACTGGGCCTGTACTCGCTGGAGTTTTAAAGAATGAGGGGGAACCTCATTGAAACTTACCAAATAGTGCAAAGGCCTGGATAGTGTGGATGTGGAGAGGGTGTTTGTCCACGAGTGGGAGAGTCTAGGACTAGAGGGCAGAGCCGCAGAATAAAAGGACGTACAAGGAAGTGCATTTTGTTTCTATCTTCGGTGTTAACCAGCATCTGCAGTTCCTTCCTGCTCATGATAGCCTGGATGTCCGGCTTCCAAAAGCAGTGCCTGCAGAGATAGCAGACGTATTCCTGGAGACATTCCAAACTTCCCGAAGATTTGTAATATACACAGCAGATTGGACATAAATGCAGCTCCACCTTAGGTAAGCAGTCAGCCCGAAATCACTTGTCAAGAAAACGCTGGAATCTAGCATTAAGGATTTAGTAAAAGAAATAGAAATTTATACATGATCGGGCATTTGACATTTTTTTTCATGTCTGATGATTCTAATGGAGGTTCTGAAAATACAACTGGCAGGATGGATAAAGGGAGCTTACAGATGCAATAGCTCTGGATTTTTTTAAGGGACATTTGCAGAGCTACTACACAAACGCTGCAGTATAAAGTAAGGGCTCCCGGGGTTTGGTGAAATATTAGCATGGATAAAGAATTGGTTAAGGGAAGCAGAGACTGCGAATAAACAGGTCTTTTTCAGGTCGGCCGTCTGTTCCTGGCTCAGGTGCCTGGGGATCTGTGTCGGGCCCTCAGCAACTTCAGAGTTAAAACTAATGGCTGTGTCGGAGGATAAAATGTAATCACGTCTGCCCCTGGGCGGGAAAGTGAACGTGGGCAGGGTGCAAAAGGGCAGAAATGCAAAGGGATGAAGTGAGGTGGAGCTGGAGGGCAAGAAGGTGGCAGATGGAGTATAACATTAGCAGGAAGAATGAAAAGAGTGAGAGATTCAGAGGGCTGTGCGCGAAATACAGGAATACTTTCATGGTTGGACAGAGGCCAGAGATGGAAAGACACAAAAAAGAGATCCGTGCTGTATATCTAAACTGAACTGAACTAAACTCAAGTAATTAAACTTGGTGTAAATGCTTGAATTGTCTGCTTCTGAATGTGCCGATCGTCCCAGGAAGAATGGAGGAGGTAAGAAGGGCTTGCCTGGTACTGTGAGTGACCAAGGTCAGGCTCATCAGATCAAATCGACCAAATTTGCCGTCGCATCAGGATCTGCTGTGCACACACTATGAAGTTTCATTAGAGCAGCCACGGTTTAGGCAATAGGTGCAGTAAGAGGCCATTCAGCCCTTCGAGCCAGCACCGTCTGTGATAAGACTGGTCAACCTGAGGAGCACCTTCAGCAACAGGCTGGTTCCACCAAGATGCAGCACAGAACGCCACAGGAGATCCTTCTTCCCTGTGGCTATCAAACTGTACAACTCCTCCCCCTTCTGTTGTGGAGTAGACTGACCCCTCCTCCACCCCCACCCCCAATCCCACCCCCCTTCCCAATCTTTGCATGTCCCCAATCCTTTCCACTCGTCACTTAAATTACGTGTTTCATGTAATTTGTGTTTTTAGACTGTTGGGAGATCAATTTCCCTCCTGGGACAAATAAAGTTCTATCGCATTGTATCGTATCGTATCGTAAAGATGTGGGCAGCTATTATTTCTGGCTCTTTGGCTTGGGTGGGTGGGGGTCACCCGAATTGGTTGTTATACCTTCTCAATGCCTTGGCTGAGATGAGCTAACATGGCACAATGTAATTTGGAAGCTGCTCCACATAGATTAGTAGCCACATCGCGTGATGTGGTCCATACACTAAGTGTCATTGCTCACTAGTCACTGAACCGGTCCCTTGCCTCAGCTGCGGGAAACGCCTGACAGAAACAGTTAGATATCAACTGATGGCTTGGTCAAGAAAAATAAATCTTCCTGGTATTGGACTTAGAGATGGAGATGATGCTGTCAAGCTGGAAAGGACACAGAGAAGAATTACAAGGATGTTGCCAGGATTAAAGGATGTGAGCTATCGGGAAATGTTGAGTAGGTTGGGACATTTTGGAGCACAGGAGGATGAGGGGTGATCTTATAGAGGTGCACAAAATCATGAGAGGAATAGATCGTTTAGATGCACAGAGTCTCTTGCTCAGAGTGGATGAATCGAGGACCAGAGGACTTAGGTTTAGGGTGAAGGGAAAAAGATTTAATAGGAATCTGAGGGGTAACTTTTTACGCACAAAAGGGTGGTGGGTCTATGGAACGAGCTGCCAGAAGAGGTACTTGAGGCGGGGACTATCCCAACGTTTAAGAAACAGTTTTGGAGCGGTATGGGCCAAATGCAGGCAGGTGGAACTAGTGTAGCTCGGAAGATGTTGGCAGGTGTGGGCAAGTTGGGCCGAAGGGCCTGTTTCCACACTGTATCACTCTATAACTGTGACTCTATGAATTGCTGTGTTGACCTTACGCATGAAAGGATCTCCATCTGGCTGAAGACTATGTACACCTATTTGATTCTACCCCCACCCAGCTAGTCTCATTGTCACCTTCCCCAGCTAACAATTATCTACTCTACATTTATCCTTGATCTACGTCCCCTTTGATCTGTCATTTCACATCTTATCCTTCCATATCTCTGTCTCTGACTCTCCTGCTTCTCTCCAGAGATCTCACCAGCCATTTTGGGTGTATAGAAACATAGAAACATAGAAATTAGGTGCGCCATTCAGCCCTTCGAGCCTGCACCGCCATTCAATATGACTGATCATCCAAAATCCCGTAGCCTTTCCGCCGCTGCCTTCTCCATACCCCTGATCCCCTTAGCGACAAGGGCCACATCCAACTCACTCTTAAATATCCAATGAACTGGACCCTCTGTGGCAGAGAGTTAGAGACTCACCACTCTCTGTGTGAAAAAAGTCTTTCTCATCTCGGTCTTAAAGGATTTCCCCCTCTTAAGCTGTGAGTCCTGGACTTCCCTAACATCGGGAACAATCTTCCTGCATCTAGCCTGACCAACCCCTCAAGAATTTTGTAAGTTTCTATAAGATCCCCCTCAATCTCCTAAATTGCCAGAGAGTATAAACCAAGTCTATCCAGTCTTTTCTTCATAAGACAGTCTGACATGAATCAGTCTGGTATCTTCAGTATAAAACCAGCATCTGCCGTTCCCTCCTACACATTAACTAAAGCACATTGTACAAGCCAAGTGGGAGAGGCCCTGTAGCCAAGCATTGTCAAATCGAGATGGGCAGCGAGAATGATGGGTTACTCCAGGGTGGATAGAAAGAGCTGGGAATCTCGGGGTGAATTCAGTTGGGACACCCCAGGGAGCCCCGTCTTCATAACTCACACAGGGACTTGCAATGAAGCAAATCTGCTTTGTTTTTCCTCATCAGCTCAACCTGATGCAATGTTTCAGCGATCCAGAGAAAGATCTTATCAGCGTAATGCACCTTTTTTAGTTTAGTTTGGTTTAGAGATACAGCACGGAAACAGGCCCTTCGGCCCACCGTGCCCGCACTGACCAGCGATCCCCGCACACTAACGCTATCCGACACACACGAATATTTTACAATTTACAATGATACCAAGCCAATTCACATAGAAACATGTACGTCTTTGGTTTGCATCCAACTAGAGTTCCTCTCTCTCTCATGTGCCTGGTGATGTCCATGTTTCCAGGCAAGGCTCTACAAATTGTGCAAACAAAAGCCAATGGGGGCATGAATATTGATGTATCTTCTTCCTCTTGCGTGTGGCGTGCACAGCCTAAAGTTGTAGGACAACTTGTTCTATTTGATCTTATTTGATTGTGCACGCCGGGTTGATTGCATTCATCGAAAGATGGCGGACCACGTCAAGGTTGCAGTCTCCCACCCCATTGATTTCTCTAATTTCAAGTAACCCTTGCATTCCCTCTCTCTCTGTCCCTCCCCCACCCTTAGCCATCCAGCTAGTTTCACTAGTCTGAAGAAGGGTCTCGACCTGAAATATCACCCATTCTTTCTCTCCAGAGATGCTGCCTGTCCCGCTGAGTTACTCCAACCTTTTGTGTCATACCTGCTAGCTTCACCGTTCGTATTCTTTCCTTGTCACCTCTTCCACAGCCAACAATGGACCATTGTGGGCTCCACCTTTCTTTGGTCATCAGTGTTGGCTCTGATTTGTTCTGAACCTTTTCATGCCTCTAGTTTCCCTCTCACCTGGATCTCAGTCTGGAGAAAGGTCTCGACCCAAAACATCACTTATTTTCTCCAGAGAAGCTGCCTGTCCCACTGAGTTACTCTAGCATTTTGTGCCCACCCAAGGCCGTAAAAATAACTTTTCGGAGAAATCCGTAAGGTTACTCTGCTTTGCAAAGGAATGCGCGCTGAGTCCGTCCATCCCTGGACCGGAAATAATATTAAGAAGTGCTGGAAAAACTCAGCAGGTCAGGCAGCATCTGTGGAAAGAGAAAAAGAGTGAACGTTTCAGCTTTGTGGTCGACCTAAAACCTGTTTCTTTGTACAACCCTTCTGACTTTTCTCACCTCTTCTGGCTGCAGAGGGCTGAAGGATAATTCCTGCCTCTCCTCAGCATTCATTTGGGTTTGACGTGTTCATGTGGAAAACAGAACCTGGAACCAAATGAATGAGTCTAGGGAGGATGGCAGCAGGGTGGTTAAAGTAATGGATTAACATCCAGTCTTCTGCACCAGTGAACCAGTGAGTTTCACGTCCCATGTGGCAAGCGGGGGATTTAAGTTTGAGTTGATAAATAAAACTAAACATTCTAATTTGTGACAAACTGGTCTGGGTAACAGAAGCAATAAAATATTGGAGACACAAGGGACTGCAAATGCCTAAATAAGGAACAAAAAAACAAACTGCTCGAAGAACTCAACGGATCAAACAGCATCTGTGAGTTTAGTTTAGTTTCGTTTCGTTTCGTTTAGTTTCAAGATACGACACAGAAAGAGGCCCTTCGGCCCACTGAGACTAAGCCAACCTTTACTCACCCGTTCCCGCTAGTTATCCCGCTATTGCAACCAATGTAGATACACACTTGGGGCATTTTACAGAGGGCCAATTAGCCTACAAACCGGCACGTCTTTGGGATGCGGGAGGAAACCGGAGCACCCTGTGGAAACCCACGCGGTCACAGGGATAACGTGCCAACTCCACACAATGAGGGGAAAGGAATGGTCGATGTTTTGGCTGCAGACCCACGATGGTTGCAGCCACTAAAGTCTTTCATGAGAAGAGGCCTGGTGCACTGACCCAGCCCAGCCTGTTTGTGAATCTAGTCCCATGAGTGCGGATGACCCTTGATTGCCTCCTCAGTCTAGGGGAGACTTGGGCCAAACAGTAAATGCTGACTCTGCCAGTGCTGTCCACGTCCTGTGAGCTATCAAAATAATTAAAAAGAAAATTGGGGCGGCACGGTGGCGCAGAGGTAGAGTTGCTGCCTGACAGCGCCAGAGACCCGGGTTCGATCCTGCCTGCGGGTGCAGTCTACAAGGAGTTTGTACGTTCTCCCTGTAACCGCGTGGGTTTTCTCCGGGATGTCCGGTTTCCTTCCATACTCCAAAGTCAACGGTTTTTAGGTTAATTGGCTTATAGTAAAAACTGTAAAGTGTTCCTAGAGTGTAGGATAGTGCTAGAGTACGGGACTCAGCCAGCCGAAGGACCTGGCTCCACGCTGTATTTCTAAATTAAACTAAACAAAACAACGAATTCATGTGAGTGCTTTGTCCTTTCCCCACTGCTGACATGCAAACGTTCCCACCCTCCAATGATAACTGGTAACCTGAGTGATGAAGGAGTCCCTCCCTGACGCTGAGGGCACACTGCACACCACCAAGCCGCTTTAAAGAGAGAGGGCTCTGGGCCTGTCTACACTCGCTGGAGTTTAGAAGGACGACGTGGATGTGGTGAAGATGCTTCCACTCGTGGGAGAGTCTAGGACCAGAGGCCATAGCCTCAGAATTAAAGGATGTACCTTTAGAAAGGAGGTGAGGAGGATTTTCTTTAGTCAGTGGGTGGTGAAAATGCGGAATTCATTGCCGCAGGCGGCTTTGGAGGGCAAGTCAATGGATAATTTAAGGCGGAGATTGATAGATTCTTGATCAGTGCAGTGTTGGGGGTTACGGGACGAAGGCAGTTGAGAGGGGAAGATTGATCAGCCATAGTAGAATGGCGGAGTAGGCTTGATGGGCCGAATGGCCTAATTTTTGCTGCTGTAACTTATGAGGCCTCTGATTAACGAGGAGTTGACAAACTTCAACGCAGCTTCAGAGCTCTTAGCCCCAGGGTGGAGGTTATGCGGCTGCAGTCCACTGTTACGCTCTCTGCTGAAGCATTGGGACTGCTTTTATCTAACATCTCCGTTCGTTATGCTGAAAATACTCCCAGAAATAAATAAAACACAACCATAAAGCTTTGGATTAGTTGTTCGACTGGTGGGCCAGTCGTTCTGGAATGGAGCTTTCATTGGTTATCGCAGGCTGGGCACACAACGGATAGGAAGGAACTGCAGATGCTGGCCGAATGGCCTACTCCTGCGCCTATTGCCTACGTAGCTATGTGCCTATGTCAACCGAAGATAGACACAAAATGCTGGAGCAACAGATTGGGACAGGTAGCATCCCCGGCGCGAAAGGATGGGTGACGTTTGGGGCCTGAAGAAAGGGTCTCGCCCCGAAACGTCTCCCCAGAGATGCTGCCTCTCCCACTGGGTCACTCCGGCATCTTGTGTCTATCTGGGTGGACAGGGGGCTGTTTCCTACGTTCTGACACAGGAAAGACGCCACAACGCCTGTGCGTGTGGGAAATTTTACGAAGCTCACGCATCAAAACGCATCTTCACGCCACAGTTTACCGTCAAGGGCACAGTAGTTTGAAGCAATTGTGACGGGGATGAACTGAAAGGAAAGCACCTAAGATGTCCCTTAGACTGACTGGTGGGTGCGGTCGCCTGGCAACCAGGTTGTGAGAGAGAGAGAGAGCGAGAGAGAGAAAGAGAAACACAGTGTGCGTCAAAAGGATTTTTCTCCAAAGAATAGAACACTTCACCAAACAATTATCTTCACGCCTCGGGGCTACAGTTTAATTGATTTGTGCGGCTGTTGTTCTCCAGAAAAAATACATTGCACCCATCAACTACCTTCGCAGGCTGGGAATTTGCTGACGAGTCTGTTTTTTAAGGAATGTTTTGTTATGTTTTTATTTTTGCTTTTGTACAAAGGTAAGAGGAGATGTGTTGCTTTAATTGGGCATCCCTTTTTATTTATACTGGTGCTTTCTGACTGGAAGGGCAAATACTGAAACCCCTGTCCCACGGTACGAGTTCATTCCAAGAGCTCTCCCGTGTTTGCCCTGATTCGAACTTGGAGATTTACGGTAATGGCCACACGTCGGTACTCGGGGCTCTCGTGGACATTTTTCATCATGTTGAAAAATCTTCACGCGTCTTCCCGTGCTTACCTGCCGTTAGCGAGTCTTCCCGAGTACCTGCCGTTTGCGCTAAGAGACATCCCCGAGCTCCGACGTACCCGCTACGTTCATTCTCCGTGCTTACCACGATTTTTTTAAACTGGGGAGAGCTCTTGGAATGAACTCGTACCGTGGGACGGGGCTTTTAGGTGGTTACGGTCAAATCTGGCTACAGAACTCTACGGATGAAGTTAACCTGATTAAACTGGTGACACACAGCAGCCCTGGTATATCTGCAGTACATTATGATTCTGGACCACTTCATTTCAATTTTCACAGCAACCCTGTGTATAGAAAGAGCTTTATTCTGTACTTCCTTCGAGTTTTTCTTTTAACCTTTTTGCTTAGTGAAGAGGAAGCTGTATTCTGCAGATAGACACAAAATGCTGGAGTGGCTCAGCGGGACAGGCAGCATCTCTGGAGAGAAGGAATGGGTAGTAGTCCTTCTTCAGACCTGACCTGTTTTAGAAGGGTCTCGACCCAAAACGTCACCTATTCCTTCTCTCCAGAGATGCTGCCTGTCCCACTGAGTTACTCTAGTATTTTGGGTCTATCTTCGGTTTAAACTAGCATCGCCATTTCCTTCCTAGACGAGGTTTACTCTGTGCCTGACTTGTGCTGCCCCTGCCCTGGGAGGTTGTGACTGGGCACTGTAAAGAGAGGTTTATCCTCAATTTACTCTAGTCTTGTTCATCCCCTTTGCTTAGTCCAGAGAAAAAAAAAATCTGTATCTAACTTAGAGTCTTAGCCCAGGGAATGCATGAATAAACATTGTAAAGGAAGCTTTATTCGGTATTTATTCCTGTTTTTTTCCCCCCACCTTTTGTTTCGAGAAGTGAAAACTTTATTCTGTGTGTGCAGCTCTGGCCCAGTTCTGAATCCTCCAGATTCAGAGATTCCTCCTTGCTGTAATCAGGCAGCATCCTATCCTATCAAATAGAGAGCAGTCCTGAGCAATAATCCAACTAATTGGAGTGCCTCGGACTATCTTTGATCGGACTTTACTGGACTTTAACTTGCACTAAAAAGTTATTCCCTTTATCCTGTATCTGCACTTGTGGACGGCTCGATTGTGTTGGCTTTCCACTAACTGGTTAGCGCGCGACGAAAACTAAACTCAAGATCGCAGACCCAAATAGTTGACTATTGTCTTTCCATCCATGCAGCTGGACTTGCTGAATATTTAATCTTTCTCTGGTTATGGAACAGCGACTCACGGTGGCCAGGGAGATGAGAGGTGGTGTGGGAGTCTGTGAACCAGCATAAAGACCTGTTGCACAGAGCATCCCTGTGTAGTGTTCTCTCTCCTCAGTGGAAGAGTCTTGCCTACATCCCTCCATAGTCTTCAGGAGGAGAAGCCCACGTACCTCCTTCCCCGAAGAATCAACAGAGCAAATCCTCGTCCTCCAGCAGTCAGTTGTAGAAGGTCGCCACCCAGACCTCCTCACCCAAGACCTCTCCCCACTCGGGTGATGATCAGAGACAGGGGCAGCAAGGTGGCGCAGCGGTAGAGTTGCAGCCTCGCAGCGCCAGAGGCCCTGGTTCGATCCTGACGGCGGGTGCTGTCTGTACGGAGATTGTACGTTCTCCCCGTGACCTGCGTGGGTTTTCTCCGGGTGCTCTGGTTCCCTCCCACACTCCACAGACGGGCAGTTTTGCAGTTTAATTAGCTTCGGTAAAAATTGTAAATTGTCCCTGGAGTGTAGGATAGTGTTCGTGTGCGGGGATCGCTGGTTGGCGTGGACTTGCGGGGGGCCGAAAGGGCCTGTTTCAACGCTGTATCTCTTAAACTAAACTAAACTAAACCCCCCCCAGCAAAAAGGCCTTCAGGACACTGGAGACATTGCCTGTGAAACATAAATGCAACGGAGTTGGAAATCTCTCCTAGACTGCAGGTGAAGGGAGTGGAGTGGTTCTCTTATCCGGTTTCTAACCTTTGCAGAACCCATCCTGACAATACTGATGGGTTGGTGCAAGTAAAGGACAACGGTAGTAAATGGATTTCCCAACGGGTGTGGCGGTGTGCAGGACGGACCAGAGGAACTGAGAAGAGAGAACAAGGGAAGGGAGAGGAAAGCAGAGTTCATAAGTTCCTAAGTTCTTAAGTGATAGGAGCAGAATTAGGCCATTCAGCTCATCATGTCTGGTCTGCCATTCAATCGTGGCTGATCTACCTTTCACTCTTGACCCCATTCTCCTGCCTGCAGACCAGGCACAAATCAAGAATCTATCTATCTCTACCGTAAAAATATCCAGTGACTTGGCCTCCACAGCGTTCTATGGCAACTTATTCCACAGATTCGCCAACTTGAGAGGAGGGGAAAAGACAAAAGACCCACACCATCATTTCACTCAGGAAGAAGGTACAGAAGCCTGAAAACTATGACCAGCAGACTCAAGAACAGCCTCTTATTGATCTACTGAACACTGCCCAACACTAACCACCACCTCAGCATAGACCATGACTTACGCTTACCGAGTATTATGGTTTGTGACTGCCCCCCCCCCCCCACCTTGGATGCTGCTCTGATCCCTATCACTGGCTGACTGACCAGGAGAGGCCAATCCCCAGCATCATTGGTAACAAGAACGCTGGAGCAACTCAGCAGGACAGGCAGCATCGCTGGAGAGAAGGAGTGGGCGACGTTTCGGGTAGAGACACTTCTTCAGACTGAAAGAAAAATCTCCCTTTCCCGCGACTTTCAGTCAGAAGAATGGCCTCGTTCCGAATCTACCCGAAACGTCACCCATTCCTTCTCTCCAGAGATGCTGCCCGACCCGCTGAGTTACTCCAGCATTTTCTGTCTATCTGATGTGTAAACCAGCATCTACAGTTCCTTCCTACACATCATCAAGACCTACACCAAACCCTAACCAATTAGGAGCAGACGAGGGCATTCGATCCAATTTGTGATTCCAGCTCCCAAGACAGATGTGTACAGCAATTCATTCTTCCCCCGCACAATTAAAGCATGGAATAATCTTCACCCTACCATAGTTACCCAACCAGATGCAACTAAATTTAAGGTAGCTCTTTCTTCCCAAAAACCCTTTCTGGCTTAAGTCCTCCCACCACCACCTCCAGTTTAAATTCCATTTGGAATATTTTGGAGGGCCAAGAAGCCAAGAACCAAGATTGGTAACAACTGGGTCCAATTAGCTGAGGTCAATTTCCCTCCTGGGATAAATAAAATTCTATCGCATTGTATCGTTTCAGATTGGCCCACTTGAACCTCAATCCAACTAATCCAACGAATTGGAGTGCTGTCACGGGCTATTGTATTATTGATTATTATATATTTATCTGTGTGCTATTGCAATTACAGGCCAGTAGTGCTGCAATAATAGGTAATAGGTAAGAATTTCATTGTTCTGTAGATGGTACAGATGACAATTGAACACTCTTGGCTCTTGATCCTCAAGCATTCAATAACAAATAGATACAGACAACAAACCCTCAGCTGCTCTAGGATGGCAACAAGATGGCACCGTGATTGGAGTCAAATTGTTTTGTTAACCTTATTGTCACGTGCACCGAGGTACAGTGAAAAGCTTCTGTTGTCAGCGGAAAGACAATACGTGATTGCTACAATCGAGCCATTTACAGCGTGCACAGCATGCATCGCTGCTTCCGATAGCCAGGCACGGTGGTGCAGCAGCAGAGTTGCTGCCTTGCAGCGCCAGAGACCCGGGTTCCATCCTGACTAGTGGTGCTGTCTGTACGGAGTTTGTACGTCCTCCCTGTGTCTTACGTGGGTTTTCTCGGAGACCTTCGGTTTCCTCTCACACCCCAACACTCCAAAAACGTACAGCTTGGTCGGTCCATTGGCTTTGGTAAAATGGTAAATTGTCCCGAGCCTGTGCAGGATAGTGTTAATGTGCAGGGATCGCTGGCTCTAAACTAAACTAAAACACGGCTTTGCAAACTTACTGACCCGAAGTATTCCTTTGAACTGAGTTAGAGACCTGCTAACGCCACATCTCCCTGCACCCTGACCTGTGTGTCTGTGGTCCCTGGCTTTATTGCTGAGGACACACACACACACACACACACAGGTACTGTTTAGTTTTAGTTTTTGCAGAAAGAGAGATCACCTGAGTTACAGCACGGAATCAGGCCCTTTGGCCCACCGAGCCCACACCGACCAGCAATCCCCGCACACTAACACTATCCTACACACACTCGGGACAATTTACATTTGTACCAAGCCAATTAACCTACAGACCTGTATGTCCTTGGAGTGTAGGAGGAAACTGAAGATCTCGGAGGAAACCCACGCAGGTCACGGTGAGAATGCAAAGACATGCACCCGTGGTCAGGATCGAACCCGGGTCTCTGCCGCTGTGAGACATTCGCTCTGCCGCTGCACCACCGTGCCATTCACCGGCTCTTGGCCGTGAAACTGCAAGCAATGGCCCGTCGCCAGCCCCGCTACAGCGGTGGGAAGCGGGACAAGCGGACCGTTAGCCGAGACTGCGGGACGCAGGCGCAGGGCTCAACGTGGCAGCTGCTGGTGACCAGACCAAACCCACAGGCTGGCACAGCGACCCCGAGTAATGTTGTTGCCTCGAGAGCCCCAGGGCGCGGAGCCCAGCCACAGGACCAGGGGCATTGCAGCTGACGCCAAACCCAGGCACTGTCCATGCGATGCTGCCAATGCATCTGGTTTGAAATTCAGCGTCGCATTTCTTGCTTGCACAAAGGCCTGGGGGAGAGGGGGAGAAAGCTGCCGAAAGCTGCAGCAACTGAGGCGGCCCAGGGCAGGGGAGCTGGGCATGGTGTATCGAAGGAACTGATACATGATGTTTAAACTGAAAATAGGCACTAAAGGCCAGGCAGCATCTCTGCAGTAAAGCAAAAGGCAATGTTTCGGGGTCGAGACCCTTCTTCAGGTTGTGCTTTATGTGGTCGGCAGTGGGATGAGATGCTGTGGGGGAGCTGGCTGCCAACAAGAGCCAGACAGCTCTCCAGCCACTTCTGACTCCATGCCAACCACAGGCAGGTGGTCTCTGGCCCAGAGCCACTTGCCTTCCTCTAAATCAAAACAGCAATGAAAGTCCGGGACTGAGACTTCTTGGCTATTTATACCATTCCGTCTGCCACTGTGGCCCCCTTATCAGGCCATTTAATCTTTTATCCCCACCCAATGCTCCTCTGCCCATCCTCTGAATCGCCTTCTATTCCTGGTGCACCTCATGACTGCCCACAATCCTCATCCCTCCCTGTGCCTCTTCTACCAACCTGCTCGATCTCCTTCCATTCTCAGGGTACCCGCCTCTGCGGCTGTAATATCAGGGCTGATCAGTGTGGCACGGTGGCGCGTCGGTGGAGTTGCTGCTTCACAGCGCCAGGGACCCTGGTTCGATCCTGACCACGGGTGCTGTCTGTGCGGAGTTTGCATGCTCTCCCCATGACCGCGTGGGCTTGCTTCGGTTTCCTCCCACACACCAAAGATGTGCAGTTTTGTAGGTTAATTGCTTCTGTAAAATGTCCCATGCATGTAGGATAGCATGTAGCATGTAGCATGTAGCATGTAGCATAGAACTAGTGTACCGGTGATTTCTGATCAGCATGGATTCAGTGGGCCAAGTGCCTGTTTCCACGTTTTATCTCTAAAACTAAAATTAAAGATTTAATTTTGCCGGTCCTGGAATTTTAAATTTCACAAGTCTCTGGGTGAAGAGGTTTTTCCTCATCTCATTCCTAAATGGCCTACCCCTTATTCTCAACCTGTGACCCCTGGCTCTGGACTTCCCCCGACATCGGGAACATTTTTTCCTGCGTTTAGCCAGGGTCAGGCAGCATCTCTGGAGAACATGGATAGGTGACGTTTTGGGGCGGCTCCTTTCATCACATTGATTGTGGGGATGGATTGGGGAGGAGAAAGCTGGTAGGGAGGGCAGGAAATTGTCTGGCAAATGATGTGGATACAAGTGAGTGAGGATTTGATTGGAAGAAGGCCTGAGATGGAAAAGCAGAAAGTGCGAGATAAATGGATAAGAATCGAAGAGGTATGGGTGAATAGGGATGGGGAGGAGCGGAGAAATAGGTGCGAATCCAGCTGGAGTCTGAGGAAGCGTCTTCACCCGAAATGTCACCCATTCCTTATCTCCAAAGATGCTGTCTCACCTCTTGAGTTACTCCAGCTTTGTGCGTCTATCTTCGGTTTAAACCAGCATCTGCAGTTCCTTCCTACACATGGGGCCTACAGCACATTGACGAGACCCAGTATAGACTGGGCGCCCAACTCAATGAACACTGGCAGTCGGCCCACCAAGGCCTGCTGGATCTCCCGGTTGCTAATCCTCTCGACTCCCCTTCCTATTCCCATACTGACCTTTCTGTCCTGGGCCTCTTCCACTGCAAGAGTAAAGCCACACAAAAACTGGAAGAACAGCACCTTGTATTCCACTTTTCATTTCACTGCACATCTCGTATGTGTATGTGACGAATAAACTTGACTCGACTAAACTACGACCAATCTCCCCCCCCCTCCCCCCCCCCCCCCCCCCGGATCCCCATTTCTCAACCCCCCCTCCCTATTCTTTTCCCCCCCTCTCTTCCCTGTGCCCCATTTGGACTTGCACCCACAATTTCCCCCCTTTCCTCTCCCCTCACACCCTTCCATCTATATTCCTTCCTGTGACTTCACAGTTTGCTCCTCTTCTATTGTTA
Organism: Okamejei kenojei; assembly: GCA_035221665.1. Lineage (NCBI taxonomy): Eukaryota > Metazoa > Chordata > Chondrichthyes > Rajiformes > Rajidae > Okamejei > Okamejei kenojei. The sequence continues at coordinate 15,298,543 of CM069152.1, read as the reverse complement.
TCTCCTCATCTCGCATATTTTGTCTTTTCATCCCTGGCCTTGGTCCAACTCTTTGCCAATCAAGGATGCACCTCGCCTGTATCCGCCTATCACTCGCCAGACTTTGTCCTGCCCCCATCTCTCTTCCAGCTTTCTTGCCCCACCACCACAATCGGGCTGAAGAAGGGTCACCTGTCCATGTTCTCCAGAGATGCTGCTTGATCCGCTGAATTACTCCAGCACCTTGTGTCTTTCTTTGTATTCCAGTTCCTTGCGCCTCCCCGAACTCTTTAGTTTAAACTCTTATCTGCAATCCTGGCTATTCAATTCACCTGTGTCTCAGCCTAATTCAAGTGAAGGCCTTCCCAAGGTAACCAACCCTCCTTCTCCCCTTTCCCTGGAACTAGTGTTAGTATTTCATGAACTGAAATCCATTTCTCTCCCAAGAATCTTTAAGCCCTGCTTTCATTTCTCTGATCTCCTTTACTTTCCGCCAACTTGCATGTGGCTCATATAATAATTCAGCGATTATTACCTTTGTGATTCAGCTTTTTAATTTGTGTTCTCGCGGCTCGTTCACCTTCAATGGAACATTCTTCTTTGTCCTTTCAATGCCAGTGGTTCCCTCTCGCTCTGATTTCTTCTCCAGCACTGAGACATGTCCTGAACTCAGGCATGCACCAGGCATTAAATCCATTGGCATTGGTGCCTGCAGCTGCAGAGAGCAGCATCCATCCATTCATGGTTCAAAGTGGTGTAATTTTGTCACGCATGCAACTGTGCAGTGAAACTCTTTTCGCATTTTTGGCGCCATTGTTCAAAGTCCGGTCGGCCTTTACTGCTTTACTGGAGCAGTTCCCGCCAACTGACGTCCCTCTCCTCTCCTCGCTTCTCTCCTATGTTTCCCGGCGATGTCTCCTTTAGCCAACCTTGGTGGTGGAGGCATTATCCCGGTTCACTCCCCTCCCGTCCCACTCCTAGCGCCCAATGTCTCCAGAACTCTCCCGGTTATGCCGTCCGACCAGCCTTTGGCAGGGTTAGCGGTCCCGCAGACTGACAAACCTTCGGGCGGGTGCCAGCCGACTGACGATCCTTTGGTTGAACCCAAGTGTACTGTTACCTATTACTACAAAGATGGACACAAGGTACTGGAGAGTAACTCAACCGGTCAGGCAGCAACCCTGGAGAAATAGAACGGGTGACATCATGGGTCGGGACCCTTATTCACACTGAAAGTCGTGGGTGAAGGGGGGGGGGGATGAGGTGGAGGTGAGAAAAGACCAGGACAAATCAGGACTAACAACAAATGACCTCAGACAGGCCAGCGCCTGGTGTAACTGCAAACCTTCCGACTGTATTCTCATCCAAGCTCTAACTTTTATTCAAGATTCCTCCAATCTCCGGCATAATCTTCCAAAACTCAAGAGTTAATTTTATCCGTTCCCACTCTGCAAATCGACCTTCACTTTTTTTCCGCGCCGTGACCTCCTCCATCTCCACTGCTAGTTCTTGCAGATCAGACAAAGAGGAATGAAGGACTAGGGATGCTTGCAGGCCTGGCTATGCAGAGAACCTGGCCAAGATTGATCTCGGGGGGGAGCTGAAAAACAGTTAACACTGGCTGGTTCAGGTTTCTGAAGCAATGCTGAGATATGGAAGGGCTGACAATGATCGAATGTCTCATCCAGTGTGAAAAAAAGGGCTGGGAGAGCAGAGAGTTAGAGGGTTCAGACCCAGTGAATAATGATACTCAGATAACAACATTCAATAGTGTATTTCTGACCCTCTCGGAATGAAATATCTTCTGAGTGTCAATCTGGCTTTAAGACTTAATGCTCAAGACATACACTGTGCTTCAGTTGGTCGATGCGGGGATTGTCAGAGACAGTTTAGCCAAGGCAATGCCATATTGATTTCTTTCTTTTATTTCCAAACCAAGCAACCAACTCTGAAGGGAAACTACGGTGTGATATAATAAAGCCACATTCTCCACTTTGCTTTTAAACAAATCTTTGGGTTGAGAGGGTTCTGCAGTTTGAGGGGTGATAATCTTGCCCCCACCACAGGTGGTGCCAATACACAGGGCACCCTCTGAGAGAGAGAGAGAGAGAGAGAGCAGAGACAGCCATGAGTGCAGTGTCTGTAACCGAGCCACTTATCCAACGGGATTAAGCTCTTCCTCAGTATGGATTTTTTTTTCCCTATTTGAAGGAATTTCCACAGAACTACAGAGAAACTCACATCAGAGGAACCTCTCACCCTGCTGTCTCCATGGAACAGCAGTGATCCAGAGAATATATTTATCAGACGGCACAGTGGCGCTGGGGCAGGCTTGCTGCCTTACAGCGCCGGAGACCCAGGTTCGATCCCCACTACAGGTGCTGCCAGTACAGAGTTTGTGCATTCTCCCCGTGACCGCATGGATTTTTTTCCGAGATCTTCGGTTTCCTCCCACTCTCCAAAGACGTAGGCTAATTGGCTTGGTGCATGTATAAATTGTCCCTAGTGTGTGTAGGATAGTGCTAGTGTGGGGGGATCGCTGGTCGGTGCGGACTGGGTGGGCTGAAAGGCACTGTATCTCTAAACTAAACTAAACTAAACTAAACTAAAATTTGAAATGGAGGCATGCTGGGGGGGAAGAAGGAACAGGAAGACGAGACAAGGATGTTCGGGGATATTTTTATGCGTCCGTCTTTCTTTAAAATGTATCGTCAGCACATTTCCCTGGGCACCAGAGTGGCCCCAGGGTGGTCAAGAGAGAGTCTGGAGCTGCCGTTTGATGCCACCCTGGAGATGAATTGATTCTTGGACCAGGATCGCATCCCCTGGAGGATTGCTGAGGGTCTGACTGACAATGGTGTTGGCTGCTCATTAAGGAGGTTGCGAGACAGTTTGTTGGGTGGTGCTTGAATTAATAACCACTTGTAACAGCGACCAGCTGAGCAAGGATGAACGAGTGATTGCTGAGGATTTCGAGTGTCACTTAGAGCCAACTTCAGCTTTCATGGTCCACTTACTGCTGGGAAATGACTGCGCTGCATGCAATAGGGGACTTTTGAGGAGCTTTGTGCGATGTCGTCAAGACTCCACCAAAGCCCCAGTCACCATTTCCCCAGGTTTGGCTGAAAAAGACAACCGAGTTACCTTTCAAATGGCCAAGAGAAAGTGCGGACTCTTGTCTGGGATATCCAGCTGCAGATTCCCCAGGAGAACTGGGAAAGGAATTGGAGGCAACCAGATCAAAGGGAGATGGGAGAGAGAGAAGGACTTCGCACGGTGGCGCAGCGGTAGAGTTGCTGCCTTACAGCGCCGGACACTCGGGTTTGGATCCTGGGTCTGAAGAAGGGTCCCGATCCGAAACGTCACCCATTTTTTATCTCCAGAGATGCTTCCCTGACCAGCTGAGTTACTCCAGCACTTTGTGTCTATCTTCGGATCCTGACTACGGGTGCTGTCCGTCTGGAGTTTGTCCATTCTCCATGTGACCGTGTGGACTTTCACTGGGTGCTCCGGTTTCCTCGCACACTCCAACAATGTACGGGTTTTGTAAGGTAATTGGGTTCTGTAAATTGTGTGTGTTGGATCGAACTAATGTACAAGTGATGAACTGGTCAGCGTGGACAGTGGGTCGAAGGGCCTGTTTCCATGCTGTATCTCTAATCTAAACTGTACTAAACTAATAGGGATAAAAGGACACAAAGTACTGGAGTAACTCAGTGGGTCAGGCAGCATCTCTGGAGAACGTGGATGAACGTTTACCTTCACAAGTGGCCTGTTCCACCAGGGCCATAAGTTCATAAGTGTTACGAGCAGAATTGGGCCATTCGGCCCATCAAGTCTACTCCCCCATTCAATCATGGCTGATCTATCTTTCACAAGTTCACACAAGTTCACACAAGTTCACAAGTTATAGGAGCAGAAATGCCATTCGGCCCATCGAGCCTACTCCGCCATTCAATCATGGCTGATCTCTGCCTCCTAATCCCATTTTCCTGCTTTCTCCCCATAACACTTGACACCCATTCTAATCAAGAATTTGTCTATCTTTGCCTTATAAATATCCACCCTCTGTGCCAATGAGTTCCACATATTAACTATCCTCTGACTAAAGATGTTCCTCTCTAAAAGAGAGCCCTTTAATTCTGAGGCTATGACCTCTGTTCCCACCAGTGGAAACATCCTTTCCACATCCACTCTATCTATGCCTTTCAATATCGTGTAAGTTTCAATGAGGTCCCCCCTCAACCTTCTGAACTCCAGCAAGTAGGGGCCGAGTTCTGTCAAAGACCCTTAACCCCATTCTCCTGCCTTCTCCCCATAACCCCTCACACCCGTGTTAATCGGAGAACAGAACTCCTGCAGAAAGCCCAGCAACTTGAGACCATGCTTCCCCTGGGCACCAATGCATGAGACCTCATGGAATGAATGGCCAAGGGGATCAGGTCACTCAGCGATTCATTGCATACAACAGTTGCAATCCTAGCAGCAGTTGCCATTTTACTGGACCCTTCGAGGCTCAAATCACTCACTAAGCACAGCACTTTTGATGATACTCTCACTGCAAAGTACATTTGAGGGGATTATGTTGCACCTTTAATCTAATAGAATGAGCTAAGGTGCTTGGTGGGATTGCTGTCAAGCAGTGCTTGACCTCGAGCCCTGTAGGAAGGCATCAGGGCAGATTATAAGAAACCCTGGTTTGGGTGGAAAGTATTAAGGAACAGCTGGATGGAGGAAAGAAAGCAAACAGGTGGATATGCTCAAACAGGTCTGAAGAAGGGTCTCGATCCAAAACGTCACCTATTCCTTCGCTCCGTTGATGCCTCCTCACCCGCTGAGTTTTTGTCTAAACAGGCGGATATACTCTGCGGGAGAATTATAGAGGTTAGAGCTTTGTCAACTGAGGGCATAGCTAGTTTTCGCACAGGGACCAAATAAGGAAATTATTTAGAGGCTACAATTGGAGGAAAAGAGTAAAACTATAATAATCCAGCACATTCGGAATTTTGTTGATGCAGGATTAGCAGATTTTATGGGATCTATAGTTCCTGAATACTCCAACGCACTTTTAATTCACTTTCTGGGAGTTACACGGTTTTATGAAATATTTGCTATGAACCACATGAGTTTAGGTGCTGTGCTGAAACTGGGGTCTCAGTGACTGGGAAAGGAGTGTGGTGAAGCAGAGCTCTGGTGCGTTGGAAGGGAATGTTGCAAACATCTCGCAGTGGGGGGCATGGCGCTGCAGCGGTAGAGTTGCTGCCTAGCAGCGTCAGAGACCCGGGTTCGATCCTGACTACGGGTGCTGCCTGTATGGAGTTTGTACGTTCTCCCCGCGACTGCGTGGGTTTGTACGTTCTCCCGTTTGCTCCAACACTCCAAAGACCTGCAGGATTGTAGGTTAATTGGCTTTGGTAAAATTGTACATTGTCTCTGGTGGGTAGGACAGTGCCAGTGCACGGGGTGGGCGCTGGTCGGTGCGGACCCGGTGGGCCGAAGGGCTTGTTTCCACGCTGTGTCTCGAAACTAAACTAAATTAAACTTTACAAAAGAAGGCAAAGAAGGGAGTGAACACACAACACTGAGAAGCACTAGTGTAAGACATGTGATGACCAACTCTAAACATCTGAACAATGCTGGTCAGGAAAAGCAGAAGCTCGTTGCAGATGGAGGCCCACAGGGAAAGGTCCAGACGTATAGGGATGAGCACCTTTGGTATTTTGGCACTGTAGTCAGTGAATAGCATCCTCATAAAAGTGCTCTTATTGTCAAAGTGATCCAGAACTGAACGTAGTGCTAGAGGGATGGAAAGAGGCTATTCGGCTCATCTCTGCCAACTCTCAGTGCTGGCCCTGATCGGTTCTAGCCTGATCGGTTCTAGCCTGATCGGTTCTAGCCTGATCGGTTCTAGCCTGATCGGTTCTAGCCTGATCGGTTCTCACCTCCAGTTTATCCCCCTCTCACTCACCCCCAAACCTCAATTTTCAGTCTGAAGAAGGGTATTGACCCGAAATGTCACCTAGTCTTTTTCTCCAGGGATGCTGCCAAATCCCGCGTTACTCCAGCGTTTTGTGCGTGTTTCCAGGAACCTATTCTGTCTCACGTGCCCCAATGCTCGTCCCCCGATACATTAAGGGCAATTTACAGCGGATAATTAACCTAGCAACTTGAACTTGCTCATCTTTGCACGGCACGGTGGCGTAGCCGTGAAGCTGCTGCCTTTCAGCGCCGGAGACCCGGGCTCGATCCTGACAATGGATGCTATCTGTAACGAGTTTGTACCTTCTCCCTGTGACCACGTGGCTTCTCTCCAGGTGCTCCAGTTTCCTCCCACATTCTTACAGGTTTGTAGGTTAATTGGGTTGATGAAATTGTAAACTGCCCCCAGGGTGTGTAGGGTAGCGTTATTGTACGGGGATCGCTGGTTGGCGCGGAATCGTTGGGCTGAAGGGCCTGCCTCGAGAACTAAATAAAACTAAACTCATCTTTGAGGTGTGTGGGGGGAAACCGGAGGACCCAGAGGAAACCCACGTGGTCACAGGGAGAACGTGCAAACACCACATGGGCAGCGCCTTAGATCAGGATCAAAGAAGCGTCATTGGTGCGAGAAGGCAGCAGCACTAATGTGTCAAGGAGAACCTTTTCACCCACGGAGTGGCAGTGGGGATGTGGAAATCACTGTCTGAAAGGATTAGATGGACAGACATCATCACCACAGCCCCGCATGTCCTGTACTTCCACTAAGTCATGGAACTAACAACAGGGTTAGATGACCACCCATGCCCCTGTCCCACATGCCCCTGTCCCACTTAGGAAACCTGAACGGAAACCTCTGGAGACTTTTGCGCCCCACCCAAGGTTTCCGTGCGGTTCCCGGAGGTTTTCGTCAGTCTCCCTAATGGTCGAAAGTGGTTTCCGCTTCTTCTATGTTCCGGCGATTATTTCCAAAAATGGAAAAAATCTCCGGGAACCTGACAAAAAACCTCCGGGAACCTCACGGAAACCTTGGGTGGGGCGCAAAGTCTCCAGAGGTTTCCGTTCAGGTTTCCTAAGTGGGACAGGGGCATTTGGGTTGCTAACCTTCTCAAATTCTCGACGGCAATTTGTCGACCGACTCGGTTGGGTGAATGATGAGTTGGCCCAGGTGCTGGACTGCACACAAAGCCCAGCTGGCGGGCCAGCTGTGGAGTTTTGGCCTGGGCGCTGGAGTTTGCATGTGGCCCGGGCCAAAACTCCTCAGCTGGCTGCCCGGCTGGGATTTATGTTTTGCTGCACGCAGAGTCCGGCGCCCCATCCAACTCATGGACCGAAATCGGCCGTGAAAATGAGGGGTGGGGGTGGTGGTGTCAGCGGTAAGCGAAGGTCCGAAGGCCGGACAGCTGGCCGGGGTCACGGGCGAGGCGCTGCTGCTGCACTCCATGGGCTACACTACTTTGGGACGGGTGAGGTGGGACCGGACGCGGCACTCCGACCCGACAGATCCCTCGATCCAAGTAGTAGCAGTCAAATACGGGACAAGGGCGGTCCCGCATGGGACAAACCAATTTTAGCCCAATATACGGGGTGTCCCGGCTAATACGGGACAGTTGGCAACCCTAGACAACCTGCTCTTTCAGCCATTCTGGGCCTGAAAAGTCTCCACTGCAGAGCTGATTGAAGATAATTTGCTGTTACACTTCAAGCCTTTCATGCAGAAAGTCAACACGCCACCTCCTTTGTTAAACGCATGTTGCACCTGCCTGCTTATTTTCTTTAAGCCACTTGCAAGTCATGTTATAGTAGTGTAAGGTCACGAGGGAGAATAGACAGGGTGAACACACCAAGTCTATTAGAAGCAAGAAGGAGAAGACACAGATCTGAGGTCAGAGGGGTAAGATTTAGATAAGCAATTTTTTCACAGAGGATGGTGGATACATGGAACAAACTGGTAAAGCATTAGTCGAGGCAGGTATTATACCACTATTTTAAAGACATTTGGACAGATACATGGATTGGAAAATGTTAGAGGGTTATGGGCCAAACACAGGCAGGTGGGACTAGACTAGATGGGGCAAGTTGGGCTGAAGGGCCTGTTTCCATGCTGTAGGACTCTATGATGCCTAAATCCCCTGCCATGTCACAGTTCATCAATTTGAAAGTATTATGTTTTTTCCACCACAGTCTTCCACGTTGAATTCTGTCAGCCATCTGCCTGGTCAGTTTAGTTTGGTTCAGTTTACTTTCATTGGAACCCTGACTCAAGGATGGGGCCCAGCCTCAAGCAGGCTGCAAGGATAATTACTGTGTAGGAAGGAACTGCAGATGCTGGTTTACACTGATGGTAGACACATAATGCTGGGGTAACTCAGAGGAACAGGCAGCATCTCTGGATAGAAGGAACTGGTGAGGTTTCAGGTCGAGAAGAAGGGTCTCGACCCAAAACATCACTCACTCCTTCTATCCAGCTATGCTGCCTGTCCCGCTGGGTTACTCCAACATTTTGTGTCTACCTTCAGGATAATTGCTGTGGGCTGGATGGACTCCTTGCGTGTGACTCAGCACGTTGTCCCCAAAGTACATTTTGCGTCTATCCTTTCGTTCCTGATCTCTGTAACAACTTCGCGCGTGACACCTTATTGAACGCTTTTTGAAGCTCCAAATATATTACCTCCATTGGCTTCGCAATAAATCATTCAGACAAATTCCCGAACAAATTAATTCAACGCAAGGACGAGTGCAAGTAAACGTTAAATCAGGAACAATGAGCCAGTAATCCAGCAATCTGAAACAGGAGGAACAAAGACATTTCTGCTGTAGGAAGGGAGTGCAGATGCCGGTTTAAACTGAAGATAGACACAAGATGCTGGAGTAACTCACTGGCGACAGGCAGCATCTCTGGGTGACGTTTCGGGTCGAGACCTTTCCTCTTCAGTAGGGTCTCGACCCGAAATGTCACCCATTCCTTCTGACGCCCTCCCACCTTTGGGGAGAAGGAACGAGTGACGTTTCGGGTCGAGACCCTTATGAAGGAGAAGGGTCTCGACCCGAAACGTCGCCCATACCTTCTCTCCAGAAATCACGTTGTCACGGTGCAGCCTGGGGTTGGTTCGGGAGAAGGGGGTCAAGACAGAGACAGAGAGAGGCAAGAGTGTTTTCATGTCATGTGTCCCAGATAGAACAATGACATTCTTACTTGCGGCAGCACAACGGAATACGTAAACACGATACACTGTAAACTATATGATAAACGAGAGAAAGAGAAGAGAAAAAAAAGAAAGAAAAGGTAATAATAAGGATATGGCAGGCAAAATGTTTCCCCAAGTCACGGATCTCTTTTTACGCTTGAATTTGCTATAATGCTGGACAGGTCTAACAGTAAATAGCCAAGGTCTGATCGCCTGACCATGACACATGAAACTGGAAGGTATAATGTAAACTCACGATGACCGTACAGCAATGATCAGTGCGATCCAAACCCGTCAGACGCCCATAGGCAGGGTATAATCACACCACTGCCACACACAGAACAGGCCAGCACAGCACAAGAATGGCCCTTCGGCCCGCAATGCCCATGCTGAACACGATGCCCGTTTAAACTAGTCTCCCCCGCCCAGCACATGATCCATATCACTCCATTCCCTGCATTTTATTTTAGGTTGAGAGGGACAGCGTGGAAACAGGCCCTTCGGCCCGCCGAGCCCGTACCGACCGCCGATCCCCGTGCACTAACACCACCCGGCACACTGTGGATGATTTACTGTCTTCAGCAAACACACAAACCTGGAGTGCAGGAGGAAACCGGAGCACCCGGAGAAAACCCACGGGGTCACGGCGAGACTGCACAAACCCCCTGTGCAGACAGCACCCGTAGTCAGAACCAAACCCGGATCTCCGGCGCGCTAAGGCAGCGACTCTATCACCACACTACTGTGCTGCACTTAAGGGCGGTGATGTATCTACATGCCTATTTGAAACCTCTTAATGGTCCCGTCATGTCTGCCTCTACCACCACCCCCGGCAAGCATGTTCCACTCACTCACCACCTCTGCCTCCCCCCCCCCACCCCCCACCCCCCCCACCCCACCCTAAAGCTTTGCCTTCTGGCCCTTGATATTTCCACTCAGGGAGATGGTTCTGACTATCTACCCAGGCTACGCCGCTCATTTCTCACCTCGGTTAACTGTGCTCCCTGCCCATCGACAGAGGTACGCAGGCTCTGGTGGGAGTCTCTCTCGCTGTTCCTCTACCAACCCCACCAGGCTTCCTACTTTTAAGGTCATAAGGTCAGATGTGATAGGTGTAGAATTAGGCCATTCGGCCCATCAAGCCTACTCCACCATTCAATCATGGCTGATCTATCTCTCCCTCTTAACCCCATTCTCCTAGCTTCTCCCCATAACCTCTGACACCTGTACTAATCAAGAATCTATCTATCTCCGTTTTAACAATATCCACTGACAGGCCTCCACAGTCTTCTGTGGCAAAGAATTCCACAGATTCATCGCCCTCTGACTAAATAAATGTATCTCCCTCCTAAAAGAACATACTCTCATTCTGAGGCTATGGCCTCTAGTCCTAGACTATCCCACTAGTGGAAACGTCCTCTCCACATCCTCTCTATCCAAGCCTTTCACTATTCTGTATGTTTCAATGCGGTCCCCACCCCTCACCCCCCAATCCCATTCTTCTAAACTCCAGCGAGTACAAGCCCGGTGCCGATTAACGTCCCTCAAAGGTTAACCTATTCATTCCTGGGAGTGAGAGCTTCCTCCTATCTACCCATGTCTATGCCCCCCATGTTTTTGTGTACCTCAGTTAGGTTCCCCATTAACTCCCTCCTCAGTCTCTGTACAAACCCGGCCTGTCGATTAGTTCCGAGGCAAAGGGAGGGCAGAAGAGCAGACAGAACGAACCATGTTAATACTGATTACTGTTTGGTTATTTTCCTCACAACTCATTGCCTTAGCTGTTGGTGGCAAACAACGAGCGCAAACAAGCCGAGCTGAGGGCACACATAGATAATACTGGGAATATCAATATGCAGTATTTAACAATTAGCTTATAATTGACCCTGAAAAGACTGACAAAACTGAAGTTGCAGTCCCGGGAATTCCCTGGAGCTGTCGATGCAAAGATAATTATCCATCGGTGTACCTTCCCAAGGCCGATTCCACCCCCATCGCCTATCACCCTTTATAAAGGACCCCCGACTAAACTAGACTAAATGGAGCTCTGGTGATTGCTCTCTGCTTCTATGACAGTGCATTGTAGGAAGCAGCAGAGATAGCAAGGTACACATGGAGAAGGCTGTGGATAGACTCAGTCAGGACAAAATCATGAGAGGAATAGATTGGGCAGACGAGCGTCATCAATAATTATCTGGCTATCAGTAATTACGCAAATAAATCAGAAAAAGCACTGTAACTATCTAAGATTATTTAATGGCAATAAATACAGGCCTTGCTCGCAAAACCTGAATAACAAGGTAACAGGTGTAAGGATGGCATGGATTGTATAACCACGGAGATAGGTTCGATGATCTGAGTTATTGGGAGAGTTGAGTGAGCTGGAACTCTAGTCCTTGAAGCGCAGGATGGTGAGGGGTGATCTTGTAGAGGCGTATAAAATCATGAGAGGAATAGATCGGGTAGAAGGACAAAGTCTCTTGCCCAGAGTGGGGGAGTCGAGAACCAGAGGACGTGGGTTTAAGGTGAAGGGGAAAAGATTTAATGTGACTCCGAGGGGTAACTTTATTACGCAAAGGGTGGTGGGTGTACGGAACGAGATGCCGGAGGAGGTGGTTGAGGTAGGTGCTGTCGCAACGCTTAAGAAACAATTAGACAGGTATATGTCTAGGACAGGTTCAAAGGGATATGGGGCAAAAGCAGGCAGGTGGGGCTAGCAGAGAGGGGACATGTTGGTCCGTGTGGGAAAGTTGGGCCGAAGGGCCTGTTTCCACTCTGTGTCACACAGGAGACAATCACATTGTGGATTAATATGCAATGGCAGAAATGCTTTATTTTTTGGTGTCTGGGCTTTGGGCTAAGCTGCAATTTAGGGAAAGGGAAGCAGATGTTTGGCCAAGAAAGATTCGCTTGGGCAGCTTACAACCCAGCGGTATGAATATTGATTTCTCTCATTTCAAGTAACCCTTGCTGTTCGTCCCTCCCCCGTCCTGCCCGTCCTGACCTCACTATAGTTGTTGAGGCCAGTATTGGCTATATTAAGAGTGAGTATGGATGTGGCCCTTGTGGCTAAGGGGATCAGAGGGTATGGAGAGAAGGCATACGGGATACCTCAGCTTCTCGAAGGGCGAATCACTCCACCTAAACAACTATCAATGGACCATTGTGGGCTCCACCTGTCCTTGGTCATCGGAGCTGTCTCTGATCCTTTTTCGTTGACGTTTCAGGTCGGGACCAGTCTGAATATAGGTCCTGAGCAGAGACTGCTCCAGAGATGCTGCCCGACCCGCTGAGTTACTCCAGCACTTTGTGTCCTTTTCTGTAAACCGGCACCTGCAGCTCCTTGCGCCCAAAACCTCTCGGGTCGGAACCCTTCTTCAGACTGCCAGAGCTCCCGTCAGAGAGAAGAGAACTCCGTCATAACAAAGATTTTGCATTGGACCGGACAAAATGTGTAGAAGGAACTGCAGATTGGTTTACACCAAAGATAGACACAAAATGCTGGAGGAACTCAGCGGGCCAGGCAGCATCTCTGGAGAGAAGGAATAGGTGACGTTTCAGGTCGAGGCCCTTCTTCGGATGGTGTGAGGAAGGGTCTCGACCCGGAACGTCACCAATTCCTTTTCTCCAGAGATGCTGCCTGACCCGCTGAGTCTGACCCGCTGAGTTCCTCCAGCATTTTGTGTCTATTCCCGACCGGAAATGACCAGCGCGGACTTGGTGGGCCGAAGGGCCTATTTCCACTCTGCGCCTCTAAGACTAAAAACCTAACAATGCCTGTAGCAGCTGGCAAATCCATCCTACCTGTGTGTCAGATGCTCATTCATACAGATGGGCTGATCATGTTGGACTTTTTTTACAAGGGGAGGACTTGTCTACAGCCTGGGATTTTCCTGGAACAACTAGTAGCCAAAGGCCAGTTGGCAAGAACCCTACCTCAATCCATCCCCCCCTCACCCCCTCCGCACACTCCTTCAAGAGTAGACTTCATCCAGACGGGGTTACTGGACTACGAGACCAACAATCTGCAACATGCTGTGTAACAGATGAGCTGAGGTGGCCTCCGGATTAGCAGTACAATGCATCAATGTACTTCTTTTTATTAGGTTTCATTATAAATCAATAAATCGTTAAAAAAATCTCTGAAAAATGAATGAAGGTAAAAAGGTCTGCCATTGAAAGGAAACAAATTGAAAGGTGACAGCTCAGGTCTGGTCTGGAATAGACACAAAAAGCTGGAGTAACTCAGCGGGACAGGCAGCATCTCTGGAGAGAAGGAATGGGTGACGTTCCGGGTCGAGACCCTTCTTCACACCCTTCTCCAGACCCGAAACGTCACCCATTCCTTCACTCCAGAGATGCTGCCTGTCCCGCTGAGTTACTGTCCATCTTCGGATAGGGATAGTTATGGGTGATCACTAGTCAGCGCGGACTCGATAGACAATAGGTGCAGGAGTAGGCCATTCGGCCCTTCGAGCCAGCACCGCCATTCACTGTGATCATGGCTGATCATCCACATTCAGTACCTGTTCCTGCCTTCTCCCCATATCCCCTGACTCCGCTAACGTTAGCTCTATCTAACTCTCTCGTGAAAACATCCAGAGAAATGGCCTCCACTGCCTTCTGAGGCAGAGGATTCCACAGATTCACCACTCTCTGGTTGAAAACGTTTTTCCTCATCTCCCTTCTAAATGGCCTAGCCCTTATTCGGTGGGCTGAAGGGCCTGTTTCCGCACCGTATCTCTGCGGCCTAAACTCTAAAAGTAAATTTATGGCCAATGTCAGCTCCCAGAACAACGAGTTAGCGGGAAGAAGCAGAGCGGAGTTGAGAGAGAGGAATTAAAACAATAGAAGGAGCGAAGGACTGTACACAGTAGAAAGGTTTTCAGGAAGATGATGAATCTCAGTAAAGAAGAGACGCATAGATGCCACAATGTATATTTCCTGGAGAGGTTGGGATAAATATCTCCTGCTGTGTTGAACGGCAACATAAATAATATTAAATTGTGAGCTCTGACAGTGATTAGAAAGGCTGGTGTTTACTGGGTGATGAAGTGTGGGGTGTGTATAAGTGTCAGCACAACCCTCTCTAGCAGCATCTGTATTTTACAGTGAGGCCTGCTTCTCGCAGACAATCGTTCATATGCCTCACACCTTCCTCTTTCTAATCATATTGTATATAATTATATTGTATAATTCCAACAAGCACCTGTACCGTAAACCTCTATTAGAAGTCACATGGAAATTCCTTCTTATTTCAGGGCTATTCTCTCCGCGAAATGATTGACTGTAGGGTAGGTGCTGAGGAGATTCTGAGGCTGTGTTTTCTATCACTCACTGACATTTTGGCAAATACCCTTCACCTTTAGCGTGGTATGGTGGTGCAGGGGGTAGAGTGGCTGCCTTACGGGCCTGTCCCACTTGGACGATTTTTTGGGCGACTACAGGCGACTGTCGCAAACTTTTCAACATGTTGAAAACATTTTTGGCCACAGTGGCGACAATTTTTGCTGCCGCAGGTTGTCGTACGTGCTGTCGTAGGTGAATTCCATTAAACCTAGTCGCTGGCAGTCGCCTAAAGAGTCGCCTCAAGTCGGGCAGGCCCATTACAGCGGCAGAGATCCAGGTTCGATCCTGCCTACTGGTGCTTGTCTGCACGGAGTTTGTACGTTCTACCTGCGACCTGCGTGGGTTTGGCTCCGAGATCTTCGGTTTCCTCCCACACTCCCAAGACGTACAGGTTTGTGGGTGAATTGCCTCGGTGTATGTGATGTGATACTGTCCCGTGTGTGTGTAGGGTGGTGTAAATGTGCGGGGATCGCTGGTCGGCGCTGGCCCGGTGGGCCGAAGGGCCTGTTTTCCCGCGCTGCATCTCTAAAACTAAAAAAAAAAAACGAAGAGTGGCGCGCTGAGTCAGCAACGAAGATTGACTGCTGGGTAATGATTGCAAATAGTAGTCAAGGGGAGGAATGCAGAGTGGAAGATATTCTGCTGGTAGTTAGTGAACATCTCCAGGAGCTGAGGGTCCATCCACAACTGCAGTGGTCGACATCCTTCTTTAAAATGGCTGCCTGGGGTAAAGTAAACACAGCATTGCTTTATAACTGAAATTAATTTAATTAATTATTTACAAAAATGATATGTACAATACAAACAAACACACCACCATGATACACAGTAAAACAAATATTCTTAAACTCTGAATATTAAAGAACTATTTCTCCATCCTTACTGAGGATGCATTCCCCCCCCCCCCACGGTGCCCAGCGATCCCGGAAACCCCCCGGGACGCCCGTGGACAGCGTGTAGTCCCTCTCTAGTCCCACCCGGGCGCGGTCGTAACCTCGGAAAAGGGGCAGGCAGCCGGCCCGGGCAGAGCCCTGAACCCAGCTCCTTGTGAGCAAGGGAGTGCAAAATGAAGTGCTCACTACAGCGAGCACAGCTTGGAGCCCACTCTCTGTACATACCCTGGCAACAACAGTCCCTTCCTCCGGGCCTGCTACTTGCCACAATGAGTGGGGAAGGAACTGCAGATGCTGGTTTAAACCGAAGGTAGACACAAAAAGCTGGAGTTAACTCAGCGGGACAGGCAGCATCTCTGGAGGGAAGGAATGGGAGACGTTTCAGGGTGGAGACCCTTCTTCAGACTGGTTAGGGACAAGGGAAACGAGAGATATAGGCGATGATGAAGAGAGATAGAGAACGATGAATGAAAGATATGCAAACAAAGTAACGATGATCAAGGCAAGAGGACATTGTTAGCTGTTTGTTGGGTGAAAACGAGAAGCTGGTGCGACTTGGGTGGGGGAGAGACAGAGAGAGAGGGAATGCCGGAGCTAGAGAAATCACTATTCATACCAGTGGGCTGACTGTGAGCTGCCCCGGTGAAATATGAGATGCTGTCCCCCCGATTTGCATCAACTTGCCTCAATGGCTCCGACTGGTACCTGCCTCTATGACCCTGCACTGTGGCCGTTGGATGCTAAGGAACTGCGTCATGCCGTCAGAACAATGGAAGTCTGATTGTCTGATTGTCTTCATTCATAATGAATATATTTAGTTAACTATTATTGCTGAATATGTTTGGGAGATATTAAAAAGAGAAGATCGGAATAAGTAGTGGTGCTTCCAGTTTCTCAGTCGCTCTTGTTAATGGGGCCTGAGGAACTCCCTCCCCATAAATACTGGCAGGAGAGCAGCTTGCCATTACTCCATTGTTTACTAGCGGTGAATATCCAATTATTGTTATTTTTAATGGCTTTTGTAAAATGTATATTCAGGATGTGAGGCTATTAGGCAATGCCATTCATTGTGTAGGAAGGAACTGCAGATGCTGGCTTACACCGAAGATAGACACAAAACGCTGGAGTAACTCGGCGGGTCAGGCACCATCTCTGGAGAGAAGGAATGGGTGATGATTCGGGTCAAGACCCTTCTTCAGACAAACGTTTCGTGCCATGGCGTCTGCGTCTCGACCTGAGACGCAACCCGCTCTTTCTCTCCAGAGATGCTGCCTGTCCCGCTGAGTTACTCCAGCGTTGTGTGTCTAACCTACAATGCCGTTAATTGTTCCCTTGCTTTACTGAGATGGTCATGGTTATGTTTGGAGTCTCACTTATTGGTGTGGGACTGGTGTCACAAATGTATTAGACCAGCTAACACAGCAGGGTCCATCCCTAGCAACAGCAGCCAGCTCCCAAAGTGCTTGGTTTCATTTTCTTTACACTTTATTCGAACAAACATGGTGGGAGGCCACGTTTTGTGGATTGCTAACCTGGGCCTTTACAATGAGGGGTGGGTGCCCCAGAACCAGAGGGTCAATCCTGACCTAGGGCGCTGTCTGTACGGAGTTTGCATGGTCTCCCTGTTTATAGTGCGTCCTTAACATTGCAGGGCTGCACGGAGGCCCAGCGGTAGAATTGCTGCCTTACAGCGCCAGAGACCCGGGTTTGGTCCTGACCGCGGGTGCTGACTGCACGGAGTTTGTACTGCGTCCCAGTGACCATGTGGGTTTTCTCCGGGTGCTCCGGTTTCCTCCCACACTCCCAAGACGTGTAGTTTTGTAGGTTAATTGTACGGGTTTGTAGGTTAGTATGTAGGACAGTGCTAGTGTGTGGGCTGATGGCTGGTTGGCCTGAGTCGGTGAGCAAAAGGGCCTGTTTCAGCTCGTATCTCTCTAAAGTCTAAAGTCTAAAATCGTTACCATTGTGGCTATTGGGGGGGGGGGGATAAAAGAGAGTGGAATGAAAAAGGGACAGAAATGAACTAAGAAAAGATTTTTGAGGTGAGGCTGGTGATTGGATAGAAAACAAGAAAAACACAGGTGAGTGAAAGAAAGCACGAGGAAGGGAGAAGGGGACACAGCAGGGAGAGGAATAAAGATAAACATATTGATTTCTTGAAATATTGATTTCTCTAACTTCAAGTAACCCTTGCATTTCCCTCTCTCTTCATCCCCCTCCCACCCAAGTCATACCAGCTTCATAGTCATCTTGTTCAGTCTCATTGTCTGTAACTCATTTTCACCTAGCTCACAGCTAACGATGGCCTGCTTCCTTTAACATCGTTACTTTTTTACATATCTCCCATTCATCTGTTCTATATCTCTCTATATCACCGTTTATATCCCTTGTTTGCCTTTCCCCTGACTCTGAAAAAGGGTCTCGACCCGAAAAGTCACCTATTCCTTGTCTCCGGAGATGCTGCCTGACCCGCTGAGTTACTCCAACATTTTGTGTCTATCTTCGATTTAAACCAGCATCTGCAGTACCTTCCTCCACGGAGGAATAAAGGTATTCTGCTGTGTTTAAAGATCAGGCACAAACCTATCAAAAGGCAGATCAGGAATGGCACGGTGGCGCAGCGGTCGAGCTGCGGGTTTGATCCTGATTACGGGTGCTGTCTGTGCAGAGTTGATATGTTCCCTCGTGACCTGCGTGGGTTTCCTCCCACACTCCAAAGACGGGTACAGGTTAATTAGCGTCGGTAAAATTGTAAATTGTCCCTCGTGTTTGTAGAATAGTGTTAGCGTGCGGGGATCGCTGGCCGGCGTGGTCTCGGTGGGCCGACAGGCCTGTTTCCGCACTGTATCTCTGAACTAAACTAAACTAAACTAAAGGGACAAGAGATCAAATTCCACTTCTTCTGTTCTTATGTTGATATCTTCCCTAACCAAAATTTGCTGTGTTCACTCAATAGAAACATAGAAACATAGAAAATAGGTGCAGGAGTAGGCCATTCGGCCCTTCGAGCCTGCACCGCCATTCAATATGATCATCCAACGCAGTATCCTGTACCTGCCTTCTCTCCATCCCCTCTGATCCCTTTAGCCACATCTAACTCCCTCTAAAATATAGCCAATGAACTGGCCTCAACTACCTTCTGTGGCAGAGAATTCCAAAGACTCACCACTCTCTGTGTGAAAAATGTTTTCCTCATATCGGTCCTAAAGGAATTCCCCCTTATTCGTAAACTGTGACCCCTTGTTCTGGACCTCCCCAATATCGGGAACAATCTTCCTGCATCTAGCCTGTCCGACTCCTTAAGAATTTTGTAAGTTTCTATAATATCCAATAAGATCAATAAAGCTCCATTGGCCTTCTCACACACTGCCACAGTATTTCAGGAATAGCTTATCAAGCTTTGTACATGTGTCCACCGTTGGGCGTGTTGGTAAAACTGAGTACACGCTCCAATGACAAGACCATAAGACATGGGAGCACCATTCGGCCATTGTAGATGGCTGATCTATCTTCCTCTTTAACCGCCACTCTCCTGCCTTCTCTCCGTAACCTTTCACATCCTAAAGGGCCTGCCCCACTGTACGAGGTAATTCAAGAGCTCTCCCGAGTTTCCCCTGATTCAAACTCGGAGAATTACGGCAATAGTTGCTCCTAGGTACTCGGGGCTCTCGTGGACATTTTTCAACATGTTGAAAAATCTTCACGAGTCTTCACTAGCTTACCGCGTTTCCCGAGTACCTGCCGTTAGCGTTACGAGCTGCTTAGAGACGTCCCGAGCTCCGACGTACCCACTACGTATCTTCAACGTGCTTACCGTGAGTTAGATTTTTTTTTAACTCGGGAGAGCTCTTGAATTACCTCGTACAGTGGGACAGGCCCTTTACTAATCAGGAACCTGCCAATCTCCACTTTAAACCCCCCCCCCCCTCCCCCCCCCCCTCCCCCCCCCATCACTTGGCCTCTACTGTCGTCTGTGGCAATTAATTCCACAGATTCATCAACTCCTTCCACCATTTTTGTCCACTACTTTCGAAAGTAACCCTATTGAAACCCAGTGAGGCGTGTCATGGGGTCAAACAGGCCCTTCAGCCCAACTCATCCATGCTGACCAGGATGCCCATCTAGGCTGGTGCTATTTGTCCACGTTTGACCCCCTATCCACACGTGGCAACTGGAATCCCAGTGGGGGTCAGTTTAGTTTAGTTTAGTTTAGGAAACAGACCCTTCGGCCCACTGAGTCCGCACCGTCCAGCGATCCCCGCACATTGACACTATCCTGCACACACTAGGGACAATTTTACACATGCACCAAGCCAATTAACATGCTTCTCTGGTCAATACCTATGAGCATGTCTTAAAAACTTGGACTTTGGACTTTGGCCCTCTTTAGTCGGAGGGTGGTGAATCTGTGGAATTTACCGCCACAGACAACCGTGGAGTCCAAGTCAATGGATATTTTTATGGCGGAGATTGGCAGATTCTTGATTAGTACGGATGTCAAGGGTTACGGGGAGAAGGCAGGAGAATGGGGTTGAGAGGGAAAGATAGAGCAGGCATAATTGAGTGTTGGAGTAGACCTGACAGGATGAAAGGCCTAATTCTGCTCCTAGAACGTATGAACTCCGTACGAGAAATGATTCTTTAAAAAAATTCCTGTTGCACATCAGTATTGGTGAATGTTGGCTCCTCTGTGATTTAACAGCGGCAGTTGTAACATGAACTAATGTGGGTGATGAACAAGATGCAGATGTATTTTGAGTGCTGCTCTACGCTGGTGTTATTCGGCAGCAGATAGGTGGTGCTGCATTCAAAGACACTCCTTTAAGGGCCCTTTGAGGAAGGGGATTCAAAGATTCACAATCCTCCGAGAGCACGAATGCCCTCTCATCTGTGTTCCAAAAGGCTGAATCCTTATTTCAAAACAGCACATCGTAGGCATAGATTCTCCCTGGAGAGGAAAGGACTTTTCACATTATTTTCTTCAATCAATAGCCCTCTATTCCCAACTCCAGTGGATACAAGTTGAGTCTGTCCCTCCCTTCTTCATAAATCACCCTCCCATTTCTGGTAGTAATCTCATAAACCTTTGCTAAACTGCTGCCAATGCGTTGATGTTCTGTTAAACAAGGAGGTCAGCGTTGTACACTTCATCCTGATGTGGCCTCACCATTGTCCGACACCACTGATGCATAACCTCCCTGCTTTTATTTTTGATTTTCCCTTTGCTAAAAATGATAACTTTCTGTTTACTTTTTGTATCCATGTACCAGCCCTTAGCAAGTCATGCACTGAAAAACTTTAGACTTTACTTTTGACGTGAGAGACACAGCGTGGAAACAGGCCCTTCAGCCCACCAAGTCCTATGCTGGCCAGCGATCACCCCGCACACTAGTACTATCCTGCACACAAGGGAAAATGTACAATTTGTTTACCCCAAAGCCAGTTAACCTACACATTTGTGTAAGAAGGAACTGCAGATGCTGGTTTGCACCGAAAATAGGCGCAAAATGCTGGAGTAACTCAGCGGGTCAGGCAGCATCTCCGGAGAAAATGAAAATTACCTTCAAACCTGAACGCCATTGGAGTGTGGGTGGAAACCAGAGCACACGGAGAAATTCCACAGGGAGAACATACAAACTCCGTACAGACAGCACCCGCAGTCAGGATCGAACCCGTGTCTCAGGCGCTGTAATTCAGCAACTCCACTACTGCTCTACCTGGCTGCCTACGTGTTGTATCCATATACTAGCCTTTTGCATTGGAACATGATCACTTTGTATCAAAGAGCTCTGTAACCTCTCACCATTTGGGCAATGTGCTCTTTTTTTTAAACTATGCATACCAGACGGATATTTTCATTCAACGCACATTGTTTGCCAATCTTTGCCCACTCACTCGAACTATCTATATCTCTGTATGGTTCCATGTCACCTTTACATGGTGGGGTTTTTTTAATTTCATTTTCCTGCCATCAGCAACCACTCCTTGGTCCAAATCCATTATAAAAACTGTAAACAAATCGCTAAGACCCGACTATCACGCCATCCCTTACAGCCTGCCAACCAGGATAAGACTCATTTATGCCCACTCTGTTCTCTATTAGCCAGCTAACGATCCATCAATGCCAGAGTTGCCTCCTACACCACAATGGCCATCTGAGATGTTGGGATTTTACAAGAGAATTGAATTGGACCTGGGCTCATTGGCTTGGGAAACAGAGTGAAGTGTGAAATTACTGAGCCCCCCCCCCCAGCATGATCCATCATTAATGCCATGCACACGGCTGGCCCTATACAGCCTCGCTGGCAAACATGAGAAATGTACACGCACCTAACATACAAGATGGGACAGGACACAAAATGCTGGAGTAACTCAATGGGTCAGGCCACATCTCTGGAGAAAAGGAATAGTGATTTTTCGTGGATTCTCAAACTATCCGAAACATCACCTATTTCTTCTCTCCAGAGATGCTGCCTGGCCCACTGAGTTACTCCAGCGTTTTGTGTCTATCTTTGGTGCAATCCGATCTGCAGTTCCTTCTGCACATTTTGTCTGTTCCAGAGCTAAATCTTTGTTTTGAAGACGTTCTCTTCTCTCTGACGGGAGTTCTGGCAGTCTGAAGAAGGGTTCCGACCCGAGAAGTTGTGGGCGCAAGGAGCTGCAGGTGCCGGTTTACAGAAAAGGACACAACTGTGCTGGAGTAACTCAGCGGGTCGGGCAGCATCTCTGGAGCAGTCTCTGCTCAGGGCCTATATTCAGACTGGTCCCGACCTGAAACGTCATCTATCCATGTTCTCCAGAGATGCTGCCTGGCCCGTTGAGTTACTCCAGCCCTTCATACCTATTTCTTGGACAAATATAAGTCGCCACTCTTGGAGCGAGTTCAAATATCAGAGAGGAATGCAAAAGGGGAAGCTGAGAAAGGAAGGAATTCAGTCACAAGGGAATCAAGTCGACAGGGATGGATTTACAGAAGATGATGTAGGGATGCCCAAGAGAGAATAGTGGCACGTGACTGAGATTCAATGGTGAGACCCAGGGGAGGATGGCAGATAGAACTATAGGACATTGAGCAGGGGTGGGGGTGGGAGGGGTAAAAGATTGCCAAGTAGGGTAACATATAACATATAACATATAACAATTACAACACGGAAACAGGCCCTCTCGGCCCTTCCAGTCCGTGCCGACCATTTGTTTTCCCCTAGTCCCATCTACCTGCTCCATTCCCTCCATACCCCTCCATTCCCTTCACGTCCATATACCTATCCACGTTACTTTTTAAATGTTAAAATCGATCCTGCCTCCACCACTTCTGCTGGAAGCTCATTCCACACAGCCACCACCCTCTGAGTAAAGAAGTTCCCTCTCATGTTACCCCTAAACTTCTGTCCCTGTTACCCCTAAACTTCTGTACAGGGACAAGATAGAAGATATGGGTTTTGGAGAGAAGATGGAAGATGGGGAGTTAAATATGATGTGGGTTTTGGTGCTGCAGAAGTTACAAAGGTTCGCCGAACAATGCTATGCACTGCCTGTCGCCACACGTGGCAGCAGCCAGCCCTCCCCCTCCACCCCGCCTGGTCCTCCCCTTATTGTCGGCGGCAACACGCTGGCGGAGGAGATGAATTCAACCTGGCACCGTGTATGGCACAGGCTATGTGGGCCGAAGGGCCTGTTCCTATGCTGTACCGCTCAATGTCTCATGCATGTCCTTCGCATGCCCCTGAAAACGGGTGCAACGGCCATAGGAAAGCCCACCTCCCGTTGGGATGATCCTGAATTTCCTGACGCTGCTCCCCAAAACACTGCGTTCTCCCCCCCCCACGGCTCTGCAGCAGCTACACCTACTTTTTGGGGCTGACACGGTGGCGTTGCGGTGGAGTCGCTGCCTTACACCGCTTGTAGCGCCGGAGACCCGTGTTGGACCCCGACTACGCGTGCTTATCTGCACGGAGTTTGTACGTTCTCCCCGTGACCTACATGGGTTTTATCCAAGGTCTTCTGTTTCCTCCCACACTCCAAAGACACGCAGGTTTGTAGGTTAATTGGCTTGGTATGAGTGTAAATTGTCCCTAGTGTGTGTGTGTGTGGTGTGTATGGTGTTCATGTGCGGGCATCGCAGGTTGGTGCGGACTCAGTGGGCCGAAGGGCATCTTTCCACGCTGTATCTCTAAACTACACTAAACTATGCCACAGCCAAGACTGGATCTAATCACTATATTCAAAAGCCCTCGGAAACAGGCTCCAATGATTTCAGATCAATACATTTTAGGAAGGGTCTTAAAGGAACAAAAGTAAAAATCTTGAAAGGAAAAATATAGTCAGATTTACTCAACAAATTGTGAAGAAGAGGCTCAGGAAAAAAATGATTCTAAAATTGGAAATGGAATTATATTAGTTACTTTGAGATTGCAGTGGTGTTGATATAAGAGGTGCAGTCAAGATAAGCAATAGCTTCTTTGAAAGAATAAGTAGGTAAAATCCTAATACCTTCAAAAAACTCTTAGTTGTTGATAATGTGAAAGTTCATGGAAAATTGATAGCGTGTGTGTTTTCAAAGAGATGTGCACAGAATATTCTTAAAGATGCCTCTTTTTACTCAGAAGCCACTCTTTTTTATTGGATTTGCGTTCAATAAATATTGGCCATGGAAAATGACACCGATTTACTTTCAGGAACCCAATTTTGGCATCAGGTGCACCCAGGACAGCTAGAGAATCCCCTCTCTCTCCATCCCTTCCCCACCCAAGTCGCACCAGCTTCAAAGCCTTCTTCATGAGTCTCATTGTCTGTCCTCGCTCCCACCTAGCAAACAGCTAACACTGGCCTGTTAGTTTTATCGTCGTTACTTTTTTGCATATCTTTCAATCACTTGTTCTATCTCTCTCTGCATCACAGTCGATATCTCTCGTTTCCCTTTCCCTGCCTCTCAGTGTGAAGAAGGGTCTCGACCCGAAACGTCACCTATTCTTTTCCTCCAGAGATGCTGTCGGACCCGCTGAGTTACTCTAGCATATTGTGTCTACCTTCAGCCAAAGAATGTTGGATAAGGTGAAAAACCTCAAGCTGAACTGTCAACATCAAGTCTCTTGGGATGAGTGGCACAGGATAAAACGACCTTTAATATCAGTGCGGCACAGATTCACTTTACCTTCCCATCCAACCATCCTCCGCTGTTCCATGGATATAAATAACGTTACTTTAGTTTGGGTTAGTTTAGTTTAATATTGTCACGGGTATCGAGGTATGGGGAAAAGCTTTTTATTGCGTGCTGTCCAGTCAAGTGAAAGACAAGATGTGTAGAAAGGAACAGCAGATGCTGGTTTAAACCGAAGATAGAAACAAAATGCTGGAGTAACTCAGCAGGACAGGCAGCATCTCTGGAGAGAAGGCACGGGTGACGTTTCGGGTCGAGACCCTTCTTCGGACATACATGAAGACTACACATGATCACAATCATGCAACCCACAGTGTACAGGTGCAGGATGAAGGGAATAACGTTTAGTGCAAGGTAACGTCCAATAAAGACCGGTTAAAGAAAGTCCAAAGATCTCCAATGAGGTAGTTGGTTGGTCAGGACTGCTCTCCAGCTGGTGGTAGGATGCTTCAGTTGCCTGATAACAGCTGGGAATAAACAGTCCCTGAATCTGGAGGCGAGCGTTTTTACACTTCTGTACCTCTTGTCTGATGAGAGAGGGGAGACGAGGGAGTGACTGGGGTGAGACTGGTCATTGATGACGCTGCTGGCCTTGCCGAGGCAGCGTGAAGTGTAGATGGTGTCAATGGAAGGAAGATTGGTTTGTGTGATGTTTGGGGCTACGTCCACACTTATTTGCGATTCCTTGCGGTCTTGAATGGAGCTGTCCCAAACCGTGCTGCGATACATGCCGATGTAACTGTCTGTAGAAGTTGGTGAGAGTTGTTGGGGATGTGCCAAACATCTTAACCTTTCCAAGGAAGGAAAGGTGTTGGGTGCTATATGAACAAAGGCGAAATAATAAGGTTTGATACGGATCAAAGCTCGCTCCACACCGTCCCGTCAAACACTCAGGGCTGGAACAGCATGGGTTACATTCTGAATGAAGTTCCTTCCACGCTTTCAGCCAGTGTGCCCCTTTGTCTTTTCCTTCAGTCGATCAAGTGTGGCCCAGCTCTTGGAAAAATGCAATCAGGCCCATTCTCCCACTCATTTCCTGTAACTTGCTCGCGTTTACACGATAAACTCCCCTGTGCTTTGCCTACCACCCACCCACACTCATTTACGGCAGATAATGTCCCCACCAGTGCATGCTTGGGATGGGGCGATCCCATGCGATCATGGAATACACAAGCTGCATGGAGACACTGCCAGACGTGAGGATCAAACCCTGGACTCTGTTGATTAGTTCACTTTAATTTAGTTTAGTGTAGTTGGTGAGTTTAGTTTAGTTTAGCTTAGTTTAGTTTAGTTTATTGTCACGTACGTACCAAGGAGCAGTGAGAAGGTTTTTGTTGCGTACTAACCAAAGGGTGTCAACCCAAAATGTCACCCGTTCCTTCTCTCCAGGGATGCTGCCTATATCGCTGAGTTACTCCAGCATTTTGTATTTATTAATGGAAAGACTATACCTGATTACAATCGAGCCGTCCACAGTGTACAGATACATGATAAAAGGAATAATGTTTAGTGCAAGGTGAAATCCAGTAAAATCCGATTAAATATAGTCCGAGGGTCTTCAATGAGATAGATAGTATCTCAGGACCGCTCTCAGGTTGTTGATAGGATTCTTTCCTGCAGCAACTCTACCCGCTGCACCACAGAGCCCACCTCATGGTATCAATGGGCTTTTTTTGTGCTAACGTCACACAGCAGGATATCAATTGCATTTCTGTGTAATTCATTAACATGAAGCAGAATCCTAGAAATGTCGCTACATGGAAGGAGGCTGTAAAGCCCATCAACTTTGTGCCAGCTGATAAAAGATGCACCCAACATCATCCCATCTCCCACCACCGGCTCTGTGACCCCACGGGTCACGTCTCTTCATGCCCAAGTCCTGTCTAAATGTTTGCAAAGTGACAAGTGGTTCTGCCTCTCTCACCTTTTCAGGCAGAGAATTCCAGACCCCCACCACCGCTTGCTCGCTATATGTTTTTCTCGCCTCTCCTCTGAATCTGTGACTCAAAAGCCTTTCTTTTCCCGGTCAATGGTCCTCGAGTTTAGTTTAGAGAAACAGCGGGGAAACAGGCCCTTCGGCCCACCGAGTCAGCGATCGCCCCGTACACTAGCAATATCCTACACACACTAGGACAATTTTACTGAAGTCAATTAACCCAGAAGCCTGTACGTCTTTGGAGTGTGGGAGGAAACCGGAGATCCCGGAGATCGCGGAGATAAGACAAGAACCCCTGTGTGGTCAGGATCGTACCTGGGTCTCTGGTGCTGTAAGGCAGCAACTCTACCACTGCGCCACCTTGCCGTCCAAATCATCTCATCCATTGCAGACACAAGGAGCTGTAGATGCTGGAATTTGTGCAGGTGCAAAGTGCTTGAATAACTCAGCTGTCCCTGACCACTGACCCTGCTGAGCTACTCCAGAACTATGTGATCTGCATTGAATCCACCGTTCCATTTACACTCCCGATGAAGAAGCCTGTTAAAGAAAGACCTTCACTTCTTTATACGAGCTTCTGGCCATCAAGTTCCCTGTTAGAGCGGGCGTCTTTATAGCCAGAAATGCTAGGCCGGAGAGCTTGATCTAAGTGCTTTGTGCAGGGGGCTCCCTGGTGCTTACCTGAAGCCCACCGGGGCTGAGGTTCCCTGAGCTGAACAGCGTACAATCACTGAGGACGTCTGCCCAGGGATGAGGGTGGTATATTGTAGATAGACACAAAATGCTGGAGCAACTCAGCGGGTCAGACAGCATCTCTGGAGAAATAGGAATAGGTGATGCTTCGGGTCGAGACCCTTCTTGAGACTGAGTCAGGGGAATGGGAAACGAGAGATACAGAAGGTGATTATAGAGAGGTATAAAACAAATGAATGAAAGATATGCATAAAAAGTAACGATGATAAAGGTAACAGACCATTGTTAGCTGTTTGCCGGGTGAGAACAAGAAGCTGATGTGAGTTGGGTGGGGAAGGGATGGAGAGAGAGAGAGAGAGAGAGAGAGGGAATGCAAGGGTTACTTGAAGTTAGAGAAATCAATACTCATACCACTGGGATGTAAGCTGCCCAAGCAAAATATGAGATGCAATTCCTCCAATTTGCGTTTAGCCTCACAGACAAAGGAGGAGGCCTAGGACAGAAAGGTCAGTGTGGGAATAGGAAGGGGAATTAAGATTCAAGTTTCAAGATTCAATTTAATTGGCACATGTACCAATTAAGGTACAGTGAAATTTGAGTTACCATACAGCCATACTAAGTAAAAAGCAAAAATACACACAGCACATAAAATAAAGTTTAACATAAATGTCCGCCACAGTGGAATCAATATTCCTCACTGTGATGGGAGGCAATGAGGAATGTTGCTTCCACTGGGGTGAATGTTTATATAAAACTTTATTTTATGTTCTGTGTGTATTTTTGCTTTTTACTTAATTGGTACATGTGACAATTAAATTGATCCTTGAATCTTTAATCTTGAATCTTAATCACTTGAAGTTGTTTGGCAACCGAGAGATCAGGTACTGTAGGTCCAGCTTTTGTGTCTATCTTCGGTTTAAAGCAGCATCTGCAGTTCCTTCCTCCGCATGTGGAATATTGTAGGTGGGCATCTGCAGGGAAAATCCTCATCTTCAGTCTTCGCAGTTGGGGCTGCGATCGCAATGGAAACTGTCCGCTCACTGTGCAACTTCAGCTGTGCCGGCTGCACAGGGGTGATGCACAGCCTTGTTGATGGAATAAACCTCCCACACTGCACGGGCGACAGCTTCAGAGATGCAGAGTTGCAAGTGGGAAATTAAGAAATGTCCTCAGTGGAAAATTACATCCAATGCACCTGTTCACACTTACTGTTCAAAATCCAGAATCTGATTCCCACAAAGGAAATATACAAATTACACTTCTACATCTAATGTTAAATCAATATATGTATTTGTTACAAGGGGCCTCAGCAGTAACTATCGCAAAGTAACAGCAGATAAGAAGAGTTATATCGTCTTAATTGTTTCTTTTCTTTCACGCTAATGGAGTCACATTGTGTGTGAGTAGATTCAGCAACTAACTAATTCTGTCTCAATCTGAAGAAGTCCCGGTTTACAATAATGACGGATTCATAGCCTGATTGTGCTGAGTAATCACTGTTTAATAAACACATGCGATACATACTAATCTCATATTTATTAACCACTAACAGACGGATCAATCATCTTTAATCTCGTTTAAGACAGCAGACACAAGTTAGAATGCATATTCATCCTCTCAATACATTTTTGTGTTCTCATTCTTCCTATAAAGCGCACAATTAACGCCCCAATAAATTAGGTTAAACATATCAGCATTTTTGTCATAACTCCACTGTGGCCGCTGAATTTAATTGAATCTTTGCCATAAATTTAGTGATGTGAGTCTTGCGAGCACACACATACATGCAGAGAATTAATCTTCTCCTCTGGCTCCTGCTGCAGGAAGTTGCTCGCATTGGATTTCCTCGGGTTTTCTGCACCGTCCTTTTAATCAAAAAACATTCCATATAGAATAACGAACGGGTCACTCTTCAGGGCCAGATTAGGAAGAGATTTTTGAAAATTCAGAAGATTTAACACTCTTTGGCACGGATCACTTCTATCGTGCGTCACTATGGCAACACGGAGGCTGAAGACTGCCGAAGGTCATGGTTCCACCATTTAATTAAAATGAAAATGGCTGCCAGGTGACAGCCCTGTTGGTGTGGCAACAGGGTGTGGCTTGCCTTGAAGCTGGTGGTCTGATTGTGTCGGTATTGGTGATCTCCATCCTAACAGCACACTGGTAGATTCTGTAGAGAGTTCAGTGGTCTACAGCCAAAAGGTGGAGAAAGGCTCACCTCTGATATATTTTCCTGACGCCCAACAGTTATACTGCATTGAGGGTGATTATAAGCCAACAATCCATTCTACACCTCTTGCCCGTTCTTAGTCCAGTACCATATGTTGTACTATCTCCCCTTCATTCTTATGTGACTCTATCTCTATGAATTTCTATTTGTCTCTGTGGCATTCCACACGTTTAGTTTAGTTTAGAGATACAGCGCGGAAACAGGCCCTTCGGCCTACCGGGTCCATGCCGACCAGCAATCCCCACACACGAACACTATCCTACACACACTAGGGACAATTTCTACACTTACCAAGCCAATTAACCTACAAACCTGTACGTCTTTGGAGTGTGGGAGGAAACCGAAGGTCTCAGAGAAAACCCCACGCAGGTCATGGGGAAATCGTACAAACTCCGTGCAGACAGCACTCGTAGTCGGGATCGAACCTGGGTCTCTGGGTACTTGTCACTGTCTAAATACCTTGGTGACTGACTCCCCTTCCCACCCCCCAATCCTCCCCCCCCCCCCACCCCCCCCAATCTTTGTACATCCCCAATCCTGGACTTTATCCTGGGATGAATAAAGTTCTATCGTATCGTGAGTGTTCCACTCCATCACTCTCTGGTTTCTCCCAGCCAATCCTTCATGGCATCTGTGCTTTGGTCCTTCATTTTGCCAGCTGTCAACAATTTTCCCCTGTGGCTGCCTCAATGTTCTGTGGAACTAACAGTGTAGATCCTACAGGATGAACGATTTGATAAATGAGCTCTGGCCTCAACAATAACATGCCAATGTCCCTCAATGGAGAATGGATGCGTAGCAAATGCCACCATCTACAATTTAGTCGAGTTTAAAGATTGCAGCGCGGAAACGGGCCTTTGACTCACCGAATCCACACTCTAGGTCCAATTTACAATTTTACCAATTAGCCTACAAACCTGCACGTCTTTGGACTGTGGGAGGAAACCGGAGCACCTGTAGAAAACCCACGCAGGTCACAGGGAGAACGTACAAACTCCATGTAGACAAGCACCCGTAGTTAGGATCGAATCTGCGTCGCTGGTGTTGTGAGGCCACAGCTCTACCGCTGCACCACCATCTCGCCCAGTGAGACTGGTCTCAGCAATAACAAGCCAACATCCTTTAATGGAGGATGGAAGCGTAGCAAATTCCACCATTTACACTTGTTTTTACATTTTGTACAACATTCAGGCTTTGCTTTCTTAAAGTAAAATCAATGATGACCCCCTCCTGAAGATGATCCAGTGGCTGTACCCAGAAATCCACAGTTCTAGAACACTACACACCCTCCTGCAGCTCTGGTTAGAAACAATAACTTCACTCCTCTTCACTCAACAAGTTATTGACACAGCTTCACATCAAAATCTTTGGAACTTAAAAAATTGGGAGAGAAAACAGGCTATTCGGCCCTAAAACTGCTTGCCTTTCAAAGTGATGATGGGTGATCACCCAAATTCAGTACCCCATTCCTGCTTTAGAGTCGAAGTGTTGGACAACAGAGAGATAGACCTTTCCACACCCACCTTATTCCCCATCTATACTAATCACATTCACCTTCTCTTCCTGTGTTTACTTAAGACATACCTTTGGAATATTTAATGACTTGATCTGAACTGCCTTCTATTGGTGAGGTTACTCAGTCTTAAATGGTTTAGTTCATATCCTTAAGCTGTGATTCTGGATTTCCCCGACCTTGGGACCTTCCTCCCTGCTCCGAGCCCATCTAATCCCGACGAGATATTCTAATATAGTGCCTTCTCATTTTTCAAAACCCCCGCAAATATAAGCCCAAACTCTCTCCAAACACCAGTTCTACTCAAGATAGACACAAAGTGCTGGAGTAACTCAGCGGGACAAGTAGCAAATCTGGAGAGAAGGAATGGGTGACGTTTCGTGTCGAGAACCTCCTTCAGAGTCTGAAAGACTTCAGTGCCTCAAATACTGCTCAGGTGTTCCAAGTAGGAGCATCTCACTGGGTAACGACATTTCTCCTGTCGCCCTTTCCTATTTTGTTTAACCCCGTAGCCTGACGAAAGGTTCCGGCCCGAAACGTCACCTATTCATTATCTCCAGGGATGCTGCCCGACCCGCTGAGTTACTCCTGCATTTTGTGTCCATCTTTGGTGCAAACCAGCATCTGCAGTCTCTTCCTACCCATCATTTCTACTCACCCGGAAATCAGTCTGGTGGATCTTTACTTCACTCCCTCCACAGCAAGAACATGATTCTTCAGATAATCGCGCATAATGCTGAAGATGCCTGATCAAAGGTCTGCCCAATTAAGTGAGCCATCCCTCTTGCTGTTCCTCCATTTCAATGTGCTTTAACGTCGTACACTATTCTCCTTTGTGGGGCCTTGTTGCAAGCCTCCTGAAAGTCTAAATCCACCACATTCATTGTTTCTGTTCCCCAACCTGGGTAGCACAGTAGCACAGCGGTAAAGTTGCTGCCTCACGGCCCCAGAGTCCCAGGTTCCATCCTGACCACGGGTACTGTCTGCACAGTGTTTGTACGCTCTCCCTGTGACCGCTTGGTCACAGGGAGATCCACCAGACTGATTTTCCCCGGGTGCTCCGGGTTCCACCCACATTCCAAAGACACACAGGATTGTAGGTTAATTGCCTTCAGTAAAAAACTGTAAATTGCCCCTTGGACGCAGGATACTGCTGGGGAACAGGTTTTGCTGGTCGGCACGGACCCGGTGGGCCGAAGGGTCTGTACCTGTGCTGTATCTCGAAACTAAACTAAACCCTGGCTCCACATTCTCCAGCACATCCACATATCATTTGCACATTCATTACTGAAATTAATGTTAGTTTCTATAAATTAAGGTTTATATTCCTGGAATAAATCAACCCCGCTGATGTTTGAATGCTTATTACCGCAACATTATCTGCTAAAGAATGATATAAATATCCCCTTAATAATCATCTCCCATCTGTTTGACCATATATTTTAATGTAATGTCAATATTTGGTTCAGCGTATAAATATGAACATTCCAGTAATAAATCAGACCCTCCCCAAGACCGTGTATGTTGTGGTATTCAATTATCTTTGTTTCTGCCTTACGTTACGTGAGCTGATGATAAATATTGGTCTTGAGTTCGCTGACACTGATAGTGTTGAGATTACTGGCTTTGGAAGTGGAGGGAGATGAGACGTCTATTTATTCAATGCAAGGCCTATGGACCACTTTGGCAAGGACAGCACTTACGGCCCATCACTAGTAGGAAGTAATATATCATAGAAACATAGACAATAGGAGCAGGCCATTCGGCCCTTCGAGCCAGCACCGCCATTCAATACGATCATGGCTGATCATCCACAACCAGTACCCTGTTCCTGCTCTCATTCCATATCCATTGATTCCATTATCCCTTATTCTTAAATTGTAACCCCTTGTTCTGGACTCCCCCAACATCAGGAACATTTTTCATGCATCAAGCCTATCCAATCCCTTAAGAATTTTACATTTTTAAATGTTATGTCGCCACTCCTATATCATCACAGGGGTAAAGCCTGGAACTCTGCCCTTAGACTTTACTTTAGACTGTAGAGGTACAGCGCGGAAACAGGCCATCAGCCCACTGAGTCAGCGCCGGCCAGCGATCATCACATACACTAGCACTATCCTACACACTCACATCGATCGTCACATGACATACACATCTCCTGCACTCAAGACAATTTACAATTTTACCAAAGTCAATTAACCTACAAAACCTGTACGTCTTTGGAGGAAACCAGAGCACCTGGAGAAAACCCACACAGTCACAGGGAGAAGGTACAAACTCCGTACGGACAGCACCTGTGGTCAGGATCGAGCCCGGGTCTCTATTCAATGTTCAGTTTAGTGCATTGTCATGTGTACCGAGGTACAGTGAAAAGCTTTTGGCTTTTCAAGTGAAAAACCCTGACGCTGTCAGGCAGCAACTCTAGAGCTGCGCCACGTGTCGCCCCACAGCGTTAAGGAGGTACTCTCACTGGGTTAAAGGCAGCTTTCTTAGTGGTGTTGGGTGGTAGCTCTACTGCACAAGTGTGTTGGAAGGAACTGCAGATGCTGGTTTACACCAGGAGATAGACATAGAAAACTGGAGTAACTCAGTGGGTCAGGCAGCATCTCTGGAGAAAAGGAATAGGTGACGTTTTGGGTTAAGATCCTTCTTAACATAGAAACATAGAAAATAGGTGCAGGAGTAGGCAATTCGGCCCTTCGAGCCAGCACTGCCATTCAATATGATCATGCCTGAACATCCAAAATCAGTACCCGGTTTCTACTTTTTCTATGAATCCCTTTATTCCGTTAGCCCTAAGAGCTAAATCTAACTCTCTCTTATAAACTAGTCTTCAGACTATTCAACACTGTTCAAGTGATGGTGCAATTACAACAAAGAGGGAAGTGAAATGTACATAACGGAACCAGGCTGTGTCCTGAGTTGTGAGTGCTCTCAACACCTCGCAGCGAAAGTATAAATATCCCTACGAAAGTTAGCTGTTGGTGTCACCAATGTTAAAAGCAGCAGGGAAAAGGAAGGAAACTCTCAGTACCTATCGGGACCTCGGGACATCACAAGGACACCTTCCCACTCACACAACTCGTTCTGCAGCTACAGCTGGGGAGGAGTGAGGGGGAAACAGACAGGGAGAGGAAAGCACAGTGACGGAAAGGGAAAGGCAGAGAAATAGCAGGGAAGAAGAAAAAACTCTGAGCAGAGGAAAAAACTCTGAAGAGGATTTGATGAATACAGAGTGGGGGGGGGGGGGGGGGGGGGAGATTAAGAGGCAGGAGAAAGAAGCAGGGAATGAGAAATGTCAAAAGAGAGAGTGAAATACAAAGGCCAACACAGGCGAGGAAAATACAAAGTCATGGACGAAGAGGGAAGAGGACAAACGAAAGTGGAGCTGCAGGCAAGAGAGACTGGCAGATGACACGAGAGGACATAACCTGTGGACAGAATCGGAGCTGTGTCCCTGCTATTATTTATTCATAAGCGCACAGAATGTCACTCGGGTGAACCTCGGTATGGAGTGTTCAGTTAATCACGCTGACTGATATCCTTTCCACTTTAATGGTGGCTAAGTGTAAAGATGATATGGTGCCACAGATCGGTCGGTGAGTGACACCATGCTATTACACAGTGAGAAAACAAACGAACAGCCATTACGATGTTTAAACATGAATTATCCTGAGTGTTCAATTATCACCGAGTCTAATGTGTTCGCATCTCAACAGCCCGACGAGAGACGGATTTATGTGAAAAATTAACTCTCCTCCCTCTCCCAGATGCATGTCACAGATGGGAAGCAGCAATCTAATCTAGTTCTAGCCTCTATCCACCCCCAGCTATCCAGTTTCTGAAGCTTGGTCATTAACCAAATTATTAACTCCATCACTGCTTGGAGCATAGGAACAGAAAATGCTGTCGGTGCAGGGGTGTCATACGGCCCTTTGAGCCAACTCTGATCTATGCCGCACCTTTCCATACTTCTAGTTCAATATGATCAAGGCTGATCATTCAAACTCAGTACCCAGTTTGTGCTTTCCCCCCATATCCCTTGATTCCGTTAGCCCTAAGAGCTACATCTAACTCTCTCTTGAAAACATCAAGTGAATTGGCTTCCACTGCCTTCTGTGGCAGAGGATTCCACAGATTTACAACTCTCTGGGTGAAATTTATTTTCCTCATCTCAGTCCCAAATGGCCGATCCCTTATTCTTAATGTTCGTGTATCTCACGTACCCATCCGAACATTCCTGCGCACGTTTCTATATGCCCCGGCAGGTCATATTCTGTGAAAACATAAAGAGGAAAGAAGTTTGCCTTTCCAAGTGTCAGCCGAGGCGCAGTGGAAGGCAGCTCACCTCAGAGTTGAAGTTTGCACTTGAAGTTACACTCCAGAGGATGGTGAAACATCTCAGCTGACACTGCGAGAGTGCTGCACTGTCAGAGCTGGTGACTTTCAGATGAGGCATTAAGCACAATCCTGTCTATCCTCACAGCTGGATACGCAACAACTATCCTTCCAACTGTTTTGAAGAAGAGAAGTTCTCTCGGGTGTTACAACCAGTACTGATCCCACAATTCAACTAATAAAAAGCAGATTACCAGATTGCTTTAATATTCTTCAGAAACCTGGGCGTCTAAAATAGAAATAGAAAACACTGGAAGTACCAAGCTTTTGTGAAGATGTTAATATTTCAGGCTGACCTCCAGGGATGCTGCCCGGACTGCTAGGTGTTTCTCGTTTATATTATAATACGGCTGTTTTGTGAGAATTGATGCAATCAACTACATCTGATGCAGCAGTGGCTACATGGAAAAAGACGTTTGTTGGTATAAAATAGTAAGATTAAATGAGAACTTACCAGTTTGAAGTTTGATCTTTATTTTATGAGGAGTTACGATGAGGGATTACGTGAAGACCCCGCCAGCACGCATGCGCGACATTCTTCAAAGCAGCGGTGTGAAATCACAGATTCCAGGGTTGACAAACATAGTAAGATAAGAGAACTAGCATACCAGTTGACCTTTATAATAGAGGGTTTGGGAGCGGAGGGCACGTAATCCCTCATCGTAACTCCTCATAAAATAAAGATCAAACTTCAAACTGGTACGTTCTCATTTAATCTTACTATTTTACTTCAGAGTCACATGAGTGACTACGTGAAGATTTCAAAGCTCTGTGATTTCATGCCCTGGAACAAGTCCATGCTCACACACTGCCATTACCAGAAATGGAGGAGTATGTTAACGTATTTCAGACATGAAACTGTGCTGAAAAACAAAAGGTATTTATTCCATAATACGAAACAATAATGCCCCTACATCGAGGAAATTATAAAACAGAACTATATATTTTTTCCGCAAACGTCTCAGGTGCGGCCACGGGTTTATTGTAAAACTGCTGAAAGGTTTTTTCATTACTCCAACCCGCTGTTGCAAGGATGTGGTCCATCGGAACTTCCATCATCCTTGCCGCTGATGTGGATGCAGCCCTGGTGGAGTGAGATTTAAACATGTCAGTGTCCACCTCCGCTGCACCCAATACCACCCTTAACCATCTGGAAATGGTTTGCACGGTGACTCCATGGTGAGGGCGTTTGTGGCTAATGAGCAAAGCCCTCTCCATGCCCCTGAGACTCTTAGTGACCTCTATGTAACGTAATATGTGGGTCACGATACATAGACGGCAGTCTACGATATAGGCCAGGAAATCCAATTTTTGGCCAGATGAACCAGGCCTGTCTTGCTTGAGGAACCCCTGTATAAAGAAAGTTACCTTGCTATTGCATATGTTCATGGCGTCCATCCTTAGCTTATGTAGGGACTGGACCCGTTGTGCCATTACTAGTGCCATCAGCATGACCATTTTGTAGGTCAGTTTATTCAATGAAAGGCCAGTTATAGGTGCCCACCCTCAGAGCATGGTTAATACAATGCTGATATCCCAAGTCTGGGAATATCTGGGCCTGGTGGGATTTGAATTAAATATACCCCTCATTAATTTTGACACCAGAGGGTGAGATCCCACTGCAAGGTGATCGCACCCTCGCCCAAGATAGTTAGATAGGGCACTCCTGGCACAGTTGATGGCACTACAGCTCAAACCCTCATCGAAATGAAGGCTTGCCAGGAACTCCAGCACTTCCGTGATGGTGGCTGTGCCATACGTGGTGTTCGTTTTTGAGCAAAACACCTCCCATTTCTTCACGTAAGTGAGGTACTTTCTCCTGGTGGACTCCCTGCACGATGCTGTGATGACATTGATTGTTCGGTTGGAAAGTCCATAGTCCAGAAGTGGCCTTTTCAAATCCTGCAAACCACCAGGTTTATCCGGTCGTGGCACGGGTGACTCTCCCCTGTCACAGGGTGTACCAATAGACTCGGACGTTTATTTATTGGGATGCATGGTTCTGTGGCCATGTCCTGTATCACAGGGAACCATGGTTGAGTAGGCCAGTCGGGCACAACCAGAATACCCGATGCGGAGTCTTGTCTAATTTTTTGCAAGACCCGATTGATGAGGCAGAAGGGGGAAATGCGTAGAAAAACAAATCCCCCCAGTGTAGCGAGAAAGCGTCCATCGCTACTGCCCCAGGGTCTGGTTCCCACGCAAAATATGTTGGTATTTGGTGATTGAGTCTGGATGCCAAAAGGTCGATATCTGGTGTTCCATACCGATCTACAATATCGGCAAACACTTTGCAGTCCAACATCCATTCGGTGTTGTCATTAAACCTGCGTGACCTGGTGTCCACCACTGTATTTAGCCTACCTGGAAGGTAAGTGGCTGATATCCAAAAGTTCCTTTCTAGGCACCAGTGCCATATTGTGTTGACCAATTCGTCACAGGATATCGACTTTATTCCACCCATATGATTGATATAAGCCACCACAGTGGTATTGTCAATCTGTAAACGCACGTGCAGATGGTGCATGTCCGAACAGTAAGCTCGGAGTCCATGAAATGCTCCCAGCATTTCTAGATAATTAACTCCTAGTGCCGGAAGTAGAGTTAATTCATGTGCACTCCATCTACCACCACAACTGGAGGTGGTATTAGTTGCTCCCCAACCTTTTGCGCTGGCAACAGTTTGTGGTATAACCGAGGGATTTATGATAGTGATGGGGTTAGAGCAATGTTGAGCATTGTCCATCCACCATTGTAATTCTAATTTCACTTTCCCTGGTAATCCCTGTCAAAATGGCCCACATGGTGCTTGAGAGCTGCTATTTTTGCCCTTTGTAGGTTTTGGTAATGTAGTGGGCCAAATTGTGTGGCTGGAAAGGCAGCCACTAACTTCCCAATCACTCTGGCTACTTGCCGAATAGATGGTTTCCTGATGCCAGTAGCTGTTGCATGCTTCTATCAAGTCTGACGCTTTGTTTGGTGGCAAAGTGACAGACATATGAACAGAGTCAATTGTGAACCCCAAATAGTCCATAGTAGTAGAAGGCATTAATTTTGATTTATCTGGATGAATGACAAATCCCAGCTTTTGAAATAGGTGCTCGGTGGCTGAGACGGCCAGTTTGGCCAGCTCCAAAGTTTTTCCCACCATTAAAACATCATCGAGGTAAGCCATAACAATATGATTTTGTTTCCTGAGACACGCTAAAGCTGGCTTTAATAATTTGGTAAACAGTCTGGGCGCTGATGACAATCCATTAGGTAGTGCTTTGTACTGCCAGAGCTGCCCCATCCAGACAAATTTCAAATATCTGCGATGATCCTTGTCTATTGGTACTGAATAGTATGCATCCTTTAGGTCGATGCAAGCCATGAAGTACCTTTTGGCAATTAGTTGTTTGGCCGTGATAAAGGTTTCCATTTTGAAGTGGACATACTGCACGAAAGTATTCAGTTCAGTCAAATATATCATGATGCGGCATCCGCCGTCTTTTTTAGTTTTAGTGAAAATGTTCGATATGAACTCATGAGACTCTCTTTTAGTTTTCTCAATTACCCCTTTTGAATTTAGTCTTAGAAGTTCAGCATGACCTTCTGTCTTTTCTTTCTGTGAAAGTACGAATTTCCGACTAGGCGTATGCTGAACAGGGGAAGGGAGTTCGTGAACAAATTCAATTTTATATCCCTGAATACTTTCTAGTATGAAAGGATCAGTAGTTAAAGTGCTCCATGCATCCTGAAACAACTGCAACCGTCCCCCAACCCATGAGGAGCCTAGACATGCGATGTTCATGAGGCAACCAGACCCACCTACCTCCATGGTTACCGGCGGTGCTGCGTTGGTTACCTCTGTCCTTGTTTCTTGTGGTGTGGAGGCGCTGTGGTGTGGGGTTGGCGCATCTTCCAAGAAGGCCATGCTGGGCCATGGTCTAAAAAAGACCGCTGAGCAGGTTGTCCGGCCTTCGAGCTTTCACCAGCAGGTGGTCTATCGCCGTATCGTTGTCTGCTGGTGGATGCATAGGGGTGCTGCCGCCGCTGGTATGGGGACTTGGTGGCAGCCGGCACCTTAATCATGCCAATAAGCTTTTGCCTCCTCGTCGAGGTCTTTGACCTGCTTCGGCAGGTTGTCCCCAAATAGCAATGTTGGCGGCTGTGCACTGCTGGGTCTGCACAACCCCGCGAACTTGGGGTTGAGTGCGGGCCGGATGATGCTCTTCCTGTAACTGTTGATCTCGTATTGAGTGTTACATAAGAGAGCTAGCACGTCCTGCAGCTCCTCCGGCATATCAACTCCATCCACTGTTCTGGCAACAGCCGTAATCCCAGCAGCCAGCAGTTTAAGGATTTTCTGGAGCTTGACCTCTTGGCTCCTTATCCCGGGCTCATGTTACCCCAAATGGGGTTATTAACAGCAGGCACATTGAGGGAGATGCAATTCTCCGGAGCTAGGTGCTTTGCTGCCGTATCATTGATGGCTTGCTCTTGCAGTTGGTTTGTCGCCATGTAATTGATACTGGCTGCCAATGTAGGATGTAACGGCAGCCCTTTTTGGGTAGGCAATGCAAATTTAGAGACCATACCCAAGAGCTCCCCTTCTGGCACCCCTAGCATAGATGTATCTTCAGCCATGCCCCCTTCTTCAGAGTCAGCCCAGTTCTGACTGTTAATGCTAATGCGAAGAGGGTGAGACATTTGGCAGTCCTGAAAAGGATGCTGCCGTGGGTCTGCTAGGAGACCCACTGTGACTCTGCCCCTGCTGTAGCAGGTCACGCTGGAGCAACTGCTCCACCATCCGCTCCATGCGGGACAGTCGACAGCGAGCGGGGTGTCCTCCGGTCCGGACTCAGCCGAGTCAGCGGACCTGCCCGATTTCCGGGTGGATTTACCGCCAGTCCCAGAAGCACTTGTG
Organism: Okamejei kenojei; assembly: GCA_035221665.1. NCBI lineage: Eukaryota > Metazoa > Chordata > Chondrichthyes > Rajiformes > Rajidae > Okamejei > Okamejei kenojei. The sequence continues at coordinate 15,258,316 of CM069152.1, read as the reverse complement.
GCCTGTAGCGGCGTGAAGTCGGGGGCTGCGGTTTGAACCAGCAGCTCAGGAGAACTCGGACGCTGCTGGCTGCCTCCTGCCTCAGCAGCAACTTTAGCAGCGGCTCTTCTCGATTTACGGGACTCCAAGGTGCGCTCTGAAAAACAACAGCACACAGAGCCAACAAACGACCTCAGAATAGTAAGTACTTACCTGCGGGCCGTTCTTAAACTTACGCTGGAGGAGCAGCGCTCCTCCTGCCTGTCGCTTCGCAATGCGTTCGACGATATGTCGCGCATGCGTGCTAGCGTGGTCTTCACGCAGTCACTCACATGACTCCGAAGTAAAATAGGATGTAAGGTGCTTTAGTCAGAGGGTAACTAATCTGTATAACTCATTGCCTTTGAGGGCTGTGGTGGCCAAGTCAGTGGATATTTTTAAGGCAGAGATAGTCATATTCTTGATTAGAACGGGTGCCAAGCATTATGGGGAGAAGGCAGGAAAATGGATTAGGAGGCAGAGATCAGCCGTGATTGAACGGCGGAATAGACTCGATGGGCCGAATGGCCTCATTCTACTCCTATACCTTGTGAACGAGAACTTGTGCAAAAGTTTAATCAATATCGATCGCCATGTTCCTGAATTCTGAGTTTGTGAAGTTGCTCTAAACTTACACAGCATGGATCACATTCGTAAGTGACAGGGAGCAGAATTAGGCCATTCGGCCCATCAAGTCTACACCGCCATTCAATCAAGGCTCATCTATGTCTCCTACTCAACCCCGTTCTCATGCCTTCTCCACTGACACCCATTTTTTGGATGATGTAACTATATGGATTTCCCAGCACATTCCCGTTCTAACCCACTGGCTTCAGTCGTCATCCCATTGTCCCCAACTGAAGCAGAGGCTTCACAACCTCTGTCATACTGGAAACACGTGATGGGCTTTGGATCATAGGTGAACAACATTATTCTATCTGCCCGTTTCCATCTGTGTTCCATTCCCTGCCTCTTTGGAGACACAGCGCAGAAACAGACCCTTTGGCCCACCGAGTCCACACCGACCAGCGGTCACTCCGCACACTTAGCACGCAGCGAAAGCTTTTCCCTGTATCCCGGTTTATGTGGCAATAAACCAAACTCAAACTCAAACTCAAACACTAGGGACAACGTTACAACTTACCAAAGCCAATTAACCTACAAATCGATGCGTCTTTGTAGTGCGGGAGGGAACCGGAGCACCCAGAGAAAGCGGGGAACGTGCAGACTCCATGCAGACAGCACACCCGTAGTCAGGATCGAACCGGGTTCTCCAGCGCTGTGAGGCAGCAGCTCTAGCGCTGCGTTACTGTACTGCCATTAAGCAGCTCTTCTGCTGAAACCCTCACTCATGCCTCTGTTACCTCTAGACTTTAGTTTACTACTCCTTGCCATTTTCAGTGCATTCCTCATTACCTTGAAGGCAACTAAGCTCTGCCTCTCGCGGCCTATCTCACATCAGACCCATTCACCTGACCCAGCCATAAATTCTCGTTCCTGTTTCGAAATTGGTTTGGTTTAAAAGGCCGCTTATAAATGGGATCTGTTGTTGCTGCCAACTCACTGGGAGATGGGAAGCTCGGCACAACAGCGATTATTGGAAGAAGAATCCTTTACGGTGCGGGTGAGAGAGTGGAAAATAGCAAGCAGACCCCCATCTCACTGTGAGCTGTTGTTCCCTGGGGGGGAAGGATGATAATTTCAAGGGCATTCTCGGTGTGCTTTAGCCAAGCTGCATCTGGCTCGAGTGATCAGCTGTACCAGCCTGCAATTGTGCTTGGCTCCCAAAAAATAGGTTTAATATTTCAGTATTGATTTATAGAACTGTATTCAGAACTGAATGCTCTAACACGTGGCCCAGAGCAGTGCTTAACTCTCTGCTAGATTAGACAGTAGATCCACAGCAATGATCTCCGCTCTGAAAGGATCATATCATCTGTGAATGATCCAGGGAAACCATTATGGTGGGGTTACCAGAAATTAATCCTGTTTCCGGCTTATAAATGTTATTACCAATAACTAGAGGACCTGTTAAACAACAACAACTGTTATAGATGTCAGTAATGATAGCAACTTCTGCTATAGAGTCACAGAGTGATACAGTGTGGAAACAGGCCCTTCGGCCCAACTCGCCCACACCGGCCAACAATGACCCATCTACACTAGTCCCACTCTCTGTGCTTGGTCCATATCCCTCCAAACCTGTCCTATCCATGTACCTGTCTAATTGTTTCTTGAACGATGGGATAGTCCCAGCCTCAACCAGCTCCTCTGGCAGCTTGCTCCATACACCCACCACCCTTTGTGTGAAAAAGTTACCCCTTGGTTTCCCATTAAATCTTTCCCCCTTCACCTTGAACCTATGTCCCCTGGTCCTCAATTCCCCGACTCTGGGCAAAAAAACTGTGCAATTACCCGATCTATTCCTCTCATGATTTTATACATAAGATCACCCCTCATCCTCCAGTGCTCCATGGAATAGAGACCCAGCCTACTCAATCTCTCTCTATAGCTCATAGCTCACGCCCTCTAGTCCTGGCAACATCTCCGTAAATCTTTTCTGAACCCTTTCAAACTTGACAATATCTTTCCTATAACATGGTGCCCAGAACTGAACACAATATTTCTAAATTCTCACCAGTGTCTTATACAACTGCAACATGACCTCCCAACTTCTATGCTCAATACTCTGACTGATGAAGGCCAAAGTGCCAAAAGCCTTTTTGACCATCTTATCCACCTGCGACTCAACCTTCAAGGAAGAAAGCACCTCCATCTTACTATCTTTCCCCATGGTAAATACAGAGGAGAAATACTCATTTATCTAAAACCCGCTACCTAATGCACCCGCAAACCTTTGTAATGAAGTATTTATTTATAGCAGCACAGTGACGCAGAGGTTGAGCAGCTGCCTTACAGCGCCAGAGACCCAGGTTCAATCCTGACTACAGGTGCTGTCTCTGCAGAGTTTGCATGTTCTCCCTGTGGTGGTGTGGTTTTCTCCGGGTGCTCGGGTTTCCTCCCACATTCCAAAGACGTGCAGATTTGTAGGTGAATTGGTTTCTGTAAATCGTCCCTCGTGCGCAGGATGCGAAAGTGGTCTGATGTAGAATTAGTGTACGGCCAATCAATGGTTGGCATGGGCTTGGAGGGCCGAACGGCCTGCTTCCATGCTGCATCTCTAAACTTAAAAGCTTAAGCTTAATAGCTGTCAAACAAGAGGAACTGCTAGTAAAAACCAACGACATTTATATGGATCATGAATAATCATCTGGCTATCAGTAATTACATAAATAAATCAGAAAAAGCACTGCACCTATTTACAATTAATTAATTCCTAAAAACACTGGCCTTGCTAGCGACACCTACACCTCAAAACCTGAATAACAAGGTAACAGGTGTAAGGATGGCATGGAATGTACAACCACGGAGATATGTTCGATGGTCTGAGTCATTGGGAGAGTTGAGTGAGCTGGAACTCTAGTCCTTGAAGCGCAGGATGGTGAGGGGTGATCTTGTAGAGGCGTATAAAATCATGAGAGGAATAGATCGGGTAGAACGGACAAAGTCTCTTTCCCAGTGTAGGGGAATTGAGAACCAGAGGACGTGGGTTTAAGGTGAAGGGAAAAGATTTAATGGGAATCTAAGGGGTCATTTTTCACACAACGCCTGATGGGTGTACGGAACGAGCTGCCGGAGGAGGTAGTTCAGGCGGGGACAATTGCAACGTTTAAGAAACAATTAGTAGGTACATGGATCGGGCAGGTTTAGAGGGACATGGGCCAAACGCAGGCAGGTGGGACTAGTGTAGATGGGACATGTTGGTCGATGTGGACAAGTTGGGTGGAAGGGCCCGTTTCCACGCTGTATCACTCTACGGCTATGGCACTGTACAAAGGAGAGAAGTTAAGAAAAGCTACTTCCCACTGAAAATGGCTCGATTGTAATCATGTACGGCCTCTCAGCTGACTAGTTAGCACCTGACACAAGATTCTCACTGCACCTTGACACAGGTGACAATAAACAAAACTGAAACTGAAATAGTTTTGCCTCGACACAGATTAGCTGGGTGAATGGATGGGAGGATTTGATGGGATATTCGAGGGAGGGGCAGTGAATGTTGCGGGATCTCTTGCATGGTCTTTTGCGGAAGCCTCTTTCCTGGCATCATTGGATGGGATAATTAGGTTCGGGAGTCCGAATGAAATCAAGAACGCATGTGGTGACCAGTGAAGCTCGTTAATTTATGCCTTTGCTCAGGTTGCCGGTACTGCAGTTCATCCAAGCTCGACATTTGTCTCAGCATCAATTGCCTTCCACCGCTAATGCCCTTCCCTCCCTCCCTCCCTCGCACTGTCTGATTACAGGGTCCGAGAATTGGGAACAGTGGCAAAACAGTGCTGACGCTAAATCTTCTGTTACAAGCCTCCGGCGAGTCTTGTGCAGGCGAGGGACAATTTATTTTGCTGGCTGTTGCTCCTGTCAGCCCCCCCTCCCTCGCTCCTTACTCAAAGAGCAAGGCTTGCTATGCAATGACAGTCGCACACAGCCAGGCAGCTTGAAAGTTACACGCCTGCAGAGCTTGTATAGTAGTATTGAACTTTAGGCAACCTCTGTCAGGCCTGGGTGCACCCCCTTAAGCCAAAGCCCATCACTAACAGCCATTATGCAGTCACCATGAAATGATAGTACTTTATATAATCGTTAAGTAAATGTTGAAACACTGCTCCTCGTGCCGAGCTTTCATATCCTTCATCACCTGACAATTTTAACTTCTCCGAACTGAGATCAAGTTCCTCCTGCGACCGACCTGCTGGTTTGGTTTCCCTTTTGTTATTTGCCTAACCTGGTGGTGGTCATGTGGGTCCCAGTTGGAAATTTGCGCATTTGTCTCAGGTGGGTCTCCACCGAACGTTCAACCCATTCCTTCTCTAATACTCCAGAAGATGCTGCCTGCCCGCGCTGAGTCACTCCATCATTTTGTGGTCTTTTTTCGGCAGTCACCCTCTGGCCACATACTCTATACCCCAAGTTTTGAGTGTGAGGAATATGGTCCTTATACTAAAAGAGCTAACTCCCAAGCGATCTCATTTCACAGCAAGGGCAGAAATAGGACATCCAACTGTAACCCTCATTGATAAGGCTGGTGAACCAGGAGAGGGTCGGCATTGAAGCTGTTGTCGGCTGGGTAGCTAGATATTTTTGCTGAAGGAGGTGGGATGGGAAAGTAACGATAGAAGACAATGAAATGGGGTGTGGCTATCTCTGGATTTCCTTCCTCCTGGACATCCTCCTCCTCTCTGCCTCCATTCCAAAACTTAAAGCAGATGCATTACGTGCGGCGGCTGGGGTGTAATCGACCCATCGACAGAATGGGAGTAGGTTCACTGTTGTTAGCCACAGGAAAAAGAAGGGATCTCCTGTGGCGTTTCTGCCTGGTCTTGGTGGATAGCCGGTCCTGTTGCAGAAGGTTACGTAGGTAATACAATACAAATAAAGTTCTTTGATTGGTTATCAATGTGGAAACGAGCTGTCAGAAGGGTGTTGAGCAGGTACCATATAACTTTTAAAACGCCATTTGGTCACGTACTGTACATTAGAGAGGCAACAGGGTTTGAGGGATATGCCACCGTGGGACTGTTGTAAGAAGGCACAGTGACCGGCGCTCATGCGCATAGTTTGGGCCGAAAGCATGTATTCCACGGCTGTGTGACTCTCTGTGGCTCATAACGACAATGGGCTTAATTAGAAAGAAAAAATAGATTATGAAGAAAACTGGCAGGGAACATAACAACTGACTGTCAAAAGTTTTTATAGATATCTGAGAACGAGAAAGAGGTTAGTTTAAAACAAAATGTATTCTGCTGTGCAAGGTCCCAGAAACAGGTGATTTGATCATGAAAACAGGAATTGGCGGCCCATGAATAAATCTACTTCGTTCGCGTCTTCACTAAGGAAGACATAATCTATCTGCCGGAAAAACAGCAGGGGACTGTGGGTTCACGGAGGAAGGAGTGAAATCCAGGGCAGTTGGGAAGCGTGTGTTGGTAAATGAATAGATTAAAGCCGGATAACTCCCCTGGGCAGATAGGCTGCATTCAGAGTACTTAAGGTAGTAGTCTCAAGGAAATAGTGGATGCATTAGTGATATCTATCTTTCAAAAACTCTTTAAGATTCTGGAGTAGTTCCAGAGAGGATTGGCGGGGTAGGGAAATGTAAACCCTCTTTTTTAAGAAGGGAGGGATGAGAGAAAACGGGAATATTACAGACCAGTTAGTCTATAACATCGGTAGTGGGGAAACTGCTTAGAGTCCAGTTATTAAAGATGGGATAGCAGCAACATTTGGGAAGTGCGTGAAATCATTGGACCAAAGTCAGCATATTTACGAAAGGTAAAATCATGTCTGGACGAATCTTGTGGAATTTTTCAGGATAGGATGTAACTAGTATGCGGTGGATAAAGGGTGAACAGTGGTGAATTGTGTATATCTGGACTTCCAGAAGCTTTCGGATCAAGGTCCCACATAAGAGATTGTCATACAAACTTAAAGCCATACCGGTATTAGGGGTTCAGTATTGAGTTAGCAAACAGCTGGCTAAAACAGAGCTAGAGTAGGAGTAAACGGTCCTTTTCAGCAGGCAGTAACTGTGGGACAGCAGGCGGGTGCCGTTGGCTGGCAAAGTCTATTTACAAGTAATATTAATGGATCTGGATGAGGAGGGGAAATTGAAGGCAATATCTCCAATTTGCGGATGAACTAAGCTGGGGGGCAGTGTTAGCTGTGTGAAGATTGCTAGTGACTTCAAGGTGACTTGGGATAGGCTGGGTGAGTGGGCAAATGTTTGGCAGATGCAGTATAATGGATTAAAAATGTGAGGTTATCCATTTGGTGGCAAAAACAGGAATAGCAGACTATTATTTAAGGTGGCCGATTAGGAAAAGGGGAGATGCAGCGAGACATGGGTGTTCATGGTACACCAGTCATTGAAAGTAGGCATGGCAGGTGCAGCAGGCAGTGAAAAAAGCGAAAATGGTATATGTTAGCTTTCATATGCAAAAGGATTTGAGTACAGGAGCAGGAGGTTCTACTTCGTTGTACAGGGTCTTGGTGAGGACCACACCTGAGTATTGCGTACAGTTTTGGTCTCCAAAATTCCTTGAGGAAGGAATTATTGCATTGGGGAGTGCAGAGAGGTTCACCAGACTGTTTCCTGGTGAGTCTAGGGACTGTCTTATGAAGAAAGACTGGATTGACTTAGGTTTTTATACTCTCTGGAATTTAGGAGATTGAGAGGGGATCTTATACGCGCTCGAAACTTACAAAATTCTTAAGGGGTGGGACAGGCTAGATGCAGGAAGATTGTTTCCCGGGGAAAAAAATTTGTTGGGGAATTCCAGGGACATGGGGGTCACAGGCTTAAGGATAAGAAACGGGGAAAATCCTTAAGACGAGATGAGAAAGACTTTTTTACACACAGAGGAGTGGTGAGTCTCTGGAACACTCTGCCACAGAGGGATAGTTGTGGCCCAGTTCATTGGCTATATTTACAGTGTGAGTTGGTGTGCCCTTGTGGCTAAGGGGATCATGAGGAGTTTGGAGAGAAGGCAGGTACAGGATATCTGAGTTGGATTGATCAGCCATGATCATATTGAATGGTGGTGCAGGCTCGAAGAAAAGGCTGAATGGCCTACTCCTGCACCTAATGTCTATGTTTCTATGTTTTAAGTACGCACTATCAACGCAAAGCTGAAAGTTATGAGGCAGGACTGAAGTTTGGAATAACGTGGGCATCAAGCAGGCAGTCGCAGTACAAGTTGGGGCACAGTGCCAAAACCTTCAGGGACTGGCCCACGGCCATAAAAATAGGTGTCGGCACCACACCTCTCCCTTTTATAACCTCCAAGGGTGGGGGGGGGGGGAATGAACATCAGGAGGGAGCGTGAAATTGTGTGTGCAGGGAGTTTGGTCGGCATTGGGGACAACAACTATGCAGCCATGGAGAGCGTGGACGGTCAGAACCTTCATCCCAGGATGGGAATATCAAACACTAGAGGGCATAGCTGTGAGGTGAGAGGAGCAAGTTTTTACACAGCCAGTGGTCAGTGCCTGGAATGGGTGGTGGTTGATGCAAATGTCAGAGCGTGACATTTGGGAGGCTTGTGGATTGGAACATGGATAGGCAGGGAAAACTGATGATGTTGCAGGGATGTGGATTGTGTGCAGGTAAATCAGAGTTGGTTTTGACATCACATTGGGCACAGACATCACATTGCGGGCCGAATGGCCTGTTCTTGCCGGTTTACGCCAAAGGTGGACAACACGATGTTTTTTATGTGTTTTTTTTTTTCCTGGAGTAACATCACTGTCAGGCAGCATCTTGGAGAAAAAGGAATAGGTGGCGTTTGGGTCGAGATCCTTCCTGGATGAGAGTTTGACAGTTCGTGGTATAGTTTGAGGCCTGTTACTCCAGGACTCTCAGCCTGCAGAAGGGTCTCGACCGAAACTTCACCTATTTCCTGTTTTTCCAGAGATGCTGCCTGGCCCGCTGAGTTTACCCAGCGTTTTGTGTCCTTATCTTCGCCTGTTTTTGTGCTGTGTGTCTACATTCTGTGTTAGGAGAGCTGAGATAACAAAACCATATCCTGTGGCATTCAAAGGCAGACAAAAAGTGATGGAGAAGAAACTCAGCGGCGTGCAGGCAAAAGGGAAATAGGCAAACGTTTCGGGCCAAAAACCCTTCTTCAGACTGAAGAACTGAACCCTTCGCTCCATAGATGCTGCTGCACACGCTGAGTTTCTCCAGCACTTTTGTCCACCTTCGATTTTCCAAGCATCTGCAGTTACTTCTTAAAAAAACCCTGTGGCATTCAAGAAGGCCTTCCTGGGCGAAAGAAGTGAATGGGAGAAAGGCGATTGTTAGACTTGGTTCCATGTGTTTGGGTGTGGGTGGACGTGCGTTGGGGGGGGGGGGGGGGGTGGTTGGGGGGAAGGAGGTGGGAGGAATGGTGCTCCCCCCACCCCACCTTCTCCCAGTGACTACTTCGCGAGCCCATCAACATTTGTGACGGGGATCCAGATGCTCGTCAGTCTGTCAGTATAAACAGCGTCCCTGGGAGAGCGGCGGTGCGGTTTGAGTGACATGCTTTCAGTTGTTTTCTTCCTTGCATAAATGATTTAATGTCACTTTTTAAAAACGTCAAAACAGTTCTGGTGAGCTGGGATAACTGTTAGCTCTTTGATGATTACCTCAGCTGCCAGTCTAGTGAAGAGTCATTTGTCACACAGTGCAGCAAAATGGGTGTTTCATCATCTACCAGAGACGGGAGCAGAGGATTAGGAGGGTTCGTCAGGCTGGATTTTGCTCTTGAGAGGGGGAGGGATGTCAATGAGATGGAGAGGGGAGGGGAAGGGTTTAGCGTCGCACAGTTGGAAATGCTGCCCTGCTCTGCAACGGTTTGATGGGTATTAAAGTTACAGGAGACGACGTGACAATATGTACAGGGTGCTGGTGAGACAAGTCAGTGAATTTGTTTAGGCAGAGATAGATAGATTTTGTGATCAGTAGAGTGTCAGGGGTTATGTTGAGAAAGCAAGGGGAATGGGGTTGGAAGGGAGTGATAGATCACGCACGATTGATGGGCCAACATATGGCCTAATTTACTCTATAAAACGTTATAGGCATGGGGGAACTAATGTGGATGGACCTGTTGGTTGGGTGTGACCAAGTAGGGCCGAAGGGCTGTGGGAGTGGCTTGCTTCTACGCTGTGGAGACTCTATAAACACAATCCCAGGTTAAAGTGTATAGAAATGGCCCACTGTGACCATTTGCTAGAGTGGCCTAGTTTTGGCGCCATTTTGAAAGTCTAAGCTGCAGCTGGCCATGAAGGGTCCTTGTCCTGGCCAAGCAGCGTTGTACGCATCCTCCACCGCGCCGGGCCACCGCAGATAGTGACCGGGTCTACGCGCTTGAATATCCTGGAGCGACGTCCAATCCGAGTCGAGCCCTCAGACTGCTCAGGCAGTGTCGGGAAGGTTCACCCTGTTCATTCCTAGGCTTAGGGGGTGAATGTGAAGTGCTTTTGGCTTTATCCATCAGAGTTTTAAATCTGAGGGGATTGACTGGGTGGATGGGCAGAGGATGTTTCCTCAGGTGGGGTATTTAGAATGGCCAGGCATGGGTTTCAGAATAAAGGGGTTGCCCATAAGGTCCAACATTCAAAAGCGTTTCTCTTTCAAGAGTGTGGCGGTTCCTTAAAATTCCTTTTCCCAAGAGGCGGTCGCTGAGGTGCTTACATGAAAGATTCATGTTACTCATGTTTTCTCACAGTAGAGTTTGTTGGTAGGTTTGTACAAGTTTATGCTAAGAGAATCCCGGATGGCGGACTCTTGTCATATGTAAAGGAGAATAGGACTCATTGACATTATAGAAATGTTTAGAGGCTGCATAGAGGCAGAAGACTGTAAATCCCCGATGTTTATGGGAGCTGACACACTAGACAGAAACGTTTCCCGATGTTGATCCAGAACCAGGGCACAGTTTAATAAGAGGGGTAATAAGACATTGTAGCCAAACACAGACACTTTTTCCTAAGAGAGTGAAGTCTATGGAAAGTCTCGTGCCTTCAAGCGTGGAGCCGTTCTCTCGGATCTTCAAAGGGATCTAGATAGGTTTCGTAAGAAATACGAGTCATGATATTGAAACAGAACGAGGTGGTACGATGAGAATCAGCCCCATGATCACATTGGAATGACTCGAAGGGACCAAATGGCCTACGTCCTGCACCGATTAGTCTATTTGTCTATTTGTCATTCAAAGTCTGTTTATGAAAAGATCCAGAAAAGCGGAGCTAAGCCCACCATGGAAGCAGTCAAGGGTCGAATTGTTCTTGCTTTTAGAACCAGTGGTGCGCAGAGTCGCGCGCGCATAATTGCTGCCGCCAATATGTGCCAAAAATGACCCACATAAATAGAACCCGGGTTCCATCTGTCTCGTTGCTCCTGTACAGCGATTTAACGGTTCTCTCCCTGAACTGTGTGGTTTTTTTCTCTGTCTCTGTTTCCTCCCACAGTGTGTGTAGGTTAATTTGGCGGGTAAAATTGTAATCGTTTCTAGTGGCAGTGATGTCTGTCGTGTGGGGCTCGTAGCCGAAGGGCCGTGTTTCACCCTAGAATCTCTGTGAACTGGATCAGTACTTAAAAGAAATGATTCACATTTAGTGAAAAGTACAATGTGAAGCATTCGACCACGTCTCGCATGATAGACAGAAGTACGAGTAACTCAGTTGGGTTCAGGCAGCAGCTCTGAGAACATGGATTGGTGGCATTTCTGTTCCTGACCCGTAATTCCGTTACCATAGTCCTGATGAGGGCATTGCCATAGAGTTCCACACAGCGTGAAACAGCCCTGCGCCCGACTTCCCATACCGGCTCAACCGCCTTCCTCTCCAAAAGAATCACTCGGAGCTTAGTCCAATCTTTTCCTGGCACAGAATTCCAGTCCTCCATTATCGTTGGCAATCAATGCATCCTTTTCAAAGCCCCAATCCTTTCCCTGTAACTGCGTGAACCACTGTGCAATCCACTGACTGCTGAATCTAACCCAACCGCATGTACTTGTCTTTACTCTTCCAAAATCCCTTCTCCCCCTTCCCCAAAATCTATCACCCAACGACAACATATTTCAATGATTAGTGCCTCCGTACCCTACCTGGTGTCGACACCATTATCAATGAGGGTTTCCCAGTTGCAGTCTATTCCTGCCCTTCAGTGAAATTTATATCGTTGGTGAGTTTACTGCTTTATATAAGACCATTTCTCCTCACTCTCCATCTTGGTTAAAGAGGTTTGTGGTACACTAGAGCGAGAAAAAAGATAGACACAAAAACTGGAGTAAACTCACGGCAACAGCATCTCTGAGAGAGAAATGGTGAAGTTTTGGTCGAGGCCCTGACTCGAGTAACAAAGGCCTTCCCACCCGACCCCTATCGATTTTTAAAATGACTGCCGGTCGACTGTATATGGTTTGTACAGCGCTGAAAAACCCGACACAAATCGACATGGAAATAGTACTGTCAGCACCGGCGACACCTATGTCCACCCGCGACAACCAACTACCATCGCTGGCGACGACCTACGTTAACCTGGCTGGCGTCCAATCTAAACACAGCTAACCTACTTCATTGCGTACTCTCTTTTTGCGCAATCCACGGTCCGCCACTTCCGCCAAGAAATCTCAAGCATGTGAACATCTAGCGTCGACCAAGAAAGACTAACGACGCTGTGGGGGCTGAGGGAGACTACTCACGACCATGACAGTGCCACACCCTGAGACCATGTGGCAAGGAGCCAAGAGTGGGCCAAGCCCATTAAGAGATAAAAGATATCAACAAGAAGAAAAATTGTAGAAAAGACCATTGTCTTGTCAGTTCCTTCCTAAAACCATGAGACACTGCCAATGCCTGGAAAACTGGGGCAGACAAATAGGCTGCCGGATGAACGCCACAGACAGCAGTGGAGGCAAGACCTTGGTACGTTACATGTAGAATCGAAGTTCTTGGATAGTAAGGCGTCAAAAGTCACGGAGCAACAGAAATGTATTGAGAGAGAGGAACAGATCAGCCATGAGTGGAATAGCGAGTAAACTCGAATGGCCTGAACGACCTCCATATGCCAATATCTCTCGAAATCAGTGCACAGTGAGTCATGGCACATGAGTGCAGTGGCACAGTGAGTGCAGTGCACATGATTGCAGTGGAAGAGTTGGTGCAAAGAGATTGGTGCCTCACAGCGCCAGAGAGACCCGGGTTTGTGGACGTTGTTCGATCCTGACTACGTGCTCAGTCTGTACGGAAGCTTACACATTCTCCCTGTGACACACGTGGGGTGTTTTTTCGCTGGGTGCTCGGCCTCTGGGTGCACCGGTTTCCCAATCCCACACTCCAAAGACGTGCAAGTTTGCAGGTCAATTGCCTTCTGTATATATATTGTCCTCAAGTCTGTCAGGATAGAACTGGTACAACGAGTGATCATTGGTCGGTGCAAGACTTGGTGAGCTGTAAGGGCCTGTCTCCCCATGTTGTATCTTTAAACTAAATAGTTCGCAGGGTTGAGCTGCAATGTGTGTATGAGAGGGGGGGATATAAGGAGCTGGTCAATGTTTCGACAAAACCCGTGATGGAAAATAGCCGTGAAATGAGCAGTTTATGTTTTTGCCTGCATCTCCATCTATCAAATCCACTTGCCATCATTTCTCTCTAGTCAATCCTTCACCCCCTCCCCACCACCCCAACCTGACTTGATCTGCCCCCTTCCCCCCCCCCCCCCCCCACCATTTCCTCACCCCCCAACCTCACTCAGTCCACAATCCCGTCGCGTCCTTGGCCTCACACTGCCCCCCCCTCTTGCTTTATACCAGTTATCTGTCCCTATTCCACATTGGAGACTGATGCTGAGCTTCAATAATGCACCCACAAGACCAACAATTGCCCCCACCACCCCCCCCCCCTCCCCGGACCCCCCACCCCCCCAAAACCTGACCCCGCTGAGCTCCTCCCAGCCATTATTGCATTAGAATAATGAAAGCAATACTGTAGGATAGACTGATGTGGAAAGGATGGTTTCCACTGGTGGGGGAGCCGAGGGCAGAGGTGCATAGGCCGTCGGAATAAGAGGCGCTCTTTTAGGAAAAGAAGGTGAGGAGGAACGCTCTTTAGTCCAGATGTAGTTAAATCTGTGGGAACTCATTGCCACAGAGGGGGCTTGTGGAAGGCCAGGTCAGTTGGATATTGTTTAAGGCTGAGATATAGACAATGTTCTTGATTAGAACGGGTGCCATAGGGTTTCTGTAGGGAGCGAAGTGAGGCAGGAGAATGGGTGAGTTTGGGGAGGCAAGAGAATCCCCATGAATGAAATGCGGAGGAGGCTCGAGGCCGAATGGGCCCTAACTGCCAACTCCTAAAACTCACGTGAACGAGTTTTCGGTGCCAATCGCGCCCCCCTTTTTTAATTTCTAACGCCTCAGGGAAGGTCAAGGAATGCAAAACCTCCTGTGACCCTGGCTGGATCCAGCTCGGGTCCCAGGGCTTTGCAAGATTGGTCTGCTGAAGTTCGGCTGTGCTGAAGGGAGCGCAGTCCTCTGCTGTTGTGGCTCCCAGGTCAGCTGAGATCGCGGCTTCATAGGTTTTGCAAACACACCCAGTGGACTGCCTGCAGCTATGTAGCTCACAGTCACATCAGACAGGGAGGAAAACAGCACGTAAAATGGACCAGTCAGATACTGTGTGGTTTTTCACGGTTGAGCTATTGGCCTTGGCGGTTCCAGCTTATAGCAGCAGCTCCACACCACTCTGCTTATACAGTGCTCTGGGGCAGCCTGATGGGCAGGTAAGTGCTGTTAATTATGTTGACTAAATAGATCATATCTTTCAGACAAATTGAAGTACCCCAGTCGAGCTTGGATCATTTAATGGATTTATTGCCACGCATATGTTCCAGAATGTTCTCCTTAAGCAAGCGGAGAAGATTGATGGCTTTAAGTATGCAGTCCAGCGATTACAGGTGTTGAGAGGCCCATGGGTAGGCAATGTGCTGTGAGATGCAGAAATGGTATTTTGTTGTGGACTGCGTTCAGCACAGATTCATCCCTGGCTCCAGTGCCCTGTTTATGTGAATGAACCATCTCCACCCCAGTATAAGCTGCCCACATTCAACAGAGCCAATCTACCCCAGGCAGTTTTTTTTAGATTCGATTTTTGGTATGGTGCACGGAAACAGGCCCACTGAGACCCGCGCCAACGAGCGACCGTCGTTCACTTGCACTGCCCTACACTCTAGGGTCAATTTACAATCTTTACAGAAGAACGTACAAACTACAAGCAGACAGCACCCTTAGTCAGGATCGAACCCGGGTCTCTGGCGTTGTAAGGCAGCAACTCTCCCACTGTGCCACCCTGTGCTGAGGGTAGATTCATCAGCTGTGGAAACACTGTGTGTGCCTGTCATTTGTAAACCCAGTGACTGCAATAACACTACCAAGATGTTCCTGGCTTTACAAATAAACGCGGGGATGTCTCCTGATGCATAAATAAAGGCCACCCTCCAAACCACGCTGGCCGTTCGAAAGGGAAGTCAGCACTTGCAAATAAATGAGGTTGTTTCTAAGCAGAGCAGAGCAGGTCGAGGGTGATATACAGGCAAAGACAAAGAGAGCAAGAAAAAGAGGCAGAGAGAAAAACAGAGATAGGTAGGGAGAGAGGGAGGGGTAGAAAGGAAGCCAGGTAGAGAGAGAAAGACAGACCGAGGGGTAGGAGGAGAAAGAGAAAGGGGAAAGAGAGAGATGGAAATGGAAATGCATGAGTGGAAAATGATAGGTAGAAAGTGAGACCCGGGTGCGATCCTGAATGGAGTTTGTACGTTCTCCCTGTGACCACGAGGGTTTCCTCCGGGTGCTCCGGTTTCCTCCAACAGCCGGCTTCTGCGCTGTATCTCTGTATCGCTAAAGAGAGATAAAGAAAGGAAAAGGGAGCAACTGAGAGAGAGCGGCGAACAAAGACCAGGGAGAGAACAGGAGCCAAAAACAGCAAGGGACGATTGAAAGAGAGAGATAGGATTATGCGATAGGAGCAGAATTAGGCCATTCGGCCCACTAAGTCTACTCATTCAATCATGGCACATCTGTCTCTCCCTCCTAACCCCATTCTCCTGCCTCCTCCCCATATCCTCTGACACCCGTACTAATCAAGAATCGATATATCTCTGCCTTAAATATATCCACTGACCTACCCTCCACCGCCTTCTGTGGCAAAGAATTCCACAGATTCACCACCCTCTGACGAAAGAAATTCCTCCTGATCTCCTTCCTAAAAGAACGTCCTTTTAATTCTGAGGCTACGACCTCTAGTCCGAGACTCTCCCACCAGTGGAAACATCCTCTCCCTATCCACTCTATCCAAGAAAGGGGGATAAATAGGCTGGAAGAGTGGGACAGACAGGCGGGGATGAGTGGGAGAGATCCTACTGCAGAAGGCATTTGGATTGACAGAAACAAGCAGTGTCTGATCAGGTTAACCAGGAAAAAAGATAGCAATGCAAGGAGGCAGTTGGAACCAGATACAGTGGAAGATGGGAGGGGAGAGATGGATATATGACGCTGGTGAAGGAGTGGGATGTAGACAGTGATGGAGATAGACGGATAATTGCTGAGCGTCACAGTCAATTCCAAGGAGAGATGACCTCGAGTATCCCCCAGCTCTCTCTGCAGGAGCTTCTGTCATTCAGCTTCTGAGGGAAAGGTTGTGATGGAGCAGTCAAGTGTTTACACAGCTCACGCACACTCTAGCAGCTGCCTAATGCAACGTGGTTTAATGCAACGTGGTCTAATGCGATGCTGCTTTATTCAGAACGCCCCTGCTGCCAGTGATGCTGTGAGAGGTGGGATGATCCTTGATCGCGGTTCCCCAGGGTTGTGAAGTGATGTGGGGAGAACAAGCAGGCTCCCATCAACGAATGTACACCCCAAATGTAACAGTCGACACAGTGGTACAGTTGCTGCCTTACAGCGCCAGAGACCCGGGTTGGATCCTGCCCTCGAGTGCGGTCTGCACATAGTTGGTACGTTCTCCCCGTGACCTCCGGGCGCTCCGGTTTCCTCCCGCACTCCAAAGACGTACAGGTTTGTAGGTTAATTGGCTCGGTAAAATAGTGAAAATTGTCCCTGCTGTGTGTAGGATAATGTTAGTGTGTGGAGATCGCTGGTCGGCGAGGACTCGTGACTGTTTTGATGCCATATCTCTAAACTAAACTACACTAAACTAAAAATGAGCCAAACCTCCAACATCTCCAGTCACTCAGTTTGTGCTGTGAATCCGGACACTGGGGTTTATCTCCCAACTGTATTTTCTGCTTGGCGAGAAGAAGGATGTTAGTGTCATTTCATTTTCATTTAAGAGCCCAAATCACAGTCCCAAAAGAGAGTCAGTCAAAGTACCAGTGGGACCATGGGCTACCTCCCAAGGTGCTCTGGAAACTCTCCAAAGATCCCAACTTGATGTAATTCTAAAGGGCCTGTCCCACCTGCTGGCACCCAGTTCAATTCATAGTTGCAGCAAGTCCCCGAAAAATTTCAACATTGAAAATCCAGCGGCGACCAGAAAAAGGTACGGACGACTCTTTGGGCGACCACTCGTGACCAAACAGGAGTCACCCCGTGACATGTCGCCTGTATGGTTCTGGTGACGCCTGTTTGGTTGTGAGTAGTCGCCCAAAGTGTCGTACCTTTTTCTGGTCCCCGCTGGATTTTCAACATGTTGAAAATTTTCGGCGACCTGCTGCGACTATGACGGGTGCCGGCAAGTCGTCCAAAAAATCGCGTAAGTGGGACAGGCCCTTAACATGCCTCGCTGAACTCTTGCCTCTTAACTCATTTACGATAATGATACGATACAATACTTTACGATAGAACTTTTATTTTATCTCAGGAGGGATAAAACACAAGATACCGTGAAACATGAAATTTAAAGTGACGAGTGGAAAGTCCAGGATTGTTGATGTGCACAGATTGGGGAGAGGGTTATGATGGTGGTGGGTGGGGGGGGGAGGCGAAGGGGAAGGGAGTCAGTCTACCCACGCTGAAACAGGAGGGGGTTGTACAGTTTGATAGCCACAGGGAAAAATAATCTCCTGTGGCGTTTTCCCCCCCGATAACATAGAAACATAGAAACATAGAAAATAGGTGCAGGAGGAGGCCATCCGGCCCTCACTGCCCTCATTGTGATCATGGCTGATCATCCCAACAATAATCCTGGCAGCAGACAGACAGTTAATCTTCAAGTTTCTCAAAATCTAGTTTGAGAATTAGCTGCTGCTTGCGTTCAATGGAGCAGCTTGGCCTACCCACTCTAGAGGCCTGAGCACTGGGCCCAACCCGACTGCAGGGAGATAATTGCACAACGCAAATTCCTGCAAGTCACCAAAGTTGAAAAGTTTATTTTGGGCAATCTATCCTTATAACAAATATTCCTGTTTCAAAGGAAATGTAGAGGAGGTCATAGATAGCTGATATCAAATATCATGGAGAATATACAAACTCCACGCAGACAGCACACGTGGTCAGGATCGAACCTGGGTCTCCGGTGCTATAAGACAGCAACTCTACCGCTGCACCACTCTGCTGTCTTGATTGCCTGCATTGTATTCCAGTATTAAGAGGACATGCTGGAAACTGTGTGGTAGGAGTCCCCATATAGTGTTCTAACTCTCCCACATAAGCGATATGGGTTGATCAGAGGTTTAGTGCAGTTTTAGAGATATAGCGTGGAAACAGGCCCTTCGGCCCATCGAGTCCACACTGACCAAAGATCACCACCTTACACTAGTTCTAGCCTACACACTAGGGGCAATTTACAGAAGCCAATTAACCTACAAACCCACATACCTTTGGAATGTGCGAGGCAACGGGAGCACCCGGAGAAAACCCGCGCAGTCACAGGGAGAGCGTGCAAACACCACACAGACGGCACCCGTAGTCAGGATCGATCGCGGGTCTCTGGCGCTGTAAGGCAGCAACTCTACCGCTGCGCCACGGAACCACCTTGAATGTCAGCATTGTATTCCAGTATTAAGGGGCATGTCGTTAGTTAACCCGTTAAATAACAGAGGTCATAGGACTTGCACAGACTCAATGGGCCAAAGGGTTTTCTGTAGCCACGGCTGCCGGGTAGAGAATTGAAACGCAGATGACTGGAAGCTTCGAGTCGCCCTTCACTCATTGAACAGAGGTGTTCAGCAAAGCAGTCACCCAACCTGGGTTTGGTTTCTCCAGCGTGGAGGAGCTGCATTGGAGGCACCTGAAAATGATACAACGTGATATTGGAAAGGAGTACAGAAATAAGTGCTGCCTCGCCCTGAAGGATGCCAGGAACGGTCGGAAAAGGGCACGTGTTGCAAGAAGGAGAGCGGTTGGTTTATAACTGAAGTGTGAGCAAGAGTCGTAGCGGGAACAGTTCCTTCGTGATATGAGAGGCGCAGGCAAGGTGTGTCTGGTGATGGAAGTCTGTTGGAGGTGCTGGAAGTTATAGAACGTGCAGACAGACACAAAGTGCTGGAGCAACTCAGCGGCTTAGGCAGCATCTCTGGAGAAGAGGAACAGGTGCTGGACGTTTCAGGTCGGAGCCCTTCTCTTCAGTCTGAGAGTCAGGGGCGAGGGAAACGAGATATATAGGACAAATGAATGGAGGATGTGCAAAAAGCAACGAGAATTAAGGAAAGGTGGAGCCCACAATGGTCCATTGTTGGCTGTGGGATAGGTGATAATGAGTCATCCAGACACTGAAACTCAACAGGACAATAGTGAAACTAGTTCACTGACTAGGATGGGGAAGAGATGGCCTTATCTCCAGAGATGCTGCCTGACCAGCTGAGTTGCTCCAGCACTTTGTGCCTATCTTTGATCTAAAACAGCATCTGCAGTACCTTCCTACAAGATTGGTGGGATAGAAGCTGGGGACAGGGGGTGTGTTTCCCTGCTCTAACCAGGATTAGAGGGTTTGAGAAACAGAGGAGACACGGTAGAGTGTTCAGTCTAGAATGGTAGAGGAGGACTAAATGGTTGAGTGAAAAAAGGTCTTAAAAGCTCTGGAGTGGAAAGTCTCATCAGAGCAGATACAAAAGAAATAGAGAGACTGGGAGGAGAGAATGGAGTTCTTACATACGGCAGGGTGAGAGCAGGTGTAGTTGATGCAGCTGTGGGAGTTGGTGGGATTAAAGCAGATAATTACAGCTAAAGTATCCATTTGGGATGGAGATGGAGGTGTCAAAAAAAGACTAATCCATAGACTTCTGGAAAATGACCAATGCATCCATTATTTACGCAGCTGCCTGCTGATCTCCTCAGCATGAACATGATCAGCTCCCAGGGATTGATATTGGCTTTCAATGACGATCATTTCTGCCCCACAGTTTTCTTACAATGATTAATTTCTGAACATTGACTACTCATTAACCTCAGCAGCCTTGCCCCAACATTGAATATCAAACTATTGCCTCCAAGGCAGTCACTGATTTAATGCCTTCCCGCTGACTGGGTCGCACGCAACAAAAGATTTTCACTGTACCCCGGTACACGTGACTGTTGACTAATCCGTAAATAACCAAAACTGTAGTTTTTTCCATAGCTTCCAGTCCCTCTTCCTTATTCGAAGTTGCCACCTTCTACCATCCTCCCCAAGATTGACTAGCAACACTTTCCAGGTGGGTCAACAGTTTTAGGCCATTCTCGTCCCAGGGAATTTATTTCTATCTACCTTGATATTCAAAATGGAGGAACAGCACCTCATATTTCGCCTGGGCAGCTTTCGCCCCAGGGGTATGAAGGTTGATTTCTCTAACTGCAAGTAACCCTTGCATCCGCTCTCTCTCCATCCCTTCCCCCACACTAGTCATCGTACTAGTTTCACTGTCGCCCTGTTGAGTTTCACTGTTTGGACTACTCATTGTAACCTTCCCCACTGCCAACAATGGACCATTGTGGGCTCCTCCTTTCCTTGATCATCGTTGCGGGCTTTGATTTTTCTTTTTGCATATCTTTCATTCATTTGTTCTATGTACCTTTTCATATCTCTCAGTTCCCTCTCCCCTGACCCCCAGTCTGAAGAAGGGTCTCGACTCGAAACGTCGCCTAATCCTTTTCTCCAAAGGTGCCCGCGCAGGGGGAGCGTGTATACCCTGCACAGACAGCACCCGTAGTCAGGATGGAACCCGGGTCCCTGCCGCTGTAAGGCAGCAACTCTACCGCTGCGCCACTGTGCCGCCCATGCCCAGCCCCTTCCCACTTCTGCGACATCTCTGATACCTTCCACCCGTTTAACAGCTTTCTGCTTTCTGGTCCCAACCAGCTCACCTTTGGATGTAAAATCTCTCCGCACGTCCTTCCCACACGAGAATGGCCTTTACTTCTCCTTGAACAGAGGCCAATGCAGTATACCAAACACCATCTGCCTGGCTGAATTTGCTCTTACATTAAGTCCAACAGTCAGCCTAGTGGTGCAGGGGTAGAGTTGCTGCCTTACAGCGGGTGAATTGAAGCATCTTTTAGTTCAGTTTAGTTTAGAGATACAGCACGGAAACAGGCCCTTCGGCCCGTTGAGACCAGCGATCCCCACACATTAACACTACCAGGCACACACACGAGGGACAATTGTATATTTACACCAAGCCAATTAACCTACTATCCTGTACATCTTTGGAGTGTGGGAGGAAACCAAAGATCTCAGAGAAAACCCACGCAGGGAGAACGTACATACACCGTACAGACAGCATCCGGAGTCAGGATCGAACCCGGGTCTCTGGCGCTGTGAGGCAGCAACTCTACCTCTGCCCCACCATGTCGCCCATCTGGGGAGAGATGATGAGAATGTGGGAAGAATAAAAGGGGATTGGTGTTGGAAGGTTGGTGCAGAGGTGATGGGCTGAAGGGCCTGTTCTTCTGGTGCATGACTATGATCATTATTTGAGTGTTAGAGTAGAGCAATGTTGCTGCTGTTGGGTAGGGATTTGGTGAGACGGCACATTGGGCCCAGAACCTGGAGTTGGAGAATCAGAATGATGCTTCTACGACTGAGGAAAGGGAGGAGAAATTGTCTGCGGTTCGCCACGCATTCAGGTCCTCCGGGCGGGTTCCCGGTTCTGTGGACCGCCGAGCCTTCAGGTCCTCTGGGCGGATGCCTTATTCAGAAATGAACATTAGGTGAAGCCTGTTTTGGACTTGCATTTCTCCTTGTGGTCCTCTTCCAAGATAACATCTGGGTGATATCCAGGAAGAAAATGTGAAATGTGCTTGCGAGGAATGGAATCGCAGCCCCTAAATGGACACTAGTCCACCCGTCACTCTGTGCCCATGGATTCTGGCAAGCTTGCGGATTAGTGATTTGCTTACTTGTATGATGAGATCACCTGGCAGGGAAGTTTGCAGATACAAAAAGCGTTGATGCAGGTTGGCAGCCAACGTTTCAACGTTTGATCATTTCCTAAAAGATGCTAAGCTGAATCGAGGTCACGTTGTGCATTTCTCCGCTGGGGGGGGGGGGCCTTGTTTAAAGAATAACACGAATGTAAACTATCGTGAGATTCTACTCCGATAACTTGTGAACTTGTGAATGGCGGTGCTGGCTCGAAGGGCCGAATGGCCTACTCCTGCACCTATTTTCTACGTATCTATGCATGTAAGTCCAGTGCCTGGCCCTTGCTCCATAGCTGCTGCTTTTACCTTCTGGCTTGTGATGTGAACATGATAATGCCCAGCTGGTCCTGAGGTTGGGGTTCATAGACGGGGAAAGAAGTCATAAACAGAAAAGGTTGAAACCAGAAGATCGGGCAACATCTGCAGAAAGAGAAACGCACTTAATGTTTTGGGTTGCAGATACTTTGTCAGAACTGAGAAAAAGAAAAAAAAAAACAAGTTAGTTCTGAGTCATTACCACAGCATGTCCCATTACACACCTATTAACAACACATAACACATAAAAAAAAGAAGCATAATCACCTCTTAGCTGGCCCCATTAACCAATTTGACGGGGTGATTTATCCCCACAGCGATCCTGATCTCACTTTTTCCCAAAATTCCTCTTTGCCCTATTCACTTTTCCATTACTTTCTTCGGAACCTAAAACTTCTTCGATATCTCTCTTTTCTAGTTCTGACTCAGGGCATCAGACCTAATGCATTAACCGGGCACTGTAATGGCAGCTGGTGGGTTAGAGGCACCCTTCTCTCAGCAAGGAGCAGACATCTTGTAAAGGAAGGGAATGGAGTACAGTGAAATTCTTTGCTTGCATACCCAAGGCATACAAATAGCAGCCACGGCCACCTACGGCGCTGACAAAGGTACAACGGACAGTGGCTCCTCCTTTGTTTCCCCCCTCATCCCCCCTCCCTCACGGAGTGTGGCCCCCCTCACTCTCATCGACCACCGACCGCGGGTCGACCCATGAGGCTTCACCACCGCCGAGGTCCCACCATTGCTGCCGAGGCTTCACCGCCACCGCCGAGGCTTCACCACTGCTGAGGCCCCACCGCCACCGAGGCTCACCACTGCCGACGAGGCTTCATTCGGCCCAGAGGTTCACAGGACGTATGGTCTTTGCTGCAGGGGTACATTACGCCGATTCGGGACCTCCAAGCTGCGGAGTGTGTTCGACCGCCCCGGACGTCGGAGTTTCAACCATCCCGACGAGAGGGCCTGTACATCGGGCCATCCGTAGCGGTGACTACGGAGGTTTATGGCCCTGATCACGGATTGACCGTACTTTGTGCTGTGGTGGATGTTTGTGTCATTTTATTGTGTATTGTGTGTTCTTCTTTGATTGTACTTGATTCATTTCACTGCACTAACATGTGTATGTGATGAATAAAACTGGTTGATTGCTTGATTTACTTTATTTCACTGAGTGAATTCTGCTCATGTCAAATGGGACAAATGTTATCTTGTCCAGATCCAGATTTCAAAAGGGAAATTCAGACAATCCCAATGTCATTGGCCTGCCCTGATTAATCCAACACTTAGTCTGGCACGGTGGCACAGCGGCCGAGTTGCTGCCTCACAGCGTCAGAGACCCAGGTTCGATCCTGACCACGGGCGCTGTCTGTACGGAGTTTGTATGTTCCCCCTATGATTCCGTGGATTTCCTCCGGGTGCTCCGGTTTCCTTCCACACTCCAAAGCCGTTCGTAGGTTGTAGAAATAAAGAACTGCAGATACTGGTTTATATCAAAGATAGACACAAAGTGCTGGAGTAATTCAGAGGGTCAGGCATGATCCCTGGAGGAAACGGATATGTGACATTTCTAATCGGGACCCTTCTTCAGACTTTGTAGGTTAATTGGCTTCTGTAAGTTGTGTGTAGGATAGAACTGGCGTACTGGTGATCACTGGCTGGCATGGACTGGATGGGCCGATGGGCCTGTTTCCAGAGTGTATCTCTACAATAAACAAACCTTTTCTTTAATAACTTGAACACTTTGATTAAACCACAGCCTAACTAGCTAAATATCAGGCAATGCGACCCCTATTTCAGTCATCCCAAAATATCACATGTTCACAAGTTACAAGAGTAGAATTAGGCCAATCGGCCCATCGAGTCTACTCCCCCATTCAATCATAGGTGATCTCTGCCTCCTAATCCCATTTTCCTGCCTTCTCCCCATAACCCTTGACTAATCAAGAATTTGTCTATCTCTGCCTTAAAAATATCCACTGACTTGGTCTCCACAGCCCTCTGTGGCAATGAGTTCCACAGAATAACTACCTTTAGACTAAAGAAGTTCCTCCTCATCTCATTTCTAAAAGAGCGCCTTTTAATTCTGAGGCTATGACCTCTGGTCCTAGACTCTCCCGCCAGCGGGAACGTCCTTTCCACTGGAGAAGATGGGTGAACAGCCCATATTGCCCTGAAGATAATTTGTTCAGAGAATTAGTTTGCTCACCTTGGAAAATAGGGTGTAGAAAGTATAAAAGTGACGGTTTTAAAACAACCACTAACTGTGCAGCCCTGGAGATTTATGCTTGCTTTGCACTGATGGGTTACATACGTGTGTGTTTGGACAATTAGGCTGACAGGGAAATAGCCGGCATGAATTTTCCGATCAATCTCTTTTAATATCTGCCAGGTGAGAGACAAGCCACCAAACAAGGTGTCAGCGATAACAACTTGCATTATTACACCACCTTCAATGCCCTAAAATGTCCCAAGGTATTTAACACCATCAGTACATTTACAATGCATCAAATCAGAGAGGAACATCGCAGATGGAGTCATCGAGTCACACAGCACGGAAAGAGGCCCTTTGGCCCATCTTATCCACACTGACCACTGACAACTCATTTATGTTAATCCTATTTTTTTAATTTTGGCCTCATTCTCATCGACTTCCCACAGATTCTACCCCTCACGTCTACACCAGGGACAAGTTTACAGCGGCCAATCAATGTATCACCTCCGTCTCAGCTACAATGGACCATTGTGGGCTCCGATTTATTCCATAACATTTCATACCTCTAGTTTCCCTCTCCCCTGGCTCTCAGTCTGAGGAAGGGTCTCAACCCGAAACGTCAGCTATTCCTTCTCTCCAGAGATGCTGCCTGACCCGCTGAGTTACTCCGGCATTTTGATTCTACCTTCAGTGTAAACCTGCACCTGCGGTTCCTTCTTGTGTATTTTGCCTGCTCCACCGTAAAACCTCCTCAAGTTATAACTACTTTGAATCAGTACATCTTTTGGTTGTGGGAGGAAACTGGAGCGCCGGTGGGGGGATCCTACACAGAACGCTCAAATTAATGGACAGGCAGCACCTGAGGTCAGGATTGAACCCAGAACTCTGAAGCGCAAAGCAGTTGCTCTACTAATTTTTGGATTGATGACCTAAAACGATTAAGGAGTGTCCAAAAGCAGATGAGAGAGTGAAAGATCAAAGCGCTTTGGGCAGTGTGTGCCATAGTTCAGGGCCCAGTCATGTCAAAGGTGAAAATATCAAGGAGTCAAGGTGAAATTTTTAGATGAGTGGGGCAATGTTTAGAGCGCAGGCGCAGCAATCGTTTCGCTGAACATCTGCGCTCAGTCCGCCTAAACCCACCTGATCTCCTGGTTGTTAAACACTCTAACTCCCCCTGCCATTCCCACACTGACCTTTCTGTCCTGGGCCTCCTCCATCGTCAGAGTGAGGCCCGGTGTAAATTGGAGGAACAGCGCCTCATATTTTGCTTGGGCTGCATCTCTGTGTCCATCTTCAGTTTAAACTAGCATCTGCAGTTCCTTCCGACATGATGGGCAAAGAAACATGTGGTAGCATTCAGTGGAGATGCTGTTAAAATATGATACAATGCAGGTCTGGAACACAGGGGCAAAGGAGCCACAGGACTTTCTGAGAGTGAAGGTTGGCGCAGAGAGGGTTTGAGATGATAATGGAAGATGGACCAGGACAGAGAGTTCAGAAAAGTACAAATATGCAAATGAGAGTTTCAAGTTGAATTAAGTTAAAGGCAGAGAGTGAATCAGCCTGGTTACAATGGTGAAAGCAGCCTGCCGTAGCGATGGTTTGGTCTTGGCTTTGGCTGACATTACTCTGGCTGTGCAGGCATTAGGGAGATGGTATCAGGGCCGCTAGATTACTGTAGTTTTGTTTAGAGACACAGCGCGGAAACAAGCCCTTCGGCTCAACAAGTCCACGCTGACCAGCGATCCCCAGACACTAGCAGTATCCTACGCACTGGGAACAATTTATAATCCTGACTGAAGCCAATTAACCAACACACCTGTGCGTCTTTGGTGTGTGGGAGGAAACCGAAGCACCCGGAGAAAACCCACACAGGTCACGGGGAGAAAGTAGAAACTCCGTACCGACAGCACCCGTAGCCGGGATCGAACCCGGATCTCCGGCGCTGTCAGGCAGCAACTCTACCACTGAGTCACTGTGTCGTCCATGTGTGTGATATTGGCTGGAATTAGCGGCATGTAGTTAAGTCACAGAGATGGGTGGGCTTTGTAAATGTGGATTATGTCTAACAGCAGTGAGCATGCGGGGTGTCTGGCTTCCCTTCGCCACACTACAGATAGCCAGCTACAGCAACACCGGGCCTGGTTCCGTCAGATCCCCCTGACCTCCATGTAAAGGAGACCTGTTGCCTTAAACAGATAAATTACTGTCTGACGAGCACTTTGGATGTCCTGCGGTCGACTCCACTTTACACAATGTCAGCCACACGTTGTGTACAAGACCATTTAGAGACTTTTACTGCCCCATTAACACTGGGAGAAGGCAGTGAGAATCTTTCATCTAAAAGAAAAAGGACAAAAAAAATTGATTAATGTGTTAGATGTTCACACACACAAAACAGCCACAGTCAGCAGGAAAGGTAATTTAATTATACGTCCGAGCAAGATCCTTGCCGAGTCTGCGTTGTACTATTGAGATGCTATCTTGTCATTGTGGTACTCCAGATCAATGATAATAAGGCAAAGAAAGACAAAAACAAAGCTGGAGTAACTCAGCGGGACAGGCAGTATCTCTGGAGAGAAGGAGAGAAGGAATGTGGTACGTTGTGGGCAGAGACCCTTCTTCAGACTAGTCAGGGGAAAGGGACCCGAGAGATATAGACAGTGATGTAGAGAGATATAGAGTAAATAATAACAAATAATTTAGGACAGCACGGTTGCTGCCTTACAGCGCTTGCAGCGCCAGAGACCCGGGTTCGATCCCGACTACAGGTGCTGTCTGTACAGAGTTTATACGTTTTCCCTGTGACCCGCGTGGGTTTTCTCTGGGAACTTTGGTTTCCTCCCAGATTTCAACGACATACAGGTTTGTAGGTTAATTGGCCTGGTAGAATTGGTAAAATTGTCCCTAGTTTGTGTAGGGTAGTGTTAATGTCCAGCGATCGCTGGTTGGTGTGGACTCACTGGGCCGAAGGGCCTGTTTCTGCGTTATATCTCGAAACTAAACTAAGCTAAACAAATGAGTGAAAGATATGCAAGAAAGTAATGATGATAAAGGGAACACGCCATTGTTAGCTGTTTGCTAGGTGAGAATGGGAAGCTGGTGCGACTTGGGTGGGGGAGGGATGGGGAGAGGGAATGCAGGGGTTACTTGAAGTTAGAGAACTCAATATTCATGCCACTGGTCTGTAAGCTGCCGAGCGAAACATGAGATGCTGTTCCTCCAATTTGCAATTAGCCTCACTCTGCCAATGATAAGGCAAGTCTCCAACTTCGAAACACCTTGGGAAAATACTGGGTAGCGGTATAACATCGAACAGTTAGCCATATTTTGCGAGAGTAATAGATCCAATACTAAAATATAAATTAAATAACATTTTACCGGCCAGAATAATAAGATTATTTCAAACTATAAAACAAGAAAATTTCAAATTTGGTGATAAACCACATAACCTCTTAGCACGCCAACTGAAAAAACGGGAAACAAAAAAACAATTACTAAAATTAAATCAGACAAAGGGGAATTACTAACACTACCTAAAGATACTAATAAAAGATTTGCTCAATTTTATCAAAATGTATATACATCAAAAACCTCTGCAAATAATACTCAAATTACAAATTTCTTAGACAATTGTAATCTTCCAAAATTAAATATAGTGGAACAAGAGGGATTAGGAGCCCAGATTACACTACCGGAAATAGAAGAAACAATAAATTTGTTGAAGAATGGCAAAACGCCAGGACCAGATGGCTTTAGTAATGAATTCTATAAAAGATTCTATGAGATAATTTCCCCACGACTGCAAGATTTATATATATACGCTTTTAAAGAAAATAAACTACCAGAAACATTAACTGAGTCAACGATTATACTTATACCAAAAAAGGATAAAGATCTAGAAGACTCAGGCTCATATAGAGCTATTGCACTCCTAAATACAGATCAAAAAATATTAGCAAAGACCCTAGCGAAAGATTGAGTAAATATGTTAGCAAACTAATAAACCCGGGACCAAACAGGTTTATACCAAAGAGATACTCTTTTAACAATTTGAGACGGCTGTTTAATATAATGTACTCACATAATACTGAAGAAGAACTAGCAATTATTTCATTGGATGCAGAAAAAGCTTTCGATCAAGTGGTATGGCAATATTTATTCAAAGTATTGCAAACATTTAACATGGGAGATAACTTTATCTCATGGGTAAAATTATTATATGATAAGCCGATGGCTAGAATACTGACTAATAATATATTATCCCCGAAATTCCAATTAGCAAGGGGCAATAGGCAGGGGTGCATACTATCACCCCTGCTATTTGCACTAGTGATAGAGCCTTTAGCAGAAAGTATAAGAAGTCATCCGAATATTCATAGATATAATACCAAACACTCAAATAATAAAATTTCATTATATGCAGACGACATATTACTATATATTACAAATTCGCAAATTAGCATACCAAATATACTAAACTTAATAGAGGAATTTGGTTCTTTTTCAGGATATAGAATAAATTGGAACAAAAGCGAAATTATGACGATAAAACCTCAAGAGCCGACACATTTGTTGAAATTCCCCTTTAGAATTGCAACAGAAAAATTTAAGTATTTGGGCATCAAATCACTAGGAAATACAAATCATTACTCAACACAAACCAAATGCTTTATTAACTACAATAAATGGTTGATTACATTTTGGAAAACACTGCCGATGTCCTTAATAGGCAGAATAAACGCAATAAAAATGATCTTCTTACCACAAATATTGTACCTATTTCAATCAATACCAATATACTTACCTAAAAAATTCTTTAAAAAATTAGACTCTGATATTATAAACTTCATATGGGATTATAAATCACACAGAATTAAAAAAAAAACCACTTGTGTAAATCTAAAGAATCAGGAATTTTTACAAAACTATTTAACACAAAATTGAACCCCAATTTTATGATTATCTTTGGATCAATGGAACAGGTAAGTAATCTAACTATATTCCAAGAAGCTTTTCTTAATTACGGTCTAATAACAGCAAAAAAACTTATACTCAAATTTTGGAAAAACGCTACCACGCCAACATTCAAAATGTGGATTTCAAACATGTCTGAAATGCTACACCTTGAAGAAATGACATTCCTCCTACTAGGCAAAGTAGACCTATTCTTAAAGACTTGGTCTCTTATCAACTTTTTACAAGCATGTGGTGCAACATAAGAAATTAAATGGTTTAGAACCGGGTGACGGATGGGCAAAAATACGAAATAGGTAGATCTCTCCTATTCTCTCTTTTCTTTACTTTCTCCTTTTCTTTCAATCTTTTTAGCTTCTTATCTCGCTCCTGTATTTCCTTGGCTATCTGTTTCTACTCGCTTGTCTATCTATTCCGACACTCTTTATTTCTTTTTTCTCTCACTGTTCTTTTATTATTAAATCAAAAGTACGAAGTTGTACAAGAATGGAAATATGTATTTATGTATTAGGTACTCAAGTACCACGCTATTGTACTTACTTCTAACAAAAATAAACAAAGAGAAAAAAAAGTAATAGATCCAGTGTAATATTGAGGGTTCAACGGTTCTTTAATGTCACAATACACTGCGCAGTGAAACTCCTGCACCCGTCGCTATATCTTTGGTGCCTTTTCCAAAAGATAAAGGAAAAACTCCAGAGTCCAGAGTTTGGTCCACATCCTGGGTGCACAGGAGCCTCCCAGATCCAAGTAAGCCCCGGTAAGCCCCAGGCTGCTGCAGGATCTCCTCCGTCGCCCTCGACTGGCTCAGCCCGCCAAGCGACGTACCTCTCCTCAGTAATCTTGCACTCTTGGGCCCTTAGATCAATGTCCTTGGGAGAATGGAATGGATACCCCAGGGCGCTGTATCTAAGAAGAGTTATGACCCCCCTGCCATGCCTTGGTGAACATATATCCTTATCTTATATTAACTGATTCAGAGTCTGAAGAAGGGTCTCGACCCGAAACGTCGCCTATCTCCTTCGCTCCTTAGATGCTGCTGCACCCGCTGAGTTTCTCCAGCCTTTTGTGTACCCTTATATTAACTGATATGAGTTAAGATAGATAATCCAGTCATTTTTTGAATTACTGCTCATTGGAGTTTGTAAAATCCGTATTGGCTGCTCCATCACAACTGTGACTAAGTTTCAAGAAGTGTTTTATAGGTCGGGAAGCATTCGAAGACTTTTTGAAATTGTGAAACACACTCTATAAATTGAAGTCTTTTTGTTGCCTTCAGTTTGCATAAAACATGGATTACATTTGGAGCTCAGTTATCCTTAGCTGATATTGTGACCTTTGCTTTAAATGCAGGGTGAGCAGAGGTCAGTAGGTTTCTGCAAAACCTCACACAGCGAGTGGAAATCAGTGAGGCTTTCCATTCTGTTCTTTGAAGATTTTGTGACATATTTCAGCCTCTCGTCTATAATGTCAGACATGTCTTTTTTTTTTAATATATAATGCATAATGGATAGATGTTGTGTTGGTAACTTGTGAAAATGGAATATTTCATAGCAAAACAACAGCCGTCGCTGTTTACCTTGCCGAGGAGAGCTTACACCTAGAGTAACAAATCTTCACAGCAGTATAATTACTTTCCGAGTTTTACAAGCATTCCTCACGAAAGCTGCTTGAGTCTTAAAAAAAGTGGTAATCAATCAGAGAGTAGAGCGTGCTTGAGGATGATTCTTTGATTAAAATAGGTTTTCCATCTATCATATTAAAAAGCAGGTAGTGTTGTTCCCTGTTCTTGGTCCCTTCCTGTTTGTACGGTTGTGTGTAGACCACCTTGGATGTACTAGGGGCCCTGATGAGTAAGGGGCGTAGATGAGGGGATGGGGATGTAAGCTGTGGTGCAGAGTCAATTTATAGGGTGGCCACAGTGGCGCAGCAGCAGAGTTGCTGCTTTGTAGCGCCGGAGACCCCGGTTCGATCCCGACTACGGATGCTGCCTGTACGGAGTTTGTACGTTCTCCCCGTGACCGCGTGGGTTTTTTTTTCGAGATCTTCCGTTTCCTCCTGCACTCCAAAAAACGTACAGATTTGTAGGATAATTGGCTTGATATAAAGTGTAAATTGTCCCGAGTGTGTGCAGGTAAGATAATGTTAATGTGCGGGGATTGCTGGTTGGTGCGGGTGTGGTGGGCTGAAAGGCCTGCCTCCGCCCTGTATCTCCAAACTAAACTAAAAACTAAGGAACAACTGGCAGCTTGAACTGATTAACATCCACGTCAACGGAAGGAAAGCGGGAGGAATAGGGAATTCTGGAATTCCTCAGCAAGTTTGGCAGTATTCGTGGAGACAGAAGCAGTTAATGATCCGTGTCAATGACTTATAGTCAAGTCAAGTTTATTGCATGTGCACAAGGATGGAGAAGGTACATTTACCGTGTGCGGACATGGCGATGAAGGACGAGAAGCTGAAGCAAAGAAGTGGAAGCCAAATACCCGACCGGAAACAAAGCAGAAATGCCAAATAACCAAAAGGGCGGGACGCCTAAATGCTTAAATGCAAACTCACCGAGGCCGCTCTGCGGAAAAGCCAAATAACGGACATGACGTCACTGGGTGGGGGGGGGGGGGGGGGGGGGTTGCGGGACTTGTCAGCGATTAGTCCAGACCCCCGCGTCCGTCACATCACTGGCCGGTGGTGACGGGTGGGTGGGGGTCATTTTCCCACACAAGCCATAGGTGACTGGGCTTTTCGGCAGAGCAGCCCTTCTGGTGTTCAATTTATGAATCGTTAATGTTTTGTGTATTTGAGTCCATGTGTCCCTGATGTTGCCGTAAGTACCTCACCATATTTAGTTGAATTTACTTTAGAGATACAGCGGGGAAACAGGACCTAGTTGGTGAGAATTGTCGGGGACATGCCAAACTTCCTTAGCCTTCTAAGGAAATAAGCTACTATTGAGTCAAGTTAACACGGCCAAACAATTATGTAGTGCAAAGTTGAAATAGTTATATAGAGTCATGGAGTTATGCAGCATAGAAAGAGGCCCTTCAGCCCAACGCGTAAATACTGACCAAGTTGGCATTCTGGGCTAGTGCCATTTCCTTGCATCTGGTCCACATCATGGTTAACTTTTCTTGGGCAAATTATATTTTTCGTATTTGTTGGATTTGTGTTGAAGATTAACTTGTAACATGTCTATAGTTTAATTGAATTGAATTGAATTGAATTGAATACATTTTATTAGCCAAGTATGTATACATACAAGGAAATTGCCTTGGTGCTTTGCTCGCAAGTAACAACACGATATACAGTAGACAATTAAAAATAAAACATAATTTAAACGTGTGAAGAATGTAATAAAAGCACAAGGAGGCTACAGACTTTTGGTTGTTGAGTAGAGCTACTGCTCGTGGGAAAAAAGCTGTTTTTATGTCTGGCTGTGGCGGCTTTGAGTCCGGACACGCCTTCCAGAGGGAAGTGATTCAAAGAGTTTGTGGTCAGGGTGAGAGGGGTCAGAGATGATCTTACCCGCTCGCTTCCTGGCCCTTGCAGTGTACAGTTCGTTGATGGGGGTAAGGTTGCAATCATCAACCTTCTCGGCTGATCGAACGATGCACTGCAGCCTCCGGATGTCGTGCTTGGTGGCTGAGCCAAACCAAACCATACATGTGCACCTGTATGATGCTATTATTCAATAATTTGAGCCGTGAGTTTGTTTTTGCATTTGTTGGATTAGTGTTGAAGATTAACGCACAAAACGTGTACAACTTAATGCAGCCGCATGATGCTGTTGTTCAATAAATAATTCGGACTTTCTAACGTAGATAATAATCATTTCTCACCACACCTACTGTCGTGAGAGCACAGGACAACAACGACCTCACCGCTATCTCTGCACGCTGTGTGGAGAATGATCAACAGCTATCAGGATTGCAGAACAAGAATCTGGTCAAGGGCTTCAGATGACATCCTAAACCTGATAGCCTTGCTTAAAATGAATGACAGTGATTGAGCACTCTTTAAACAGGGTCAACTGTGCAAGGGTGTTTGCTGCCTCGCAGAAGTCACGGTTTAATGTCCTCTAGATTGGGCATTTTTGATGCTAAATTGGTTTCAGACTGAGTGTCACTGAACTCCTTTTGCATCACATTACTGTCAACAGACTCTTTTGGCTTAAATTTAATAGTAGCTGACTCCTTTGATTCAGTACGGAAGGCTGACGTTTAGAAATGACTGGAGAATGTAATGCCCTGGAAGGCAATTAGTCACGGTGGAGAAATACGGGGCGAGAGGATCCGCAGATCGAATGGACGAGAGAGAAGGGTCCTGAATCCTTCCTCGTTGCAAGGAGAGATCACTGGTAGAGAGTGCTCAGGACATGTGAAGAGATTCACAGTGTAGATAAGATTCCATGATAGGACGTGGCCGGTCACCGTGGCCCAGCAGCGGTAGAGTTGCTGCCTTACAACGAATGCAGCGCCGGAGACCCGGGTTCGATCCCGACTACGGGTGCTGTCTGTACTGAGTTTGTACGTTCTCCCCGTGACCTGCGTGGGTTTTCTCCGAGATCTTCGGTTTCCTCCCACACTCCAGGTATTGGAACTGCAGGTATGTCGGTAAATTGGTTTGGTGAAAGTAAAAGGTTGTCCCTCGTATGTGTAGGATAGTGTTAATATGCGGACCGAAGGGCCTGTTTCCGCACTGTATCTCTAAATTGAACTAAACTAGACAGAGTACACGCAGGGTGACGTGGGTTGAAGTAGGCGAGCCCACGGCATGGTCATTACATGTGGTCGTAAAGGGAGATTCAGGAAGGTGGGGAAAATTCACAATGGGAATAGTTTACATGGAGTGTGGGAGAAGATGCAATGGATGGAGGGAGTTCATGATGGGGGAGAACGTACATGGGTTGTGGGAGGAGATTCCATGGGCCTGCTGATCTACGAGAGGGAATATTCACTAAGTGGGCAGGAAGCATGATATGGACAGTTATATATGGAGTGAGATGGGCAGCGGGCTGGTGCCATAGACCTGCACGGGAAGGTAGACGTTCCCGCCCCCATGAGTGTCGGGCAGGTGGGGCTCGTCAGCCTGGGAAGGCAGTCCATCGAGCAGTGGGAAAACTCTGATTTAAAACCTCCACTGCCTTGTGCCCATATCCAGTCATGGAAAAGGCTCCAGGAGTAAACCTCAAGAAAATCCGGAGTCGGAGCCCCTAAGGCAGTTCGTCGTTGCCTACAACCTCGCTCTGGCAGCTCCTGCCAAACTGTAACGGCCCTGCTGTTTCTTTAGATCGATCAGCGACGTGGAGAGGGGGGGACGTGCTGCATGGGCAACAGCCTGTCCTCCACATGACATCGCCCAGGCTTGCATCCAACCAGGATGCATCACCCATGGTCAGTCATGACCGAGGGCGGCCAACTACTGAGACGGGTCGGTCAGTCCTGGATTGGAACAACAGGAGAATAAAATGGAATAGGCTGTGGGCATGAAAGGAATAAGGCGAGTATTCCATGCCCTATCGCTCCACGTTTTGTTAAGTTCCTTATTGATCCAACTAATTGCTTTCATACTTTATTGCTCTCTGGCCATTTCTCGTGGTATTGGGTTGGCTCTGACAGTTTCCCTATGGTGGAATGATGATACGAGCTGAGCCCCTTCAGACTGTATTGATCCCAGCCAATTACTGTATTGTTGTGTTATGGGGAGGCCAATTTTTAATGTTGTATTGATAATGCCGAATCCTATTGTTGCCACATTGATGATGCCAAATTCCTCATCTGAATCGTGAACCAAATTCCATGTTCCCAAGCAATGGGACAGGGTCCAGAGGCTTACGGATGATGTCCTCTGTACAGCATAGCCACAGGGATGGAAGGAATAGAGTCATAGAGTGATACAGTGTGGAAACAGGCCCTGCGTCCCAACTTGCCCACACTGACCAACATACCCCATCTGCACTAGTCCCACCTGCCTGCATTTGGCCCATACCCCTCTAAACCTATCCTTACCGTGTACCTGTCTAATTGTTTCTTAAACGTTGAAATAATCCTTGCCTCACCTACCACCTCTGGCAGTTTGTTCCATACATCCACCACCCTTTGCGTGAAAAGGTTACCCCTCAGATTCCTATAGAATTTTTCCCCCCTCACTTGAAACCTGTGTCCCCTGGTTCTCGATTCCCCAACTTTTTTTGTTTAGTTTAGAGATAAACAGCGTGGAAACAGGCCCTTCAGCCCACCAAGTCCGCACCGACCAGCGATCCCCACACACTAGCACTATCCTACGCGCACTAGGGACAATTTACAATTTTACCTACAAAGCCAATTAACCTACAAACCTGCAGTGTGGGAAGGAACTGCAGATGCCTGTTTAAACCGAAGATAGACACACAAAGTCGGAGAAACTCAGCGGGACAGGCAACATCCCTGGAGGGATGGGTGACGTTTCGGGACGAGACCCTTCTTCAGACTAGTGAACCAACAATCCTGTATTTCACTGGGGTGGGCAGGAGTCTCTGTGCGTCTACCCGATCTGTCGATGTGCAACGAGTTTTGGGCTGTCAGTGGACTGTGAGCGACACAGTATGCATCAAAGATCTTATAGCGTAAGATCTTTGGTATTCATCCTTCAGCTGCATCTATGAGAACCTGATACCCCAGTGCTCACATCTTTTATCAGAGCAGCATTCTCTCCACGAGGCAGCAGAACACCCTGCTGTCTGAATACACCCTTGATGAATCACACTGCGCTGTGTCTGAAAGGTGCTCACAAATCTTTATTCAACAAATATGAAATATTTACTTGCAGGGAAATTACTTTTTCTGCTTGAACTGCGCTAAACTGATCCGCTTGTCTTGAGTGCTTTTTGGTCCCATGTCCCCTTTTGCTCCTGCAACCTCCATCCGCCACAGATAACGAGGCTTTTAAGCTTCAGATTTATTTCGGGACGTAAGGTATTGGGGGGGGGGGGGGGGGGGGGGGGGGGGGGGGGGGGGGGAGGGGTCTTTGAGTGATTTGAGCTGCCATGTTTTTTTAGGGTTTTTTTAAATTACAATACAATAAAACAAACCAGAACCCACCACCATAACACAAGACAAACAAATATACTAAATAAACAACTATACTACTACGTTACAATCCTTTTCAAGGATGCATTCAACCCCCCGCGGCTGAATGCCCAGTGGTCCCGGAAATCCCCAGGGTGCCCGTGGACGGCCAAGCTGGCCATCCGCGGGTCAAGGCGCCAGGCGTTGGAGGGCTTTACCCGAGCCGGCTGCCTGCCCCTTTTCCAGGCTTACTTTCGTGCCCCGGTGGGGTTAGAAAGGGAATACGCCCTGTCCACGGGCACCCTGGGGGAGTTCCGGGGGACCTGCTGGGCTCAGCAGGGTGTTGAATGCATCCTTGATAAGGAGTGTAAGATAATTGTACAGTAGTCTCTAATGAAGGATATTTGTTTGTATTGTATTATGGTGGTGGGATCTGGTTTGTTTTATTGTAGTATCATATTATTTTTTAATAATTGGATATATTTTTTGAATTAGAAAAAAGGGGGCCCGTGGACAGCGCGTAGTGCCTCTCCAACACAACCCGGGCGCGGACCTAACCCCGGAAAAGAGGCAGGCAGAAGGGTTGTGTACGATTAGAAGCTGTTCCTCAAGGCTCTCCATCAAGGGCGTTTCCTGCCCTCAGACCTAGACGTGTTGTAGGGTAATTGCTTCTTGCCGTAACTGAGCAATAATTCTGCCAACATTGGATCGGGAAGCTGCTGATTGGCAAATGGTGAATTTTTTCGATCCTGGGGATGTCGCCATGCTGCGCACACCATCCTGCTCGTCCCCCGAAGGTCGGAGAACCAAGCATGGTGGCGCAGCGGTAGAGTTGCTGCCTTGTGGCGCCAGGAACTCAGATTCGATCCTGCCTACGGGTGCTGTCTGTATGGAGTTTGCAGGTTCCGCCCATGACCGCGGGATTTTTTCCTCATGTTCTCCGGTTTCCACCCACAATCCAATGACAAACAGGTTTGTAGAATAATTGGCTTTGGTAAAATTATGAATTGTCGCTAGTGTGTGTAGGATAATGTTAATGCGCGGGGATCGTTGGTCGACTTAGACTCGGTGGGCCGAAGGGCCTGTTTGCGCGCTGTATCTCTAAACTAAACTAAACTAAACCAAACCGAACCCTACCACTGATGTAAGGCTCACAGGCCAGTAGTTTATCCCTCGTGCCTCTTTTGGATCAAAGGATTGTGTCAGCTATCCTCCAGTCTTCCAGAGCCTCATCCATGGCTACTGAAGATGCAAAGATCTTCAGAGTCCCAGCCATCTCCACTCTTCCCCTAGCATTCTGGGATAGATCCCATCAGCCCCTGGGAGTTTATCCAATACTTGTGCTCCAATACTACTCACCCTTCCTCTCCCCAAGACAGACATGCAACAGAGTATGGGCAGACAACCCTCCTCAACTCTGCAGTCCCCACATGCTTCTCTCTGCTCAATACCTGTGAGCATAGAAACTTGGACTTTGTACTTGGGTCCTCTTTAGTCAGAGTGTGGTGAATCTGTGGAATTCATTGCTGCAAACGGCTGTGGTGGCCAAGTTAATGGATATGTTTAAGGCAGAGATTGACAGATTCAAGAGTCAAGAGTGGTTTAGTGTCATATGCTCCAGATAGAATGATTCTACAGCATCACAATGTGTATGGTGGCTGGCTGGACCAGTCTGGGCACAAAAGACCCTTCCACACAGGTGAAGCTGTACCATCCGATATTCTTGATTATTGAGAATATTGAGAATATTATCTATAATTGAGAATATTATAATATATAATATTATTGAGACGATCTTTTCTTCCTTGCTTCCTCCACTCTAGCTTCTGTTGTATGAACACCATTTTTAAAGCTCGCATGCCAAACAGGATGATCCAATGCATATTGTTCCCAGCAGCGAGTGTCAGTGTTGAAACTCTTCAGGGATGTTCTAAAGAGTCTATTTGAATCTCTTTTTCAGTCTATTAACTGAACAAAGGCTGGAGCTGTTACTGAATAACACATTCTCACACACACATTCACACACACACATTCACACACATATACAAACATACTAACACACACATATTAAACCACAGACACACAAAGACAAACAGATACATAGAGACAGCCACACTCAAACATGGACACATGGGGATACACAGACACACACAGACTTACGCAAACAAATAGGCAGACACACTCCCAGACAAACACTCACGCAGGCACTGACACACACACACACACACAGGCAAACATACTGACATGCACATACACATAAACACACAGACACAAACACATGCATAGAGACAGACACAAGGGACACACAGAGATACAGACACACAGGCACAGACATACTGTACAAACATGCACACACGCAGGCAAAAACACACAGACAGACACACACATGTACAGACACACACAGGCGAGAATGAATCTATCCCTTGTACCTACTGTGTGTATTACATGTACAGGGGCGACACAGTGATCCACAGCTCTGCAGCAACGGGTATGAATGAATCTTTGCCTATTACTCACTGTATCATTTACAGAGGTGATGTCGTTGTACACAGTTGCACAGTCCCAGACAGGAGTTGTACACAGTTGCACAGTCCCAGACAGGAGTTGTACACAGTTGCACAGTCCCAGACAGGAGTTGTACACAGTTGCACAGTCCCAGACAGGAGTTGTACACAGTTGCACAGTCCCAGACAGGAGTTGTACACAGTTGCACAGTCCCAGACAGGAGTTGTACACAGTTGCACAGTCCCAGACAGGAGTTGTACACAGTTGCACAGTCCCAGACAGGAGTTTGTTACACAGTTTGCACAGTCCCAGACAGGAGTTGTACACAGTTGCACAGTCCCAGACAGGAGTTGTACACAGTTGCAACATCCCAGACAGGAGTTGTACACAGTTGCACAGTCCCAGACAGAGTTTGTACACAGTTGCACAGTCCCAGACAGAGTTGTACACAGTTGCACAGTCCACAGACAGGAGTTGTACACAGTTGCAAGCACAGTCCCAGACAGGAGTTGTACACAGTTGCACAGTCCCAGACAGGAGTTGTACACAGTTGCACAGTCCCAGACAGGAGTTGTACACAGTTGCACAGTCCCAGACAGGAGTTGTACACAGTTGCACAGTCCCAGACAGGAGTTGGCTCTGCCAGTGATACATTGTCTTGCTTGAAGCTTCCTTCATATACGTGTCTCTGTTGGAAGCTGTGAGTACTAAGCATGTCATTCACTGGTATTCTTTCGCCCTGTTGCCCAAGGTTGCATCACACTGAACCATTCGCTGTTCCAGGTGTGGACTCCTGCATATCGGCGAGACCAAGCGCAGGCCCGGCGATCGTTTCGCTGAACACATGCGCTCAGTCCGCCTTGACCTCGCGATTTCCTGGTTGCTAAACACTTTAACTCCCCTTCCCATTCCCACACTGACCTTTCTGTCCTGGGCCTCCTCCATTGTCAGAGTGAGGCCCAACGCAAATTGGTGGAACAGCGCCTCACATTTTGTTTCGGCAGCTTACAACCCACGGTATGAATATTGATTTCCCTAACTTCAAGTAACCTTTGCAACCCCTCTCTCTTTGTCCCTCCCCCACCCAAGTCGCACTAGTTGCACTGTCGTCCTGCTGAGTTTCATTGTTTATATCACTCATTATCAAAGATTCTATAGTGGAGCAAGATAGACCACTCCTTCTAAATGCAATGGGCTGACGTGTAGTACGCAATGGAGCGGAGCGTGGGCCTTTTTTTCATCCATTTCAGTAACCCGACCCGACCCGACCCGACTCGCAGTGTAATCAACGTTGCGGGGGAACAGTTTGTGTTAATAAATTATAATTCTGAAAATGAGGAGAAGATTTTTACCAAAGAACTTTTATTTTTACGAGGATGTTTCTGTAACCGGCTTCCGTCTCCGCACTAGTTATCTTTGCTACGCTACGGGATCTTTGGTGCGGAGACGGAAGCCGGTTACGGAAATGGGGCCGAAAATTACCCATGAATCTTCCCATGAGCCTACTACGTCTTCTTCGTCGAGTGATCTATCTTGCTCGCTGTATTATTACCTTATCTTCGGGTCAGCATCTCGAAGGAGAAGGCGACGTTTCGGGTCCGAGATCTCAGACTGAAAAGGGTCTCGACCGAAACGTCGCCTATCTCCTTAGATGCTGCTGCAACCCGCTAGTTTCTCCAGATTTTTTGTGTACCCTCGATTCCCCATCTGCATTAAAACCTTCCCCACAATATATATATCATTATTACTTTCCCCACAGCCAACAATGGACCATTGAAGAACATTGGGGACCGGGCGTGGGGGGGCTGCTGTGAGGGTCGGTGGGAGAACACAGGGGGACCTGGTGTGGGGAAGGGAGGGAAAGGGGGGGGGGTGTAGTTTAGAATCCTCTGCCCAGGGGATAAGTCTGTGTTTGTTCATTCGTTCTGGTGAAGGCGCTGTGCACACAGTCGCTTGTCTTTTTCTTTTTGTTTTCACTTTTAATTTCAAGTTATAGTGTACCTTTTGTGCTGTGACTGTTGGCAGACCAATCCCCCTCCGGGAATGAATATAGTTTTTTCGTATCGTATTGTGGACACCTTTCCTTGATCTTTGTTGCTTTTTTTGCAAATCTTTCATTCATTTGTTCTCTGCACCTTCTATATCTCTCGTTTCCCCCCTCCCCCTGACTCTCAGTCTGAAGAAGGGTCTCGACCCCACCCCAAACGTTACCTAATCCTTTTCTCCAGAGATGCTGCCTGACCCGCTGAGTTACTCGCTGAGTTCTATCTTCAGTGTAAACCAGCATCTGTGGTTCCTTCCTACATACATTTTTTTTTTGAAGCGCCAGAGACCCGGGTTCGATCCTGACTACGGGTGCTGTCTCTACGGAGTTTGCACGTTCTCCCCGTGACCTGCGTGGGTTTTCCACGGTTGCGTCCCACACTCCAAAGATGTGCAGTTTGTTGGTTAATTGGCTTTGGTAAAATTGTAAATAGTCCCCAGTGTGCGTAGGACAGTGTTAGTGTGCGGGGATCGCTGGTCGGCGCGGACCCGGTGGGCCAAAGGGTCTGTTTTCCGCGCTGCATCTCTGAACGAAACGAAACTAAAGTTTCCAGCAGTTTTGTGTCATCTTAGCGACCCGCCAAATGTTAAATGTTTTTTTTCTGCTGGTGCATTGCGATTGGCTGCGACTGCGTTGTTTCTCGCTGAAGAAGTGTGTTCTTCAGGACGCATGTATTCCCCAAGCGCACATCCCCACCATCCATTAATGAATTGTTAATTGCGCTGAAAATTACCGAGACATCTCACCGTTTGTTTTTTCACCTCGTGAGCTCTGCCTGGCCCCCAGTGAGTTAAAAAATGAATCAGCAGATCCGTGTTGTGAGTCTGGGAGTCACACAGCCAGTTACACTGAATTATACTGAAGTGAGAATGGTGGGGCTGGGAGATTCAATGGGGCTTGACTGAAACTATATACTGAGGAGCAATCAGCTGAAGCGGTTAAATGACACAGAGAATTGCAGCGAGAGAACAAAAGGATAAATTAAAAATTACGCCATGGAAGAATGATGAAAGACAATGAATTCAGCTTGGGGGCCACAGTGAAGAGGAAGCAAGGGTCTTTTAGTTTAATTTTGTTTAGAGATACAGAGATTTGCCCCGTGTCCTGCTTCATGAGATGAGCCGTTCAGGCAATGGATACACAGCCACATGATTCCACGCTCGCTATTCTTTTGCACTCTTGCTTTTCGAGATACAGCGCGGAAACAGGCCCTTCGGCCCACCGTGTCTGCACCGACCAGCGATCCCCGCACACTAACACTGTCCTACGCACCACTAGGGGCAATTTGCAATTGTACCGAGCCAATTAGCCTACAAACCGCTACGTCTTTGGAGTGTGGGAGGACACCGGAGCTCCCGGAGAAAACCCGCGTGGGGGAGAATGTACAAACGCTGGACAGACAGCACCCGTAGGCAGGATCGAACCCGGGTCTCTGGCGCTGTAAGGCAGCGACTCTACTGCCGTGCTGGTTTTTACCGAAGGTTAACGCAGAATGCTGGGGTAACTCAACGGGTCAGGCAGCATCGCTGGAGAAAAGGAATAGGTGATGTTTTGGGTCGGAACCCTTCTTCAGACTGCTAACTATATGAGCGGAGGGCTGATCTGCCAGAGGGGGTGAGGTTATAGTCGGTATGCAGAGTAGAAAAGTTACGGTTGATGTCCCGCCGGCAGTTAGAAATGAAAAGGTCCAAAGAGGGCAGAAGGCCGTCCGATCCAAGGGAGTACGAGGACAATTGTTGGAGATGGGAGAAGGCGTTATCACTGGATGGTGAGGACTCCTCCCCGTAGATAAAGGCTCGGAGATGGAGGCGACGGAAGAAAAGCTCCGTGTCATGGTGGGCCACTAACTCATTGAGGTGGGGGCGGAGGCGGAGGCGGAGGGAAACAAAGGTGAGGCCTCTGTTGAGGACAGACCGTTCTTTATCGGAAAGGGGGAGGTCAGGGTGTTGAAAGGACAAGGCTCACACAATATGAATAAGATCCAAAGTCTTAATTAGCAATTCAGCGTAGGTAAATTCATTTCAGCATACAGCACTAGACTAACGGAGAGAGAGGAGAAGGGCGTTCTATTAAACCTGTGGGTGGAGTGACTACTACAATGATGAAAACACGACCGGGTGAGGGTTATAGATTCACCAGGCCTTTCAGCCCAACTTAGAACAACGGAACATGCCCACTACACTAGACTGAGTTTGGCCCATATCCATCTAAACTGTCCTCTCCACTTGTCTAAGTACTTGACTCTAAACATTGCGATAGTTGGGGTCAGAGCAAGGCCCATCCTTGGTGTGCCCCAAACGGAAAGGTGCCGCCTTGTGACCGATGGCTGCGAGCGAGGTTTTGATCTTCAGCATTAAGGGGGTGATTTCCTTTCCACACTCAACATGTTTCCCAGTTAACCCGTGACGTTCTTTCTGCATGCGACAGGAGTGATGGTAAGCCCTGGTCTTCTGTGGTTGTGCTTTTGCGGTCCAAGCAACATTCATTGGGCGACGAGGTGG
Organism: Okamejei kenojei; assembly: GCA_035221665.1. Taxonomy (NCBI): domain Eukaryota; kingdom Metazoa; phylum Chordata; class Chondrichthyes; order Rajiformes; family Rajidae; genus Okamejei; species Okamejei kenojei. The sequence continues at coordinate 15,214,745 of CM069152.1, read as the reverse complement.
GGAGCTTGCTGGGGGGATGGCAGCCAAGAGCACGAGGCCCGGCTGAATGTGCTCCCGCCTGGGCACAATTAAAGGCATTGCAACAACTGTGGGAAGGTGATGCTAACAAGCCAGCAAGGAACACACACTGAATAAGCAACAATAATAATCCACCAGCCGGACACGTATAGACATAGAGTCATACAGCGTCCCAACTTGTCAACACTGGCCAACATGTCCCATCTACACTAGTCCCACCAGCCCGCGTTTGGCCCACATCCCTCCAACCTGTCCTATCCATGTACCTGTCTAACTGTTTCTTAAATGTTGGGATAGTCCCTGCCTCAACAAGCTCCTCTGGCAGCTTGTTCCATACACCCACCACCCTTTGTGTGAAAAGGTTACCAATAGACAACAGACAATAGGTGCATGAGTAGGCCACTCGGCCCTTTGAGCCAGCACCGCCATTCAATGTGATCATGGCTGATCATCCCCAATCACTACCCCGTTCCTACCTTCTCCCCATATCCCCTGACTCCGCTTTCTTTAAAAGCCCTATCTAGCTCTCTCTTGAAAGTATCCAGAGAACCGGCCTCCCACCTCCCTCTGAGGCAGAGAATTCCCCAGACTCACAACTCTCTGTGAGAAAAAAGTGTTTCCTCGTCTCCGTTTTAAACAGCTTACCCCTCAGATTCCTATTAAATCTTTTCCCCTTCACCTCAAACCTATGTCCTCCGGTCCTCGATTCACCTACTCTGGGCAAGAGACGCTGTGCATCTACCCGACCTATTCCTCTCATGATTTTACACACCTCAGTAAGATCACGCCTCATCCTCCTGCACTGCAGGGAATAGTACCAGCCTACTCGACCTCTCCCTATAGCTCAGGCCATCTATCCAATTCAATTGAATTCAATTGCCCTTTATTGTCATTCAAACATGCAAGTTTTGAACAAAATTTCGTTCCTGCAGTAATAACAGCAAAAAAAACAAAACCCACAATTAACACAGTCCCACATAAACATCCATCACAGTGAATCTCCAAACACCTCCTCACTGTGATGGAAGGCAAACGTCTTATCTCTTCCCTGTCCTTTGTTCTTCTCCCGCGGTCAGGCAGCCAAACTGCAACATCGAGGCGACCGGGGCTCCCTGGCAACATGTTATCCCTGGCAACATCCTTGTAAATAGTGTACAAATCTTCCCATCACTGCTGACATATGATTCAAGGAAGGAACTGTGACTATAAGGCGTCATTGAATCTTTGAATACAATGCACTGGGTGGTATTAGACTCACTATGTTTCACCTTGGTTCAAACGAGTACCTTTATGAGTATCAAGGACATGTTGATCACCATATCCTTATAATCGCTGTGTACTACTTGGCCATTTCCACCTTGAGTGTGCCTCCAACCTCAACAGACAATGCACATGTCCGCGGGACGTCTATCTAATCCTACCACTTCTGGCCATTATCTCCACATTCTCTTCAAGAATGTTCAGGTTCATAAGTGACAGGAGCAGAATTAGGCCATTCGGCCCATCAAGTTTACTCCGCCATTCAATCGTTGCTGATCTATCTCTCCCTCTTAGCCCCTTTCTCCTCGTAACCCCTGACACCCGTTCTAATCAAGAATCTATCTATCTCTGCCTTAAAAATATCCATTGAAGGACTCCATAGCCTTCTGTGGCAATGAATTCCACAGATTCAACACCCTCTGGAAAAAAAAAATCCTCCTCATCTCCTTCCTAAAGGAACATCCTTTAATTCTGAGTCTATGATCTCTGGCCCTGGACTATCCCACTAGTGGAAACATCCTCTCCACATCCATTCTTTCCAGGCCTTTCACTATTCGGTAAGTTTCAATGAGGTCCCCCCTTCTAAACTCCAGTGAGTACAGGCCTAGTGTCGTCAAATGCTCATCATATGTTAACCCACTCATCCCTGTTAAACTCTTCAGAAATCTGCTCTCCGTGCCATCGTTTAACACAATCTTGTTCTGTTAGAAATTCATGTCATCTGTGATTAGACTTTATTTGGATATAGTTATAGTAGCTCATGTGTTCATCTGGATATCTGCTCCATTTCATTCAACTGAAGCTTCTCATTTGCTCATTTGAGAACAATATATTCTGTGTCTTCTCAGCTATCTAGACTGCTATATCCATAAAATCATCTTCTGATGTGAAAATCATGCTTTCGCTCTCAATATCTGACTTCATATGGTAATTTTGACAAAGTATCGTCATAGAGGCATAGAGTGGTACAGTGTGGACACACAGGCCCTTCGGCCCAACTTACCTCACCCTTAGCCGGCCAACATGTCCCAGCTACACTAGTCCCACCTGCCTGCGCTTGGCCCATATCCCTCCAAACCTGTCCTATTCATGTACCTGTCTAACTGTTTCTTAAACGTTGGGATGGTCCCAGCCTCAACTACCTCCTCTGGTAGCTTCCATGCCCCCCCACCCTTTGTGTGAAACAGTTGCCCCTCAGATTCCTATTAAATCTTTTTCCCCTTCACCTTGAACCTATGTCCTCTGCTTCCTTTACTCTGGGCATGAGACTGTGCATCTCATGCTGTCTGCAATAATATTTTGTTTGGAACGTTTGCATTGGGTTGTAGTTTGGAATGAGATACCAGCCCCTCTATTCATTGCCTCTACCTCTCCTGATCCACTACTGTGCGGTCTACTAACTCTCCCCATCTCTGTCTCCCTTCCTCTCCATCCACTGTCCCTCCCCCATTGTCTCTCCCTGTTGCGATCCATCCTCACTCCCTCTCCAGATCCATCCTCACTCCCTCTCCATCGTTTCTCACCCTCCCCTGCACCATCCCTACCCCTCCAGATCAACTGTGCGTCCCCCCTCCATCCACCATCTCTCCCCCTGATTTACCATCTCTCCCCTTCCCTATTCCACCGTCACTCCCACTCCTGATCTACTGACTGTCCCCCTCGCTGTCCACCAATTCTTCTCCTCCTTATCCAGCATCTCTCCCCTCTCAGTTCACCACCTCTATCCATTCCAGTTCACCATCCCTGTCCCTTCCCTGTCCGCTATCTCGCTCCTCCCTGACCACCGTCTCCTCCCCACCCACCCTCTCCCCTCCCCACCCACCCTCTCGCCTCCCCATCGGTCCTCTCCCCTCCCCATCCGCTCTCTCTCCTCCCCCATCCACCGCCTTTACCCTGCCCAATTTAGCACCTCTTCTTCGAGCAATTTACCATCTCTCCCTCCTCATTCACAGTATCTCTCCCAAACTACTGTCTCTTCCGAATCTCTGTCTCTCCTAGTCCACCAACTCCCCCAATTGTCGATCTCCTCCTCCCAATCTACCATCTCTCCCGGACCAGTTGTTTCCAAGACCACTGTCTCTCCAATTAAGAATAAGGGGTAAGCCATTTAGAACGGAAACAAGGAAACACTTTTTCACACAGAGTTGTGGAATTCTCTGCCTCAGAGGATGGTGGAGGCCGGTTCTCTGGATTAGATTAGATTATCCTTTATTGTCAGATTAGATTATCCTTTATTGTTAGATTAGATTATCCTTTATCTTTAAGAGCCCTATCTAGTTCTCTCTTGATACTTTCAAGAGAGAGCTAGATAGGGCTCTTAAAGATAGTGGAGTCGGGGGATATGGGGAGAAGGTAGGAATGGGGTACTGATTGGGGATGATCAGCCATGATTACATTGAATAGCGGCGCTGGCTCGAAGGGCCGAATGGCCTACTCCTGCACCTACTGTCTATTGTCTATTGTCAAATTCCCTCACACTCCCCCTAAAGAAATCTTTGTTTTTAAAGCCAAGAGTGACAGATTCTTGATTCGTACGGGTGTCAGGGGTAATGGGGCGAAGGCGGGAGAAGGGGGTTGAGAGGGAAAGATAGATCAGCCATGATTGAAGGGGCTGAATGGGCCGAATGGCCTAATTCTGCACCTAGAACTTATTATAAAACCTGCCTTCTCTCTCAAAGCATCAACCCGATCCATCATCACTCCCAAACCACCGTCTAACCCGATCCAACACCACTGCTATGGGTTAAAAATAGCTGCCATAGGGTTCCGTTCAGTTTCAGTCTAGTTTACTGTTACATGTACCGAGGTACGGTGAACAGCTTTTGTTGCGTGCTAACCCGGCAGCTGGAAGACAATACGTGATTACAATCGAGCCATCCACCGTGTACAGATACATGATAAAGGGAATAACATTTAGTGCAGGGTAAAAGCCAGTAATATCCGATCAAAGATAGTCCGAGGGTCACCAATGAGGTCGATGGTAGTTCAGGACCGCTCTCTGGTTGTGGTAGGATGGCTGATTACAGCTTGGGGAAAACACTGTTCCCTGAGGCTGTGCGCACTTCTGAATCTTGGTGCTGGTGGGAGACCTACTATAGGTGGGACGTTCAGGCTTCCTCTTGTGCACTGGCACTGTGGAAGCTAACTTTCACAGCAGGCACAAAACGCTGGAGTAACTCAGCGGGTCCGGCAGCATCTCTGGAGAGAGGGAACGGGTGACGTTTCGGGCCGAGACCCTTCCTGCAGATTCCGTCTGCCTTTATTCCTGCACAGGGGCCACAGTTTAAGAATAAGGAGTAAGCCATTTAGAACGGAGACGAGGAAACACTTTTTCTCACAGAGAGTGATGAGTCTGTGGAATTCTCTGCCTCAGAGGGGGGTGGAGGCAGGTTCTCTGGATGCTTTCAAGAGAGAGCTAGATAGGGCCCTTAAAAATAGTGGAGTCAGGGGATATGGGGAGAAGGCAGGAACGGGTACTGATTGGGGATGATCAGCCATGATCACACTGAATGGTGGTGCTGGCTCGAAGGGCCGAATGGCTACTCCTGCACCTATTGTCTATTGTCACATACTAACTTTCACAGTGGCGGTCATCGGTTGTAAAGACTTTTTGAGTGAGCCCAGGGCTTTGCTGGAGAAATCGTACATCGAGGAGAACTTGAAGGTGTGGTCGCTGCACACAGGCTGGTTGCTGGCCCGATTAAGTACAGTAGAAGTGTGTAGTTAAACTGACCGTACCAGACAGATGGCACCACTTTATTTGCTGGGGAACAAAGCACATAACAGCAATTTAAAAGCTCTCAAAGCTGCCGTGTCCCATTGATTTTCATTGCCATATGGTTTAAAATTATTGAGCAACATTGTGTGGCCAAATCTCCCTTTGTTGCCTGTTTTTAATGAAATATAATGCTGGATCTCACTCCTACTCAAGACGATTCATTGGGCTTCCTAAGCCAGGCTCCGGTCCTGAGCCCTCTCTGTATTTACTTCCGCATTCACCTCGTGGGATCTTCAGCAGCTCCATCAGGTCAGGCTGACTGAACACCACTGAGAACCATCTGTTGGCCCACCCCCCTGATCTTTGGTCCACACTCCTGATCTTTGGCGGGGGGACTTTCGTGGAGGGGGGGGTCTTTCTGTCGGTTTGCTCTGGGCCTGGCTGAGATGGCCATTTGCGGGTCCAGGCAGCGGGCAGTCGAGGGTTCTGCCCAAGTTGACTGCCTGCCCCCGTTCCGGGCCCTGGAGAGGGAGCACGCGGTCCATGGGGACTCTGGAGGCCTACCATGAACGTTGGTCGCCGTGGGGAGGGGTGGGGAGTGTATTGTAGTTAAAGTTGACAATATTTTAATCTGATAACTCTTTGATTGTAAACTACCAGTGGTAATCTTGATTGTGTTACTACTCGGTATTTGTAGTGTTTGAATAAAAGCTCTTCATATTTAAAAAAAAGTGGGAGGTCAGGGGGGATGATGAAAACACGAAGGTGAAGGGTAGGCTCAAAGGGGGGGCAGGGGAGGGAAAGGTCTATCCGTTTCCTTGCAGGGGGAAGAAACTTCATCTCAACATTGGATGTACATAACAGGTTGGGTTCTCTTTGCCTCTGGGGAATTGGATTGGCAAAGCGGCTGTCCCACTGCGGCGACCTAATTGGCAAGCTTAGAAGAGTTTAGGAGAGTTTGAAAAAGTGTCATGTTGAAGACCTCCTTCTACTATGTAGACGACCTCCTTCGACCTCCTTCGACCATGTTGAAGACTAGCTTCGACTAGCTTCGGGAAAATTAGACACCAAATAGTGGAGAGTGAAGACAACCTCCTTCGATCTCCTTCGACCTCCCTTCGACCATGTTGAAGACTAGCTACAACTACCTTCGACTACCTTTGACTACCCTCGATTACATACGACTAACATGCCAACCTACTGCGACCTACTTCGACTAAACTTACGATTAAAAAAAGTATCGATTTTTTCCATGCGACCTATTTTTACTGGCGGGCATTTTTCAACATGTTGAAAAAAACGCAGCGACCTAGCTGAGGCCTCGAGTTTGCGGGGACCACTCTCGAGCATGAAGGAGAGTTACAAAGACCTCCTAGGACCTCGTGTCGACCATACTGCGAGTAAGAGTCGAGGGCAAACTCGCCAGAACTCGCGGATTAGGTCGCCACAGTGGGACAGCCCCTTAAGTCAAGCCCTCCAACAGTCACCAGAGTTCCAAGGAGAACGAGAAAGTTAATGAAGAGGAATGTGTTAGCTAAGTTGAAACTACTCAGGGGAAATAATCAGGCGTTACTATCTTTGAAAGTGGATAAATCACCAAATCTAGAGGAAATTCTTTGGTTTAGTTTAGTTTTGTTTTGTTTAGATATACAGTGCAGAAACAGGCCTTTGGCCCACTGTGTTCGAGCCGACCCATAATCCCCACACACTCGCACTATCCTATACACCAGCGACGATTTACAATTTTTACCGAAGTCAAATGAACCTACAAACCTGTACGTCTTTGGAGTGCTGGAGGAAACCGGAGCACCCGGGGAAGACCCACGTGGTCACAGGAGGGAGCTTACAAACTCCGTACAGACACCACCCTTTGTGTGAAAATATGTCAGACGATGTCAGTCTTTGAGGGAGTTGTGAATGTGGAATTCTCTGCCACAGAAGGCAGTGGAGGCGAATTCACTGGATGTTTTCAAGAGAGAGAATTAGATATAGCTCTGAGGGCTAACGGAATCAAGGGATATGGGGAGAAAGAAGGAACAGGCTACTGATTTTGGATGATCAGCCATGATCGTATTGAATGGGGGTGCTGGCTCGAAGGGCCGAACGTCCTACTCCTGCACCTATTTTAGATGTTTCTATGAATAAAAGTCATTCTTAACCTCTGTGTTCCCTCCCCCCCACCACCTCCACTCCTCACCTCCTGATCCACTTTGGCCCTCCCATCCTTATCCCCTCCAGCCCCTTCTGTCAACCAATCTCCTTCCCTCCCATCCCCACCTGGTCCCACCCACCCATCACCCACACCTTTCCCATGGGATCCCTTGTCCCCTCTTCCCCTGGTTGCAGAAAAACAATGAAAATTACATACATTTAAATAAAATAAAGTACCTTATACATATTTTGTTCAGACTGCAGAAGAAGGTGCATGAGATGTATAAAATCATGAGAGGAATAGATCGTGTAGATGCACAGAGTCTCTTGCCCAGAGTAGGTGAATCGAAGACCAGAGGACATAGGTTCAAGGTGAAGGGGAAAAGATATAATGTGAATCTGAGGGGTAACTTTTTCACACAGAGGGTGGTGGGCATATGGAACAAGCTGTCAGGGTAGGTAGTTGAGGCTGGGACTATCCCAACATTTAAGAAACAGTTAGACAGATACATGGACAGGACAGGTTTGGAGGGATATAGACCAAACGCGGGCTGGTGGGACTAGTGTGGCTGGAACACGTTGGCCAGTGTGTGCAAGTTGGGATGAAGGGGCTGTTTATATGCGGTATCATTCTATAACTCTACGACTCTATGCAGCTTTTACCTCCATTTGGCTGGCACCTGGTTAAGGCCCAGAGGTCAGAGGTCAGTGCCAAAACCTGGGTTAGCTTTGGAAGTTTGTAGTTTTGCAGATGGAATCTGCGGAGGCTTGCAACAGAGTTGAGGCAGGAGTCGGGATCCAGCGTCTGGAAGCTGGAGCCGTCTGCCTTTGCCCTGGAATCCTCACGTCACGTTCCACAAAATTAGACAGTTCGGTTAAGTGGAAGGTCTGTCCACTTCTTCCCAGAGAGTGACAAGGTGAAAGGACTTGCACAGTGGCGCCAACACTGAGAGAAATGAGTCACACAGTACAACAAAGAAACCTATCCCCTTACACCCAACCGAGTCAGCTCAGACACCTCTCTCTGTTCAGGGGCCTCTTTGTCTGAGATAACCAGCCGCACAAAGGTTGACTAATTTACACACATGCCAAGATATAAGAGGCAGGAATGAGTCATTCTATTTCCCCTTCCTCATGTGAGTTGACGGTGAGGCCGACACAAGGCACAGACTGAAAATAAAACAATAATCAGGGAATGTATTACAATGAGGACGTGGGGTGCGTCAGACTGTTATAACGCTGCATATGAGTTATATAAGTTGGTTATCGTGAAGGTGTGGGGTAAATCAGAGTGTTATAATGAAGGTGGGTTATAATCAAAGTGATCTAGTGAGATTATATTGTAGATCATATTGTGGTCATAAAAGGATGCTGTATATATTTAGGGTACACAAAAGGCTGGAGAAACTCAGCGGGTGCAGCAGCATCTAAGGAGCGAAGGAGATGGGCGACGTTTCGGGTCGAGACCCTTCTTCAGGATATATTTAGTTTAGTTTAGTGACACAGCATGGAAACAGGCCCTTCGGCCCACCGAGTCCACACCGACCAGCGGTTGCCCGCATGCTTACACACTCGGGACTATTTACAATGTCACCAAGCCAATTAACCTGCACATCTGTACGTCTTTGGAGTGTGGGAGGAATCCAGAGCACCCGGAGAAAACCCACGCAGGTCACGGGGAGAACGGACAAACACCCTACAAGCAGCACCCGTAGTCAGAATCGAGCCAGGGTCACTGGCGCAGAGAGGTAGCAACGCTAACCCTGCACCGCCATGCCACCTGTGCTGCATATCAGAGCGTTATGGGGAAGGTGTGATAACACTTCACACGGAGGAAGCGGAGAATATCAGGGTGTTACAGCGAGGGTACAGCAAGCTGTGGTGTATAATTAGGATGAGACAATGTGGATGTGGAGGCTACAGCTGCGGCGGGCCTAGTGAGATCTGGAGGTCATAGATATAAAATCACGAGATATTAATTAAGAGCGATGTGGAAGACAACTTACACAGCATGTGGTTGCAACCTGCAACGCTGTCTACGGTGAAGATACGGTGAAGCTTTGGTTCCACTGTGTGGAGAAATTGCAAGGTCATGGAAAAAGGGTCCAGGGTGGGTGGAATGAACATTAATCAGAGAGATGCTCTGGTAGGGAACAGGCACGGGCATGATGGGCAGAATGGCCTCCTGTGCTGCTACTGTGATTCCAACCGGGAGGGTTGTAGTGAGGGGAGAGTAATGTTTTAGCATGAGTGTGAAAGGTACAGCACAAGGTGGGACGGTGGCACAGCGGTAGAGTTACTTTCTTACAGCGCCAGAGACCTGGGTTCAATCCTGGCTACGGGTGCTGTCCGTGTGGAGTTTGTACGTTCTCCCCATCACCACATGGGTTTTCTCCGAGACCTTCGTATTCCTCCCACACTCCAAAGACGTACCAGTTTGTAGGTTAATTGGCTTGGTGTAAATATAAGTTGTCCCTAGTGTGTGTAGGATAGTGTTAATGTGCGGGGATCGCTGGTCGGAACGGACCCGGTGGGCTGAAGGGCCTGTTTCCACGCTGTATCTCTAAACAGAACTAAAAAAAAAAGAATATGCCAGTGAGGTTGTGAATCTTAGCTTCGAGCAAAGTTCTGCAAAGCCCCGTAGATGAAAGCCTCATCTCCCTGCAGTGACATCACTTGGTTGTGCTGTCTTAACACTATTCCGTTAAACAGTTCTTGCTTCAATTAAATATCCTGTGTGGAAAAACCTTGTCATTCTACAAGGAGCAGGTGTGCAGTTATACTTTCCTGTTTGATTGCATTAAACTGCCTGTATTGAGCATGCAGGATGAGTAAATATACCTGTAATATGTTAAGGCTTCTCACAAGCTGGTTTCATGTTTTTGCAGCAGATCATAGGAAGAAACGCATGTCGTTGGAGGTTTTCCCTGTCCTTGCATCATTTCTGCTGATCTTCAGCGAATGTTATTGTGGGAAATTCCCTGTGGGTCTTCCATACGGAATATTTCATGCTGATCTGAAGATTCTTACCCTTTTAAAATAGATTAGTGAACTTTAAGTTACGCCTTTATATTTTCCTGGCAGAACTCTGTCGGCAACATTAGTGATCAATTCTTGCTGTATTCCAACGCCCACATCCGTCAACAAATAGCATGTAACTCCAGGTTAGATCCTAATGGATCCGAATATGCGATAAATGGCCAAAGCACTTTTACGGCAGAAGTGAATAGGATGGAGGCTCAGAGTTAAAACTCTGAGATAGATTTCGGGGATGGGGCCAGTTTACGCCTGGAACAGGGATTGTTCAATCTACCCTAGAAAGAGGCAGGCGTAGCTGGGGCCCGTGCGAGTGCACACAGACACGCCTTTGATTTAGAGGAAGTTCTAGTCGAAGGAGAAACATAGAAAATAGGTGCAGGAGGAGGCCATTCAGCCCTTCGAGCCAGCACCGCTCATTGTGATCATGGCTGATTGTCCCCAATCAATAACCCGTGCCTGCCTTCTCCCCATATCCCTTGATTCCACTAGCCCCTAGAGCTCTATCCAACTCTCTCTTAAATCCATCCAGTGATTTGGCCTCCACTGCCCTCTGTGGCAGGGAATTCCATACATTCACAACCCTCTGGGTGAAAAAGTTTTTTCTCACCTCAATCTTAAATGGCCTCCCCTTTATTCTAAGACTGTGGCCCCTGGTTCTGGACTCGCCCAACATTGGGAACATTGGAGAAGTTGGTGAGGACCAGCTCCGCGAGGCGGAGGACAGTGTTAGTGGAGGGAAATTAGCTGGTTCTGCGGTCGAGGAAGAAACAGTTAAAACGGGGATAGCGTTCGGGGATAGGGCCAATGTCGTTAAAACGTAGATCGAAGGGTCTCGACATCTCTGAATGGAGGACCAGAGGACATAGGTTTAAGATAAAGGGGAAAAGTTTTAATAGGAACCTGAGGGGTAACTTATTCACACAAAGGCTGGTGGGTGTATGGAACAAGCTTCCAGAGGAGGTAGTTGAGGCAGGGACTATCCCAACATTCAAGAAGCAGTTAGGGAGGTGCAAGGACAGGACAGGTTTGGAGGGATATGGACCAAATGCTGGCAGGTGGGACTAGTGTAGCTGGGACTAGTGTAGCTGGGACATGTTGGCCAGTGAGGGCAAGTTGGGCCAAAGGGCCTGTTTCCACACTGTATCACTCTATGACTCTATGACACAAAACATCACCTATTCCTTTTCTCCAGAGATGCTGTCTGAGTTACTCCAGCTTTTTTGTGTCTAACCTCTGAGTAGGATGAAAATATTTTAACTGCAACCATGGATGCAGTGGTAATCCCTAATTTCCCCTTCAAGTCACACGCACACACACACACGCACACACGCACACGCACACACACACACACACACACACCCACACCACACCCACCCACACACACACCCACACCCACGCGCGCCCACCACACACACACGCGCACACACGCGCCACACACACACACACACACACACGCTATTAAATGTGATCACCACCCACCCACAATCTATTGCGACACACACGCGCACACACACACACGCGCACACACAAGAAGGGGGGGGGGGGGTGGGACACTCGCACACACACACGACACGCACACGCACCACACACATAAGCACGCACGCACGCACCACGCACACACACACACGCACACACGCACACACACACACACACACACACACACACACACACACACACACACACACACACACACACCTCTCGCCAGGGACACAAGGCACTGTCTTGGCTTTGTTGCTGGGAATTCCCTGTAAAACACAGCTTCGGGCCATCTCCACCACAAAATCTGCAGCGTTTCAGGTAAAACGCCAACCGTAACACCTCCTCTGGGGAGCTGGGGATGGCTATTAAATGTGATCTTGCCAATGGTGTCCTTGCCCCAGGAATGAATGAGAATGAGAAAACAAATCTATTGCGACGGAAGTAAAAGCAGAGAATGCTGCAAGAATATTCATCATTCATTGAGAGAGAGAAAAAAAAACAAATATTTCAGCGCAATTGGAATGAGGAACTGTTAGGAATAAACATTTTAAGATGACAAGAAGGGGGGCCAAGTACTCTTCTCGCTGCTGCCATCGGGAAGAAGGTACAGGGGGCGTTACCGACATGTTCAAGAGCGGCTTCTCTCCATCAATCAGTAGGTTCTTCAACCATCCTGTACAAACCCTGACACCTAGAAAAGGGCCTGTTCCTCTGCTGTCCCGTTCTATGTTCTGTGAAGCCAAATGACACAGATGGAGGTGGTGCTCGCTGAGAGGCGACGGTGAAGGCTCGTACTGCCGCTGATCACCTTGTGGAGATGGAATAGGTGGAGCTCAATGAGAACGGGGAGGGAAAAAGAGAGAAATGTAACAAATGGCAGGTCTGTGAGATGCAACATGCTGAAGTCTTACATTACATCAAATGCTGGAACTACTCACAAGCCCAGCAACATCTCTGAAGAAGGAAAAACGCACTTGATTTCACAGGTTGAAGACATTGCATCTGAGCAAGCACAAAAGGGAGATGGGAAATTGTTGAAATGTTTAATGTGTCATTCCTAACGGTCGCCGTATGTCAAGTTGTCACTTGCGGGCGGAGCACCAAGGCAAATTCCTTGTATGTGAATACTTGGCCCATAAACTTATTCATTCATGACCGAGTCCTAAAGATGGTAGGGTGCTCGGTCAGCAGAAGAGGTGGTGTCCCTTAGCCTTGCAGTGGGCTCCAGTGGAGCAGGGAATGAACCCAATGGCTCAGAAGGCCAGAATAGGGTTTGGATGGAGAATTAAAGTGGCAGGTGATCGGAGGCACAGTTCCACCTTTCTCCACAAATCAGACCTGCTTTTTTTTCTAATCTATAGTTCTGGAGATATTTCAGCAACTTTGGCGGCACAGTTTGAATGGTTATAACCTTAAAAAGCTAAGAAATGTAAAAAAAACATGCATCTTTAAACTAAACACTTGAGATATCTAAGTTTGACACAAAATGCTGGAGTAACTCAGTGGGACAGGCTGTATCTCTGGAGAGAAGGAATGGGTGACGTTTGGGGTCGAGACCCTTCTTCAGACTGAGTGTGCGGGACAGAGATAGAATGTAGTCGGAGACAGTAAGACTGATGGGAAGGGGGAGGGGATGGAGAGAGAGGGAAAGCAAGGGCTGAAGTCAATGTTCATCCCGCTGGGGTGTGAGCTACCCAAGCGAATTATGAGGTGCTGTTCCTCCAATTTGCGCTGGGCCTCACTCTGACAATGGAGGAGGCTCGGGATAGAAAGGTCGGATTGGGAATGGGTGGGGGAGTTAAAGTGCTGAGCAACCGGGAGGCCAGGTAGGTTAAGGCGGACTGAGCGGAGGTGTTCAGCGAAACGATCGGCGAGCCTGCGCTTGGTCTCGCCGATGTACAGAAGTTGACAGCTGGAACAGCGGATACAGTAGATGAGGTTGGAGGAGGTGCAAGTGAACCTCTGCCTCGCCTGAAAAGACTATTGGGGTCCTTGGTTGGAGTCGAGGGGGGAGCTAAAGGGATAGGTGTTGCATCTTCTGTGGTTACAGGGGAAAGTACCTGGTCTATCCAAGTTTGACGTTGTTAAGCTGGAAAAGGTGCAGATAAGATTTACGAGGATGTCGTCAGGAATTGAGGGCCTGAGCTACAGGGAGAGGTTGAGCAGGTGAAGACTTTATACATTGGAATGCAGAAGGATCCGGAGTTATCTAATAGAGGTGTATAAAACAGATTGGGTAAGTGCAGAGACTCTTTTACCCAGAGTAGGGGAATCAAGAAGCAGAGGACATGGGTTTAAGGTGAGGGGGGGAAAGATTTAATAACAACCTGGTGGACAACTTTTTTACACAAGCTGCCAGAGGAAGTGGTTGAGGCAGGTAGTATGACAACATTTTAAAAACATTTGGACTGGTACATGGATAGGATAGGTTTAGAGGGATATGGGGCCAATGCAGGCAGATGGGGCATGAGCAAATTGGGCCGCAGGGCCTATTTCCACGCTGTACGACTCCATAACTCTATGACTGTGAGAATCTGATTCCATATTCATAAGGTTAGTGTGGTAAGGTCAGAGAAGTCGTAAGCAGACATTGTGTGTAATATCAATAATTGCTTATATCTCTTTCAAGATGAAGTCACATTTTCAGAGTTTATTTGCAGCCAGAATGGTTTGTGAGTAGCAGGAGATCAGTTCTCTTTTTTTTCCTGAAGATTACACTGGAGAAAACTACAAAGGCTATTACCCCTGATCTGCAGTATAGAGATCGCTGCTGATCGATAGTTTACATGAATGGACCCGATGTATGGATTACAGGGATTGTGTGTCGGAAATATATTTAGAATTCTCATCCTGCTACCGTTTCTGCAGGGCTCTGGCAGCTTCCCTTAAAGGGGCAGCCTCTGATCAAGGTCTCTTCGGGGAATGTCCCGTTGGTAGGATTTTGTCCTTTGTGGCACAGCGTTGGTGTCGCTGCTTTACAGCCTTTACAGCCAGCGACCCTGGTTCGATCCTGACCACCGGGCGCTGTCCGTAGGGAGTTTGCGCGTTCTTCCCCGTGACCCGCGTGGGTTTCCTCCGAGATCTTCGGTTTCCTCCCACACTCCTGCAGGAGCCAAATACCAGAGCGGGTGTGAGGGGTTACGGGGAGAAGAATGGGGTTAGGAGGGAGAGGTAGATGAGCCGTGATTGAATGGAGGAGTAGACTAGATAGGGCCGAATGGCCTAATTCTGCTCCTATCACTTATGGCATGATCACAAAGACGTGCAGGTCTGTGGGTTAACCGGCTTGGTATAAATGTAAATTGTCCCTAGTGTGTGTTGGGTAGCGTCAATGAGCGGGGATCGCTGCTCGCTGAGGGTCGAAGAAGCCTGTTGCCGCGCTGTACCTCTAAAACTAAAACTAAAACTAAATCACATACTTAATAGTACAGGGAGCCTCTCTAGGTGTAGCACAGCCCTACACTGCCCTCTAGGCAGCCTCCGGTGGAATGTGAGAGTAAATGTAAAGAGGCAAGCCTGAAATATAGAAACATAGAAACATAGGTGCAGGAGTAGGCCACTCGGCCCTTCGAGCCAGCACCGCCATTCAATATGATCATGGCTGTTCATCTAAAATCAGTCCCCCGTTCCTGCTTTTTCCCCATATCCTTTGATTCCTTTAGCCCCAAGAGCTAAATCTAACTCTCTCTTGAAAACATCCAATTGGTCTCCGCTGCCTTCTGTGGCAGAGAATTCCACAGATTCACAACTCTCTGGGTGAAGAAGTTTCTCTTCATCTCAGTCCTAAATAGCCTACCCCTAATACTTGAATTGTGACCCCTGGTTCTGGACTCCCCCAACATCGGGAACATTTTCCCTGCATCCAACCTATTCTCACGTCATGTTGGCAACTGTCCGGAATTGCCCCAGTCTTCTGGAATTAAGAATTAATTTCTGCATTGTGGTTCTGAGTAATCTGGAGGGGGTGGGGGTAGGGGTGGGGGTGGGGGGATGGTTGAAAACATGAAGGGACCAGAAAGTGGCACGACAATTTAAATGCCTTCGAACGTTCTCCTTTATTAAGACTAAAAATATTGGAGGTGGAAAGAGGCAGCTTGATTTGCCAAGCTACTTCGAAGCCAAGTGAGGAGGTCAGGAGATGAATCCTCTAGGAATACATCCAACCGAAGTTGGCAGTTTTACGCCTGCTTTAAAACACCAACCTCTCAATCAGCTCATCACTGGATGATTTAGTGCAAGGCAGACGATGCCGTTCCCTCCAAGCATATCACTTTGCTTTTTTCTCCTTTTCCCGGCAGCTGCATTAAGCTGTTGAAATCCTTTGCCCTGACACCACTCGTTGGAGAAGGGTGATAAACAATCCTACTTCAGCTGTTAACTAAGGGACAAGATCAATGCCGCGTTTCCTGCACTGCCAAGGCTCCGCGTCTGGACCTCTCGCTGTGACGGGTGTACTTTTCACACTCCATTCCCAGCTCATTGATCGAAGATGGGAATAGTGCACCGCATCGTTTCACCCAGCCCGTAGCTTTATTTACCGTGTGTGCGTTTAATGGTTGGCCACACTCCAAAGCCATACAGGTTAATTAGCTTTATAATTGTAAAAATTATCCCGAGTGGGTGTAGGATTGTGTTAATGTGCGGGTATCGCTGGTTGGCGCGGACTAGGTGGGCCGAAGGGGCCTGTTTCCGTGCCATATCTCTAAACTAATAGGTGACGTCTCGGGTCGAGAACCTTCTTCAGACTGAGAGTCAGGGGAGAGAGAAGCGAGAAATATGGTAACGGTAGGTAATGTAGAGAGATACAGAACACATGAACGGAAGGTATGCAAAAAGGTAACAACGATAAAGGAAACAGGCCATTGTCAGAAACATAGACAATAGGTGCAGGAGGAGGCCATTCGGCCCTTCGAGTCAGCACCGCCATTCAATATGATCATGCCTGATCTCATCCAAAATCAGTGCCCCCCTCCTGCTTTTTCCCTTGATTCCCTAAGACCTATACCTAACTCTTGAAAACATCCAATGAATTGGCCTCCACTGCTTTTTGTGGCAGAGAATTCCACAGATTCACAACTCTCTGGGTGAAAACGTTTTTCCTCATCTCAGTCCTAAATGGCCCACACCGTATTCTTAAACTATGTGTGTCCCCTGGTTCTGGACTCCCTCAAAATCAAAAACATTTTTCCTGCATCTAGCCTATCCAATAACCTTAATAATTTTATATGTTTCCATAAGATCCCCTCTCATCCTTCTAAATTCCAGTGAATAGCTGATTGCTGGGTGAAAACAAGCACAGATGATTAAGGTGAAGCTCAATTGTTTTGGAAGGGAGAGTCTCTCCCTCCATACTGCCCCTTGGGGATTACCTGGCTGGTTCACACACATCAGATTTTATTGCATCAACTTCCATTCACCACACTGTCACAGCCAACACTCCCTGGTTGGGTACAAAGCCAGGTTTATTTTGAGTAACACTCCCTCTGCAATGCCCCTCATCAAACTCTTCCTAGACTATTAGGCTGGTTCACCGCAAGTTAGGCGCAGTGTGGAGTTCCCTCGACACTGTTCCTTTAGCTCCCCCAGGATGGATGTAGCTGATTCATCAGTTTTGACCCAAGTTTCATGCCGAGCACACGATGTATTACTGCACACAGGAGACTGGCCTAGAGAAAGACTCGCAGACACACACAAACATGCACACGCACGCACTGACAGACTCACGGCAAATGACATTCACATTTACTAAAAAACGGCAAATGACATTCACATTTACTTTTTCGCTATGGATATGCACACACACACATATATAGACACACACACACATACACACAGACACACACACACGGACACATACACACAGACACACAACACAACACATACACACATATAACAATACACACACACAAAAAAGATAACATATGTACATTGGGTGCAAGACTGAATTTGAATGCAATTCCCAATTTACCTGTTTTTAAACTGGGATAAGTAAAGCACATGGGTTTGTTTCATTTTCAGCCAACACAAATAGACAATTACATCTCCCCGCACACAAACACTGTCCGGGTCTCTGACAGTCTTCACCACCTTGCGAACTGCATCTTGGCCAATTGAGTTGTCCTGACCCAAACAGCATCCCATAAAAAGCCCATGGAGCCCTGATTCATAGTGTGGAAACAAACCCTTCGGCCTAACTCGCACGCACCGGCCAACATGTCCCAGCTACACTAGACCCACCTGCCCGCGTTTGGCCCATATCCCTCCAAACTTCTCCTATCCATGTACCCATCTAAATGTTTCTTAAACTTTGGGATAGTCCCTACCTCAACTACCTCCACCGGCAGCTCGTTCCATACACCCACCACCCTCTGTGTGAAAAGGTTACCCCTCAGGTTCCTATTAATTCTTTTCCCCTTCACCTTTCACCTATGCCCTCTGGTCCTCGATTCACCTACTCTGGGCAGGAGACTCTGTGCCTCTACCCAATCTATTCCTCTCGTGATTTTGTACACCTCGATAACACCACCCCTCATCCTCCTGCGTCGAATCCCAGCCTGCTCAACCTCTCCCGAAAGCTCAGACCCTCGAGTCCTGGCAATGTCCTCGTAAATCTTCCCTGTACCCTTTCCAGCTGTACCCTCTCCAAATCTTCTCTGAGCCCTTCCGTGTAACCTGGTGCCATTTTTTCTGTCCTGTCAGAGGGTTGCTTCATTGCGCAACAGCAAACAAAGTGCTGAGCCCAAACCTCCAGGGATGGGAACCCTATCCTTAACGTACACACCAGGCCCCCAAGCCAACCGTGCTTGGCGCTCCAGGAATCCCACCCTGCCCAGTGAGTTGTCTAGTGTGTTAGCACTCCGCATTGAAGATGATTTTTTGATTCTATTCAAAAAGGGATAAATAAATGGCTTATCCATGGGAGAAGCAAATAATGCTGGAGCTTATTAAGCTGCGTTACCTTGAGAAATTAATTTCAATTCTTTGGTAGACTACTAAATTTAGGGATCTTTTAAATACATGATGCTCTTTGCCAGTGAGTTTGCATTCAAACATCCTGTAAACCACAATCACCACGAACAGAATCGGAATATTGTGGGTCTTTGTGAACATGTATTGTCATTGTTTTCACTGCTAAGGTCGATCACAGAATCGCACTCTCTGTTATGCCTGTCTGTTTTCATCTGTCACACACTCTCTACCTGACACTCTGCTGATCAGCAGGGGCTTCTAGCACAGGAGGAGGCTGTCTATATACGTGTCCGTTGGAGCTGCCTCTTTGTTGAAACACTCCACAAATCCCAATCCTGGTTAGTTTCGTTTCGTTCAGAGATACAGCATGGAAACAGGCCCTTCAGCTCACCGAGTCCGCAACGACCAGCGATCCCTGCACAACGCTACCCTACACACACTGGGGACAATTTCACATTTGCACCAAGCCGATTAACCTACAAACCTGCGTGTCTTCGGCATGTGGGAGGAAACCGAAGATTTCGGAGAAAACCCACGCAGGTCACGGGGTGAACATATGAACTCCGTACAGACAGCACCCGTAGTCAGGATCGAACCCGGGTCTCTGGCGCTGTAAGGCAGCAACTCTACTGCTGCGCCACCGTGCCGCTCTCCCCCTTTATCCTGTTGGTGATTGAGAGTAGACTGAGATGCCGAGTCATTATCCGGATTAGATTTGTCCTGCACATTAGAAACAGGACCTGCTGTCTGCTTGATGCCATCGTTTTAACTGTATAAGGTTTACTTGACTATAGGCGCAACTACTCTGGGGAATCATCTTCAGGGATGATCAGCCATGATCATATTGAATGGCGGTGCAGGCTCGAAGGGTCGAATGGCCTCCTCCTGCACCTATTTTCTATGTTTCTCTGTGCTGCAATCAGGGATTGTCTAGTCCCATAGCCTTTGCGCATATGCAACACTTAAGCCCCTGTCCCACTTAGGAAACCCGAACGGAAACGTCTGGAGAGCATGTGCCCCACCCAAGGTTTCGGTGAGGTTCCCAGAGGTTCCCGGAGGTTCCGGTCACTCTCCATGAGTCACCAGAGGTTCTGGTCACTTGCCTGGAAAGCCTCGACCGAAGCGTGAGCTGCATCAACTGACCAAAGGATCTTTGCTACCGACTGCGTGCACACACACACACACACACACACACACACACACACACACACACACACACACACACACACACACACACACACACACACACACACACACACATCGTGAAGGTGGGGGCCAGGGTCAGCGGAGGAGGGCTTTCTGCGTGTGAAGAGGAAAGTAAACGGCTGCCACAGAGCACGGTAAGTCCTTTAGAGAGCGCGGGAGGGAGGGAGAGAAGGGGAGAGAGAAGGGGAGAGAGAGAAGGGGGAGAGAAGGGGGAGAGGAAGGGGAGAGAGAAGGGGAGAGAAGGGGAGAGAGAGAAGGAAGAGAAGGGGAGAGAGAAGAGAGGGGGGAGAGAGAAGGGAAAGAGAAGGGGAGAGAGAAGGGGAGAGGAAGGGGAGAGAGAAGGGGAGAGAGAAGGGGGAGAGAAGGGGAGAGAGGGGGAGAGAAGGGGGAGAGATGGGGGTGGAGGGAGAGGGGAGATAAAGGGAGAGGGGGGGAGAGAGGAGAGGGGGAGAGGGGGGGAGTGAAGGGGAGAGATGAGAAAGAAGGGGTGAAGGAGAGAAGGAGAGAGAAGGGGAGAGAAGGGGAGAGAGAAGGGAGAGAAGGAGTGAAGACAGTTTTAGGAAGTTTAATAAAGTTAGTGGGCATTTTACCTTCCGGCGGATCTTCTAGGTCCTGAAAACCAAAGAAAATTTATTTGCTGAAAACTCCAATGGGCCAATCAGAATGGCCGGTCAGTGAAGGCCTTCGACTGGCTGTCAGTAAAAATGCGACCCCACCACTGGCCTCGACAAACGGCAACCTGTTTTTAGTTGCGGCCGTTTTGTTTTTTTAATAATCGCAGGAATATAGCAGAAGCCGCGATTATGCGGAAACCACTTTCCACAATTAGGGAGAGTGACAGGAACCTCATGGAAACCTTGGATGGGGCGCAAGGTCTCCAGATGTTTCCGTTCAGGTTCCCTAAGTGGGACAGGTTGCCGTTTGGTCGAAGCCAGTGGAGTGGGGTCACATTTTTACTTACAGCCAGTCGAAGGCCTTCACATAGAAACATAGAGAATAGGTGCAGGAGTAGGCCATTCGGCCCTTCGAGCCTGCACCGCCATTCAATATGATCATGGCTGATCATCCAACTCGGTATCCTGTACCTGCCTTCTCTCCATAACCCCTGATCCCTTCAGCCACAAGGGCCACATCCAACTCCCTGACCAGCCATTCTGATTGGCTCATTGGAGTTTTCTATAGGATCTTTGGTTTTCAGCACCTAGAAGATCCGCCGGAAGGTAAAATGCCCGCTAACTTTATTAAACTTCCTAAAAATGTCTCCACTCCTTCTCCCACCCCCCCCCCCCCGTTCTCTCCCCATCTCTCTCCCCTTCTCTCTCCCCTTCTCTCTCCTTTCTCTCCCTCCCTCCCGCGCTCTCTGACTGACTTACCGTGCTCTGTGGCAGCCGTTTACTTTCCTCTTCAACGCGCAGAAAGCGCTCCTCCGCTGTCCCTGGCCCCCACCTTCGCGATGTGTTTGTGTGTGTTGCGTCGGCAGCAAAGATCCTATGTGATCTTTGATCAGTAGGTGCAGCTCGGTCGAGGCTTTCCAGGCAAGTGACCAGAACATCCGGTGACTCACGGAGAGTGACCGGAACCCCTGGGAACCTCTGGGAACCTCACGGGAACCTCTGGGAACCTCACGGAAACTTTGGGTGGGGCACACGGTCTCCAGAGGTTTCCGTTCAGGTTTCCCAAGTGGGACAGGGGCTTTACAACTCTTGCTTTACATCACTGGAGCAAATTACATTTGCTGGAGATTGGCTGGAAGAGAGGAGGGGCGGGACAGAGCATGACCGGCAATAGGTCAACACAGGCCAGGGGGTTATCGATAGACAGATTGTCGGACAAAAGCCAGAGATAAAAGACAGGCACAACCCCAAAATCATAAAGAGTTGTGAATTGTTAAGCTCGGGGAAAGAAAAGTTGTGAATGCACGGTGGCGCAGCGGTAGAGCTGCTGCCTTTCAGCGCCAGAGACCGGGGTTCGATCCTGACTACGGGTACTTGGTACAGAGTTTGTACGTTCTCCCCGTGACCATGTGGGTTTTCTCCGGGTGCTCCAGGTTTCCTCCCACACTCCAAAGACATACAGGCTTGTTGGTTAATTGGCTTTGGGAACATTGTAAAATTGTCCGTAGTGTGTAGGATAGTGCTGGTGTACGGGGTGATCGCTGGTCGGTGTGGACTTGGTAGGCCAAAGGGCCTGTTTCCGCGTCACATCTCTAAAGTCTAAAGTGCTGCCAGTGGGAGGGATGCCGATGGAGGGGGAGGGGAGACAAGGTCAGCGAGGGTTCAGGGGATGGGAGCAGGTCGGCAATGGAGGGAAAGGGGGGGGGGGGGGGGGTTCTTGTGGGAGTCAGGAGAGGTGGAAGGGGGCTGTTAGTGGGTTAGGTACCTAAAATAAATTCCTTAACTATTACCAATGCTTTCTTTGTTTTAGGACGGAGTTAGATCTTAGGGCTAACGGAATCAAGGGATGTGGGGAGAAAGCAGGTACAGCAGGCACGGGGTACTGATTTTGTTCAATAAGCCATGATCATATTGAATGGCGGTGCTGGCTCGGATGGCCGAATGGCCTACTCCGACAACTATTATTCTATGTTTCTGTGATTCACATTATTAATGACCTTGCACTCTGCAGAGGAGGGCAAAAGCAATAGCACTCTGGGTAACAAGGCAATACCCTTGCTCCAAGATGACCAGAGGATAATGGCACACACTGCACCCCTGTCAGAAAGGTATCGCATTGCCCGGATATATTTAAGGCAGAGATTGATAGATTCTCGATTAGTGAGGGTGTCAGGGTTACGGGGCGAAGGCAGGAGAATGGGGTTCGGAGGGAGAGATACATCAGCCATGATTGAATGGCGGAGTAGACTTGATGGGCCGAATGGCCTCATTCTGCTCCTATCATATGACTTATGACCTTATGCCCTGTGTAAAAAAAAAAACCCGCAAGGCACTACGCTGGAGTAACTCAGCAAGTCAGGCAACTCTCTGGAGAAAAGGTAGACACTAAATGCTGGAGTAACTCAGCTGGACAGGCAGCATCTCCGGACTGTCAAAGCTGCCACAGCCAGACATAAAAACTGTTTTTATCCACGAGTAGTTGCTCTACTCAACAGCCAAACATCTGTAGCCTGCCTTTGATCTGGTATTGTGTTGGTTCACATGTTTGATCAATGGTGTTTCATCATGAATGTTTTATTATTATTAATGTTCAGTGTTTTCTGAGCCATTCGTAACTGTCACTGTATGTCATGTTGTTACTTGTGGGTGGAGCACCAGGGCAAATTCCTTGTATGTGAATACTTGGCCAATCAACTTACTTATTTACTTACTGACTTCTTCAGGACTACAGGCGATGCTACCCAGTATGAATGTAATGTGTGGGGCTACCTGCAATGGCCCTATGTTACGTTGAACAGTTCTGGATGGTTCACTCTTTGTTTCTGATGGATTATTTTGCTGACTTAGCTGCTCTCAACTGAACAGGCAGTTTGGTGAAGGGAATGAACCTGAGTGCTAGAGTAACTCAGCGGCTCAGGCAGCATCTCTGGAGCAAAGGAACAGGTGACGTTTCGGGTCGAGACCCTCCTTCAGATTGAGGGTCGGGGGAGAGGGAAAATAGAGATAGGAAACGGTACAAAGAACAAATCATGGCCAATCAGATGATCAAGGCCAGGTGGAGCCCACAATGGTCCATTGTTGGCTGTGGAGAAGGTAATAACTAGTGGATAAAAACAGTGAAACTAAGCAGGACGACAGTGAAACGACTAGGATGGGAAGGGGCGGAGAGAGAGGGAATGCAAGGGTTACTTGAAGTTAGAAAAATCAATATTCGTACCGCTGGATTGTAAGCTGCCCGTGCAAAATGTAAATCTTTTGCCAATGAGCCTAGAAAGAACCAGGCTTGGGTTATTCTGCTGATTTAATGATATTGTCTGTGCTTTAAGTATGGCCTGGTTTCTCGGTGGCACGATACATTTACTGGAGGGAGGTGCTTGGAGGGAGTGAGGAGATACGATCGCCTTTTGTTCTTAAGTGTCTGTCTTTCTTTTGCTTTCAGAAGCTTGATGCCGAAGACATTGGATGGCCAGCTGACCATGGAGAAAACGCCCAGTTACTTCGTCACCAGGGAGGCACCAAAGCGCATCTTCTCCATGGCAAAGGGCACCAAGCTGGTGGTGGTGGTCAGGAACCCAGTGAACCAGAGCCATTTCCGGATTTAACCCCCTTCCCATACAACTGTCAAGTAACCCGTGATTTCCCACAGACTTCGCAGGTGGCTGGACTTCAAGAACGGCAGGCCCCTGGGCCTGATCGACGCCTCTTGGAGCGCCATATCCGTATTGGGGAATCTACGCCTTGCACCTGGTGAGAGAACTGGCACCAGTTCTTCCCCCTCTCCCAGATCCATTTCGTCAGCGGGGAGAGGCTCATCATTGACCCGGGGGAGGAGAGAAATGGGAAAAGTCCAGGTCTTCCTGAGCCTCAAGATGATCGTCACGGACAAACAAATTTTTACTTCAACAAAACCAAGGGATTTTCCGTTGCCTGAAGAAAACCTGAGACAGCGGGCATGCCAAGATGCCTGGAAAATCCAAGGGGGGAGAACTCATCCGAAAATTAGGATCCCGATGTAATCCACAGACGGCGGCAGTTTTGACAGACCATTCACCGTCTGTTTTCTATGATTACGGGAGAACACTTTGATTGGAAAAGGATGAAAATTCCAAGAAGATCAGTTAGTTGTTAAACCATCCAGACGAACTCAAAACTGGTTCCTTATTGATAAAATTGGTGATGGAATTATTTAAAGACTTATGATCATCTTTCCAAAATAAAAGACGTTAATAGACTGTAATTTAAATAAATAAAGAGAAGCATTTTTTCAGCTATAAATTACAGATTACCATAGGTGTTGTCATGTATTGTGATTATATGGACAATTTTTTTCATGTTTGCACAATTTTTTTTTCCTGGCCTTTTTCTAACGTTCCAGCTTCATTCCAAATTCTAGGTTGGTTGTTAGTCTCACAACGGATGCCTAATTCCTGTCTTTATTGGTCCCGCAGGACAAGTTTTTTTGGCAGAGTTGTCCTTTCTGAAATGTAAGGACCACCGTGTTAGTTTAGTTTAGTGTATGTTAACTCTAGTTTGCTTTATGTGAGATACAGTGTGGAAACAGGCCCTTCGGCCCTCCGAGTCCGCATCCCGACAACCGTTCCCACTCTCGACACGTAACACTGTCCTACACACACCCGGGGTCCATTTTGCATTCATACCAAGCCAATTAACCTACAAACCTGTGTGTCTTCGGAGTGTGGGAGGAAACCGAAGATCTCGGAGAAAACCCCCACGCAGGTCACGGGATACGACAAACTGTTACAATAACTAACGTCACAGCACAGTCATCAACCCGTAGTCGGGATTGAACCCGGGTCTCTGGCGCTGTAACACTGCGCCACTGTGCTGCCCCAAACAGAGCTCACAACAGAGGTCACCAAGAGAGACAGATATCGAGCAGAGGAGAGGGCTTTCCAATCATTATAAGCGAGAGATGGAAATGGTGGATGCAGTGTAAGTTCGATCCCAGCGAAAAATATCAAACACTCCCAGGGGCATGCACAGCGGGGAGTTAGATAGAGAATAAAACTTCCTCTACATTGCTGAATTAAGCAATCCCAGGGAAGGAACAGCACGATGTATATAGAGGTTGAAAATGTTTCCTGTTCTATCCCTTCAGTTCAATTGCAA
Source organism: Okamejei kenojei (assembly GCA_035221665.1). Lineage (NCBI taxonomy): Eukaryota > Metazoa > Chordata > Chondrichthyes > Rajiformes > Rajidae > Okamejei > Okamejei kenojei. Next base: position 15,189,161 of record CM069152.1, on the reverse strand, counting down.
GCAGGCCTCTAAGATAACCAAGATCACTTCCTCCTCCCTCTCACTCAATAGATAATCCCTTGTAACTGCACAGTAGGAATTGAGAATCGAAACCTCAGATGACACAATGCCAAATTTGGCTTCAAATTCTATCGGTGTTAACTATGGGAGCGGTGGAGATGGCACAGATTTGGTAGTTTGTATGGTACTCGTCTGCACTGCTCCAGAAGGCTGTGTAATGAGAAGGGTTAGAGGGATAATTGACATCGCTTGCCAGTAAAGAGAGACTTCAAATGCTGGAGTAAAAATCAGCGGGTCGGGCGGCATCTCTGGAGAATTGGTGTAGGTGGGTTTTGGGTCGTGTCGTTCTTCGGCCATGACATGACTTGTTGTCTCCTATTATTTTTTCCAGGAGATGTTGCCTGCCCGACTGAGTTAACTCCAGCATTTCTGTTTATCTATCATCGGTGTAACCGGCATCTACTGTTCTTTCCTGCGCTCATTGATGCTCGAGACTTGGTTTATTCTTCATTACTAAGTCACTGATGAATGGCGGACCCAGGAGTGAAAACAAAGGGAAGGCCAATGGTCAGAGGCATGTAGGTCAGAATCTGCAAAGCCGAAAGAGATCAGCTAAATGTTTCAAACGTTGCAACTTCTGCGAGGTAAAGAGATGGAAGATACAGCTCAATTTTAGTGAAGGAAGAAAGAGGAAGAAAGGGGGGAAAAAGGAAGAGACGGATTTCTCTTGGGCGTGTCTTTACCCTGCCAGGTTTAATCTCTAAGTGGGTAGGAAGGAACTGCAGGTTGCTGATTTTCCCGTAGATTGGAGCTGGACCACTGAGTACTCAGCGGTCAGGCCTGCACCTCCGGAGTGATGGATTGGCACATGACGTTTATGGGGGTTTCGAAGACCCTTTACAGACCACTAAGGGTGGAGTTACTCGATTGGGAGCAGTGGTGGAGTCAGTGCCTGAGACTTTGAAAACTCACATTCCAAATTCTCTCCAAGGACTAGTTGTGCGTTCTAACCGTTTTGGTTAAGAAGTGTGGGAGTCAGGTTTTTAGCCCTGATTCGTCCATGCATGCTTGCATCAACGGTCCGAGGGGGGGGGAGGGGCGGGGGGGGGCGCGGGTCTGGCGGGGGGGAGTGGGGGGCCTAAGGTGGGGAGGGGGCTGAGGCGAAGTGCGGGGGGCTAGGGCGAAGCGGGGGGGGGCCGGGGCGGGGCGGGGGGGGGGTGGGGGACAATGGGGGAGGTGGAGGGGGGGGGCGGGCGGGGGGCGGAGTGCGGGGGGCGGGCGTGGCGTGGGCGCTGCGAGGGGGGGGTGGGGGAGGGGGGTGCAGGAAGGGGGGGGCGGGGGGTGCGCAGCGGGGTCCGGGGGGGTCGCAGGGGTCGCGGGGGGGCCGGGGCCGGGGAGGTCGAGGTGGGGCGGGGGGGGGGGGGAGGGAGGGGGGGAGGGGGGGAGCACTGCGGGGGGGGGGGGGGGGGGGCGGGGGGCAGGGCTGGGAGGGGGGGTGGGGGGGTGTGCGTCGGGGCAGGAGGCTGGCTCACCACACCCGGAGGGGGTGGGGGGCGGAAGGCGGGGGGGCGGGGGGGGGGGGGAGGGGGAGGGGGCGGGGCGCGGAGGGCGGGGGGGACGGGGGATGGCGGGGGGGGGGGAGCCTCGTACCCCTGAGTGGAGGGGTGCGTGGGGGGCAGGGGGGGGGGGGGGGGAGGGGGGGGGGGGGGTACGGGGGGTTGGGGGGGGGGGGTAGGGGGGGTGGTGGGGGGGGGGCGAGGGCGAGGCGGGAGGGCGGGGGTGGGGGCGGCGCGGGGGGGGGGTGGGGGGGGGGGGGGGGAGGGGGGATCGTGGCACGGTACGGCGCCCGGACGTGTGCTGGGGGCGGGGGGGGGTGGCGGGGCGGGGGGGGGGGGGCGGACGCCTGTCGGGGAGGTGGGGGGGAGGGTGGGGGACGGGGAGGTTCTGGGGGGGGGTGGGGGGGGGTGGGGACGGCACGACGGGGGGTCCCAACACGGGGGGGGGAGGACCGAGGGGGGGGGGGGGGGGGCACCCCGGGGGCGGGTGGGGGGGGGGGGGGGGGCGGTAGGGGGGGGTGGGGGGAGACCCAAGACGGCGGGGGGCGGGTACGGGGGGAGGGGGGTGAGGGGGGGGGGGGGCGGAGGGCGGGCGGGGTGGGGGGGGGGGTCATAGTACGTAGCGGGTGGAGAGTTGGGGGGTTGGGGGGGGGGAGGGGAGGAGGGAGGTCGGGGGGTGGGGGGTGGGGGGGGGGGGGGGGGGGGGAGGGGGGGGGCGGGTGGGGGGGGGGGGTGGTGATTACCCCGCCGTTGGTGTGTGGGTGAGGATTATCTGCGGGCAGGGGGGGGATCGCGTGGGGCGCCCCGGGTGTGGGGGGGGGGTAGGGCGGGGGGGGGGGGGGGGTTGGGGGTGGGAGTAGGTTGACGGGGGGCGGGGGGGGGGGGGGGGGGGGGGGGGAGGGAGGGGGGGAGGGGGCGGGCGGGGGGGCGGCGGTGGCGGTAGGAGGCCGGGGGGGGCGGAGGGGGGGGGGCGTGGGGGTGGGGGGGGCGGAAGCGGGGCGGGGTGGGTGGGGGGGGGGGGGGGGCGGGGCGAGGGGGCGGGGGTGTGGAGGGGGGGGGGGGGGGGGCGGCCCGCAACGGGTGGGGGGGGGGCGGGGGGGGGGGGGGGGGGGGGGGAGTCGACGGGGAGGGGGGAGGGGGGTGGTGGGGGGGGGCGGCTGGGGGGGGGGGCGGCGGTGGGGGGAGGGGGGGGGGGGGGGGGCAAGGAGCGGGCCCTCATGGGGGGGGGGGGGGAGGGGGGGGGAAGGCGGGGGGGGTGAGGGGGGAGGGCGGGATGCGGGCGAGGGGGGGACGAGGCGGGGGGGGTGAGGGGTTGGGGGGGGGCGGTGGGGGGCGGGGGCGCAGGGCTCTGGGGGGGGGGGGGGGGGAGCGAAGGGGGGGGGGCGGGGGGGGGAAGAGTGTCCCCTCGGCAGCAAGCGGGGGGGGGGGGGGGCGACGAGGGGAATGGGGAGCGGGGGGGAGTGAGGGGTGGGGGGGGCAGGGGGGAGGCGGGGGGGGGGCGGAGGGGGGGCGTGGGGAGGGGCTCGGGGGTGGGGGGCGGGGTGGGGGCGACATGGTGGAGGGGCGGCGGGTCTGTCGGGGGGGCGAGGGGGGGACGCTGGGGGGGGGGGGGGGGGGGAGGGGGGGGGGGGGGGCGTCGAGGGGGGGAGGGGGCGTGGAGGGGCGGTGAGGACGAAGGGGGGGGGGGCGGGGGGAGGGGGGGTTGATGGGGGTAGGGCGGTGGGGGGGGGGGGGGGGGGGGGGGGTGGGGGGGGGCGGGGGGGTTGGGAGGGGGGGGGAATGGTGGGGGGGGGGGGGGGGGAGGGGGGGGCGGAGGGTGGAGGGGAGGGAGATAGGGGGGGTAGAGGCGGTGGGGGAGGGGGGGGGGGGGGGGGGGAGGGGGGGGGGGGGGGGGTGGGGGGGGGGGGGGGGGCGGGGGGGGGGGAGGGGGGCGGAGGGCGGGGCGGGGGGGGGGGGGGAGGGGGGGGGGGGGCGGGAGGCGCGTCCGAGGGGGGAGGGGGGGGGGGGGGGGGGGGGGGGGGGGGGGGGGGGGGCGGGGGCGGCGGGGAGGGGGAGGGGGCGGGGGGGGGGGGTGGGGGGGGGGAGGGGTGGGGTGGGGGAGGGGGGGAGGTGTGGGGGGGTTGGGGGGGAGGGGGGGGGGTGAGGACGGGGGGGGGGTGGGGGGGGGTCTTGTAGGGAGAGACTGGTAGGTGGGGAGATGGGGGGGGCGGGGGGGGGGGGGGGGGGGGGGGGGGGGGGGGAAGGTGGGGGGTAGCTGGGGGGATGGGGGGGTGGGGGTCGGTGGGGGGGGTGGGGGGGGGGGGGGGGGGGGGGGGGGGGGGGGGGGGTGGCCTCCACCTCACTCCCCCCCCCCCCCGCCCAACCCCCCCCTGGGGGAGGGGGGTGGGGGGGGAGAGGGGGGGGGGGGGGGGGGGGGAGGGGGGTGGGGGGGGGGGGGGTCGGCGGGGGGGGGTGGGGAAGGGGGGGGGGGGGTGTGGGGGTGAGGGTGGGGGAGGGGTGGGGGGGGGGGGGCGGGTGGGGGGGGGGGGAGGTGTTGAGGGGGGGGGGCTGGGTGGTGGGTGGGGGGGGGGGGGGGGGGGGGGGTGGGGGGGGTGGGTTGGGGGGGGGGGAAATACGACGGCGGGGGGGGGGGGGGGGGGGGGGGGGGGGGGGGAGGGGGGGTGGGGGGGAAAGGGGGGGGGAGGGGGCGGGGTGGGGGGAAGGAGGGGGAGCGGTGGGGGGGGGATGGAGGGGGGAGGGGGGGGGGGCGAGGAGGGGGGGAGTGTGGAGGGGGGGTTGGGGGGGGGGGGTGGGGTGGGGGGGGGAGGGGGAAGGGGATCGCTTAAGGGGGGGGGGGGCTGGGGGGGGGGGGGGGGGGGAGGAGGGAGGGTGGGGGAGGGAGGGGTGGGGAGAGGGGGAGGGGAGGGGGGGTGGTTGGGAGGGGAGTGGGGAGGGGGGGGGGGGGGGGGGAGGGGGGGGGGGGGGGGGGGGTCGGGGGGGGGGGGTGAGGGGGGGGGGGAGGGGGGGGGGGGGGGTAGGGGGGAGGGGGGGGGAGGGGAGGGGGGGGGGGAGGGGGGGGGGGGGGGGGGGGGGGGGGGGGGGGGGGGGGGAGGAGGGGGTGGGGGGGGAGGGGTTGGGGGGGGGGGGTGGGGGGTGGGGTGAGTGGTGGGGGGGGGGGGGGGGGGGGGGGGGGTGTGGGATGGGGGAGTGTGGGGGGGGGGGGGGGGGGGTGGGTGGTGGGGGGGGTCGGGGGAGAGGGGGGGGTGGGGGGGGGGGGGGGAGGGGGGGGGGGGAGGGGGGGGGGATGGTGCTAGGGGGGGTTACCGAGGGTTGTAAGGGGGGGAGGGATGGGGGGGGGGGTGGGGGGGTGGGGGGGGGGTGGGGGGGTGGCGGGGGCGGGGGGGGAGGGGGGGTGGGGGGTAGGGGGGGGGGGGTGGGGGGAGGGGGACGGGGGGGTTGGGGGTGGCAGGCGGGGGGGGTGGGGGGGGGGGGGGACGGGGGGGCAGGGGGGGGGGAGGGAAGGGGGAGGGAAGGGAGGGGGGGGCGGAGGGGGAGGGGTGGGGGGGGGGGGGGGGGGGGGGGGGGGGGAGGGTGGGAGGGGGGGGGGTGGGGGGGGGGGGGGGGGAGGGGGGGGGGGGATGGGGGGGGGGGGGGGGGGGGGGGGGGGGGGGGGGGGGGGGTGGGGGGGGGGGGGGAAGGGGGCGGCCGGGGGTGTGGGGGGTGGGGGGGAGGCGGGGGGAGGGGGGGGGTAGGGAGAGGTGGGTGGTGGGATGACGTGGGGCTTGTTTTTGTGTTTTTTTTGGATTGGTTTTTTTGTTTGGTTTTACACACATTTGGAGATGGGTTGGTTATTTTTTTCTTTTTTTTCTTTTTTTTTTTTTTTTTTTTTTATTTTTTTTGTTTTTTTTTTTTTTTGTTTTTTTCTTTTTTTTTTTTTTTTTTTTTATTTTTTTTTTTCCTTTTTTTTTTTTTTTTTTTTTTTCTTCTTTTTTTTTTTTCTTTTTTTTCTTTTGTTGTTTTATTTCTTTTTTTTTTGTCTTTTTTTTTTTTTTTTCTTTTTTTTTTTTCTTTTTGTTATTTGTTTTTTTTTTTTTTTCTTTTAGCCTTTGGGATGATTTGAGATAAAAGAATGGATCGACTGGGCTTATATTCACTGGAATTTAGAAGGATGAGAGGAAATCTTATAGAAACATATAAAATTCTTAAGGGATTCGACAGGCTAGATGCAAGGGAAATGTTCTCGGTGTTGGGGGAGTCCAGAAGCAGAGGTCGCAGATTAAGAATAAGGGGTGGGCCATTCAGGACTGAGGTGAGGACAAACGTTTTCACCCAGAGAGTTGTGAATCTGTGGAATTCTCTGGTACAGAAGGCAGTGGCGGCCAATTCACTGGATGTTTTCAAGAGAGAGTTAGATAGAGCTCTTAGGGCTAAAGGAATCAAGGCAGGAATGGGGTACTGATTTTGGATGATCAGCCGTGATCATATTGAATGGCAGTGCTGGCTCGAATGGCCTACTTCTGCGCCTACTTTCTATGTTTCTATAAATATTTCCAGCAATTCCAATCTTTTTATTTCTGCCATTAGCCACATGACCTCTGGGCTAAGGAGAGGGGGAAACTAAAAACACATTACAATTAACATGGGACAAGTTAAGCTGAAAATAGACACTAAACGCTGGAGTAACTCAGCGGGCCAGGCAGCATCTCTGGAGAAAAGCAATAGGTTATGTTTTGGGTCGAGACCTTTCTTCAGACTCAGTCAGGGGAAAGGGAAAAGAGAGATATAGCGGGTGATGTAGAGAGATATAGAACAAAAGTTGGGCCTCACTCTGACAATGGAAGAGGCCCAGGACAGAAAGGTCTGTATGGGTGTTAAAGAAGGAACTGCAGATGCTGGAGAATCGAGGGTACACAAAAGGCTGGAGAAACTCAGCGGGTGCAGCAGCATCTAAGGAGCGAAGGAGATGGGCGACGTTTCGGGTCGAGACCCTTCTTGTATGGGAATTGGAAGGGGAATTCGAGTGTTTGGCAACCGGGAGATCAGATAGGTCCAGGCAGACTGAGTCTACGTTTGGTCTTGTTGACGTATAAGAATCCACATCTTGAACAACAGATATTGCTTTGCATCAACTGGAATCCAAAGAGAGGTCATTTGGGAGGGGAGAGGGGGGATTCACAGCAACCATGAAGTGACCTCTCTCCAAGGAGAGGAAAGGGACAGAGTCACCTCATGCTTTCTAGGATCAGTCATCCCATTGCTTGCTGTCTAGTCGGTCCTGTGTAGAATGGAACCATAACAGCAAATGTGTAGGAAAGGATCTGCAATTTCTGGTTTACACCGAAAATAGACACACAATACTGGAGTAACTCAGCAGGACAGGCAGCATCCCTGCAGAGAGGGAACGGGTGGCGTTGCGTGGTCGAGACCCTCCTTCAGACTGAGAGTCAGGGGAGAGGGAGAACCTGAGAACATGGAAGAGTAAGGTGTGAAAACACGGATCAAAGGGGACGTTGAGCAAGGAAAATGTAAAATGGTCCATTGTTAGCTGAGGGGAAGGTGACACCGAGATACAAAATCAGAAATACTTAATCAGGACGACAATGAAACTAGTCGGAAAACTAGGATGGGAAGGGACAGAGAGAGGGGGAAAGCAAGGGTTACTTGAAGTTAGAGAAATCAATATTCATACCGCTGGGTTGTAAGCTGCCAAAGTGAAATATGAGGTGTTCCTATAATATCATATCAGTAAATACTGTGAATACCCTCATGATGAAGCACCACCTTCAGAGACTCCTATATTTTTATACTTTTATACTTTTCGTTTTTTAGTTTGGAGATACAGCTAAACTACAGGAAACAGGCCTTTTGGCCCACCAGGTCCGTGTTGACCAGCGATCCCCTGTGGACTCTATTTCCTTTTACTCAATGTCTCATTGACATGAGGGACTTTCAGGTAATTGAGAATAATTCTTGTTGTGACTAATTTCGCACGGGTAATTGTCTGGCATGAGCTGCTGATTTGTCCTCATCTGCCATCGATTGGAACGCCTGCATTAATTAATGAAGACCTGTGAATGGTCCTCTCTATATGTGCGTGCAGTGAGCAATTGTCCTGAAATATGTCTGCCATTTGCAGTCAGACTACGCCTCACAGACTGGCTCCATCAATCCGATGCAATCAAAAATCACCTTTGTATCTACCCTTGATCTATGAGCCAATTAAGGTAACTAAAATGCCCCTAGAACATGCACACCACCTGCTACAGGTGGACCAGGCCTGTAGCCTTTGGGAGAATGTCCTCCGGCACACCCCACAGACTCATCACCCATCCTTTTTCTCAAGAGTTGCTGCCTGACCCGCTGAGTAACTCCAGCACCGTGTGTCCATCTCCAAACCCTTGATTTCTATCCACAAGAAGGGCAAGGGAAGCAGTGGGGAGGAACACTAGCACTTACAAATTGGAGAAACACCATCTCTTACTTCGCTTGGGCAGTTTACAACACAGCGGTATGAGTATGGATTTCTCTCATTGCATTCCCTCTCTCTGTGCCTCTTCCTCCACCCAAGTCTTCCTGCCAGTTCAACTGTTCGCATCCATATATCCCTATATTATCACCTCTTCCACAGCCAACAATGGGCCGTTGTGGGCTCCAGCTTTCCTTGATTATCGGTTGCCCGGTCTGATTTGTTCTGCACCTTCTCATGTCGCTAGTTTACCTCCCCACTGACTCTCAGTCCGAAGAAGGGTCCTCGACCCGAAACATCACCTATTCCTTTTCTCCAGAGATGCTGACTGACCCGCTGAGCTACTCCAGCTTTTTGTGTCTGTCCTTGGTGTAAACCAGCACCTGCAGTTCCTTCTTACACACTAGCACTCCCCTTCCATAAAGTGCGAGTGCTCTGTAGATTTTAATGACTAATGAGGTCTATCACAGTGTGTAAAGATTTATACAGGTAAGACACGAGGAGCTTAAATCATTTTCGTTAAGCGCTCTTCACAAACGGTCTCTGGCACTCTCTGTCTACTTAGTTGAGTTCTAAAGAACAGTTACTCACCGGGACAAGATCCTAACGGCCGTAAAGTACCAGTTAGACACAAGAGATTGCAGATGCTGGAGCAAAACACAAAGTGCTGGAAGAACTCAACGGGTCAGTGGTTGACATTGGTTTAAGGAGAGAGGAGAAGGATTTAATGGGAACTTGAGGGGCACTGTTTTCACACATAGGTTGGTGGGTATATGCAACGAGTTGACAGGTGAGATAGTTGTGGCTGGCACTGTAACAACAGGTTTGTGGATCGGAGAGGTTTAGAGGGATATGGGTCAAACACAGGCAAATGGGGCTCGTATTGCTTGGGTATCTTGGTCGTCATGGGCAAGTTGGGCTGAAGGGCCAGTATCTGTGCTGTACGACTCGCTGACTCTAACTTCCTTCCACAGAATTTTAATCATCACCGTTGGAGCTGTTTAATTTTCATTGCTCATCAGAGAATTCAACATTAAAATGGACAACATTCCAACCGATTTAAAAAATCCTGGAATTTGATTAATAATTAATTTGTACCAGGGTGGAAAAAACCTATTTAGTTTAGTTGAGAGGTACAGCGTGGAAATAGGCCCTTCGGCCCACCGGGCCCACGGCGACCAGTTCTGCAGGGGTCGGTGCGGGGGCCGCTCCTCTTCACGGTGTATATTAATGATTTGGACGAGGGGGATTGAAGGCTTTGTATCCAAGTTTGCAGATTATCCGAAAATAGCCAGAGGGGCAGGTAGTGTAGAGAGTGCAGGGACTCTGCAGAAGGACTTGGGCAGCTTTGGGGAGTGTGGGCAGAGAAGTGGCAGATAGAATATTGTGTAGCAAAGTGTGGAGTCATGCATTTTTGGTAGTAGGGATAAAGGCGTAGACTATTTTCTAAATTGGGAGAGAATCCAGAAATCGGAGGTGCAAAGGGACTTGGGAATGCTGGTGATAGTTAATGAGCACGTCAAATCAGTAGCAAAGAAAACGCAATGGTAGTTTTTATTTCAAGAGGGCTAGAGTGCAACAACAGGGATGTAATGCTGAGGCTCGATAAGGCACTGGTCAGGCCGCACTTGGAGTATTGTCAACAATTTTGGGCCCCATATCTGAGGAAGGAAGTGTTGGCAATGGAGAGGGTCCAGAGGAGGTTTACAAGAATGATCCCAGGAATGAGGGGGTCCACTCATTCCACATATGACGAACGTTTGATGGCACTGGGCCTGTACTCACTGGAGTTTAGAAGGATGATGGGGGGGGGGGGACCACCCTGAAGCTTACTGAATAGTGAAAGGCTTGGATAGATTGGACGTGGATGGGATGTTTCCAGTGATGGGAGAGTCTAGGACTAGAGGTCATAGCCTCAGAATTAAAGGAAGTTCCATTAGGAAGGAGATGAGGAGGAATTTCTTTAGTCAGAGGGTGGAGAATCTGCGGAATTCTTTGCCACAGAAGGATATGGAGGCCATGTCAGTGGATATTTTTAATGACTTACGACCTTATGAGCAGCGATCCCCGCACACTTACACTACACACTAGGGTCAATTTACAATTTTACTGAAGCCAATTGCCCTACAAGCCTGCACGTCTTTGGAGTGTGGGAGGAAACCGGAGCATCCGGAGAAAACGCACGCGGTCACGGGGGAGAACGTACAAACTCCGTACAGACCAGCACCCGTAGTGAGGATAGAACCCGCGTCTGTGGGGCCGTCCGGCAGCAACTCTGACAAGTTACCCTGGGATCTGGAGCATCCTAAGTTGTACCTGAGGTCTGTGTGTCCTCAGAGCCCTTCTTTCTCCTGCCTATGTACACTTCAGGTAAAGGGGAATGGTTCTTTCCAGTCGGTGAAAATGCTGAAATGATTCAGGGTGTAAATGAAAAGCGTTCAGCTTTCTCATTCCCCCTCGTACACAATGAAACTCGCCTTAAGTCTCTTTCACTCTCAATCTCCCTGTGAATCTGTCATGCACGCTCTGTGTTTCCGCATGTGGTTTTCCCTCTCCTTTCAAAAATCCTCCCTCACAGGCATTCTGCTCCAGCTCGTCGCAAGAGGCCAGAGCTACAAGGCTCCTCAGTGTATCAAGGCAAGGAGGTACGCCTTAAACAGAGATACCTCGTGATCAGGAATAGCTGGAGCAACGGCAAACAGCTCAGCCAAGCGTGAAATACCTTGTACACCGAGCGCACGTACGGTCCAGAGAGCGATTGACTGGCGGGATTATGCTGTGCAGTGCAGGGCGCCGAGCTGGACACAGGCATCGCCTCTCAGGCAGTTCTCAGAGGGATGAGCCTGCGTTAGAGGCAAACCAGCAGCCCCTCGGGCCCACGGAGCCAAACCCCACCGAATTAGACAAGTGTCAGGGCAGAGTGAGACAGGCAGCATGGCAGAACAGGAGTACAGATCACACATTCCCCAGAGTCATGGAATGGCCATCGAGGGCATTACAGACGGCTAATTACAGTAGGTTTAGATTTATTATTGTCACATGTACCTCACGAGGTACAGGGAAAAGCTTTGTTTGGTGGGCTATCCATTTAGATCGGATATACCATACATCAATACAATCCAGTCAAACTCAGCTCTAATAAATAGAGCAAGGGGGAAGATTCAGAATACAGTTCACCGCATTGTAGAGCATCAGTTCCATAGATAAAGTCTGATGTCCACAATGGAATAGCAGTCTGGGACTAGAGGGCGTAGTCTCAGAATTAAAGGACGTTCCTTTAGGAAGGAGATGAGGAGGAATTTCTTTAGTCAGCGGGTGGTGAATCTGTGGAATTCATAGCCCGCTTTTCCCTGTACCTCAGTTCATGTGACAATAATAAATCTAAACCTACTGCAGAGAGAAGAAGAAATGACCGGGGTGTGGGAGGAAACAGGGCACCTGGAGAAAACCCACGCGGTCACAGGGAAAACGTGCAACCTCCGTACAGACAAGCACCCGTAGTCAGGATCGAACCCGGGTCTCTGGCGCTGTAAGGCAGCAACTCTACCGCTGCGCCACCGTGCAGCCCAGTACAGCACTGCCCGGGTCCTGCTCGACATTCTGCACTGCACTGCATTGATCGAGTCGAGGCTAATTTTCCTCAACTCACTGAGACACATTCCTAGTTCATTCACTGCCCTTCATGGCAACATTACTTCAGCCGAACACAGAAATTCACCTTCACCCTGTGGGGAGGAGTGGAGTCACTTGTTGCTCTTCCATTCCCTCAGCGAGGAACAGATTGAACTGATATCATACAACTAGTGTCACATTTGCACGCATCCTCACAAAGTCATAGAGCCGTACAGCATGGAAACAGGCCCTTCGGCCCAACATCTCCATCCTAACCAAATTCCTAACCGAGCTAGTCACGGTGGTGCAGGGGTAGAGTTGCTGCCTTACAGCGCCGGAGACCCGGGTTCGAACCTGACTACGGGTGCTGTCTGTACGGAGTTTGTACGTTCTCCCTGTGATCTGCGTGGGTTTTCTCCGAGATCTTCGGTTTTCTCCCACACTCCAAAGACGTACAGGTTTGTAGGTTAATTGGCTTGGTAAACGAGTTTTTAAAAAAAAAATTCCCTAGTGGGTGTAGGATAGCGTTAACGTGCGGGGATCGCTGGTCGGCGCGGACCCGGTGGGCTGAAGGGCCTGTTTCCGCGCTGTATCTCTAAACTAAACTCAACCAGCCTACATTTGGCCCAACTGCTGCTAAACCAGTGTCTCCCAACCTTTTTTTTCCATTCGTGGCTGAAAATTGATTTGAACATTTAGACTTACGCCCCATATTTTAAGAGAGCATGATAAATGAAATGGTAAATCCATTAAAATGATTTGAGCTTTCAAAGCATTTCATTTTGGCTTTGCAGCTTATTAATCACAAAATTAAAGCAAAACTACATTCAAATCAAATTAAATAATTGAAAACAAAATTAAAGTGTGAAGTAAAAGGCGCACAATTAATGTTTCTACCAGTCTACCTGCCTGCCCCTTGCTGGTTGAAACTAGCTCAGCAGCTCCAAGTTTATGCGTTAATCCATTCAACAACTCTCACCTGAATTTTCCATGTTTAAAGAAAAATATGTTTGATTCATAAAGGGCCTCTTTAAGGCAGCTATAAATATGCATGAAATAAATGATAATCAAGAAATGTGGAGCCCACAATGGACCATTGTTGGCTGTGGGATAAGTGATGAAGTGTTAAAATGTGGTCATGACTCACTATCGCCTATCGCACAGCCAACAATGGACCATTGTGGGCTCCACCTGTCCTTGATTATCGTTGCTTTATCATCCATTCATTTGGCCTAAGTAGCGTTTATATCTCTCGTTTCCCTTTCCCATGACTCTCAGTCTGAAGAAGGGCGGCGAGCCGTTACGTCGCTCCATGAGTTACTCCAGCATTCTGTGCCTGCCTCTCGCCACAGTTGAGTAGTTCTGCTCAGGTTGTTGTAACAGACCCACGCCATTAGCCCTCTGGCCTTCTTGCCCGACTGTGCCGTGTGAGCTGAACTTGTGTCTGCCGAGCAAATGGATTTCACCCGGTTTTCTCAATGGATTATTGCTGCATTTTTACAGGGAGTTCTAGGCTGAGTGAGTTATCACAGAGTTTGTGAGGAAACCTCATAGCTGATAGATTGATGCGGACCAGCCTGCCTGTCATCTTCCTTTTAGTTTTGTGACTGCTTTAGAGATACAGCACGGAAACAGGCCCTTCGGCCCACCGAGTCCGCACCGACCAACGATCCCCGCACATTAACACGACCCCACACACACTAGGGGCTATTTTACATTTACACCAAGCCAATTAAGCAACAAACCTGTGCGTCTTTGGAGTGTGGAAGGAAACCGAAGATCTCGGAGAAAACCCACGCAGGTCACGGGGAGAAGGTACAAGCTCCGACTATCCGGGGCATCGAACCCGGTCTCTGAAGCTGTGAGGCAGCAACTCTACCGCTGCGCCACCAAGCCACCCATACGGCTGATAAATTCCAAGGATCCGATGAATTGCATTTCACAGTTTTGAAAGAGACAGGTGTCGAGAGAGTGAACTACAGAATCTGGAATTGTTTCCGTGGATTGGAAGGTAGCAAATGTGAGCCCATGATTTAAAGGAGCGATAATACAGGGAGATGTTTACCAATTTATGCAGTGCACTAACATGGTAAATTTGGAACCTATAATGAAGGATGTCATAACAGAACATATAGAAAAGAATTATACATCGAGCAGAATTAGCATTGATTTATGAAAGGAAATCACGTTGAACTCATTTACAGGAGCTCTTTGCAGATGTGACAGGTTTCAAAGATAAGGGGGGCAAGGGGGAACCAAAAAGGAAGTGGCGCGCTTAAATTTTCAGGTCTTTCACTGAGGTCTCACACAGGAGGTTAGATCATTTAGTGCTTTAGTTTAGTTTAGTTTAATGTCACGTGTACCGAGGTACAGTGAAAAGCCTTTGTGTTGTGTGCTGTCCAGTCAGCTGAAAGACTACATACATGATCCACAGTGTACAGGTTAAAGGGAGTAACGTTTAGTGCAAGGTGAAGTCCAGTGAAGTCCGATTAAAGATTGTCCGAGGGTCTCCAATGAGGAAGATGGTGGGTCAGGACCATTGTCTAGTTGTTGGTAGGATGGGAAGAAACTGTCCCTGAATCTGGAGGTGTGCGTTTCCACACACTTCTTGCCTGATGGGAGAGGGGAGAAGAGGGAGTGACGGGGTGAGACATCCTTGATCATGCTGTTGGCCTCATAGAGGCAGCATGTGGCGTAAATGGAGTCAATGGAAGGGAGGGTCTGGGCAGAATCCACTATTCTCTGCCATTTGTTGCGGAGCTGGTTACAATGCATCGAGACAGAAAGCGCACAATGGGAATATGCGGTCATTATCAAGTTGGCAGGGTGTGGGATCAGAGGGATCAGAGTTCAAGTCCCTGCGGTTTATGATCAATATTAACAAATTGGTTCCTTCTCCTTCTCATGGGGTCAGAGAGGCATCTGAGGAAGGAGGCGCTGTCGCGCCAGGTAGATAAGACATGATCTAGGCATCGTGTTGAGCACAGCCTCTGTGGGCCGAAGGGCCTGTCCTTGTGCTGTACTGTTCTGTGGTCTACGTTCTATTGGCCTTCAGTGTGACCTTCAGATTAGGCGGCATCCTTCACTGCCACAGGTAACGGAAGCTTTGCTCAAAGGCACAGAGCACGTTTTGCCACAGGAGAGCCCTGAACAAATGAAACCTCACTCCAGTGAGGCTCTGATATTCTTACGGTTTGTAAAGAGCAAGCTGAAATAATGCAAGTACCTCGAACTGCAGACTGCCCTTCCATCTCAGTGAGAACGTTCAGCTTGTAGAGCAAGTGGAGGGCGGCACGGTGGCGCAGCGGTAGAGTTGCTGCTTCAAAGCGCCAGAGACCCGGGTTCGATCCTGACTATGGGTGCTGTCCGGAGCTCGTATGTTCTGGGTGGGTTTTCTCCGGGCGCTCCGGTTCCCTCCCACACTCCAAAGACGTACAGGTTTGTAGGTTAATTGGCTCCGGTGTAAATTGTAAATTGTTCCTAGTGTTTGTCGGATAGTGTTAGTGCACGGGGATCGATGGTCGGCACAGTCTCGGTGGGCTGAAGGGCCTGTTTCCGTGCTGTATCCCTCAACTAAACTAAACTAAACTAAACTAAACTATAGCTGGCCACATCTGGGCTAGAGCAACCATCTTTATCCAACATTCAGTAACTTCTGCTGGACTGGGTGCCATTGAATGAGGAGGAAGCTGCCTGATTTTAAACCTTCTATGAATACCCTGTGGGTTTGGTTTAGAGATACAGCATGTAAACAGGCCCTTTGGCCCACCAGGTCCTTGCTGACCATACACCAGCCGTTCACAATAGTTCTAAGTTATCCCACTTTTTCATCCACTCTGTACACAATAGGGGGAATATTAGAGAGGCAAATTGAGGGGAGGGCATAGATCTAATGGTTAAAAAACCCCATGATGCCTGAATAACTAAAAGTGGATGGTGTACCTGGAACCAATCCCCAGAAATATCATGAGAGCAGGAAGGTGACGGCACTCATAAGGTCATAAAGTCAAAAGGAATAGTGGTAGATTTAGGCCATTTGGCCCATCAGGTCTACTCCACCATTCAATCATGGCTGATCTATCTCTCCCTCCGAACCCCATTCTTCAGCCTTATCCCCATAACCTCTGACACCCGTACTAATCAAGAATCTATCTTTCTCTGCCTTAAATATATCCACTGACTTTGCCTTCACAGTCTTCTGTGGCAAAAAGTTCCAAAGATTCATTACTCTCTGACTAAGGAAATCCCTCCTCATCTCCTTCTGAAAGGCATGTCAACCTGGTCTGGAAACGCTGAGCTTGTGGCTGCACTCTCATCACCCTCACTCTCGTGGTCTTGCAGCGTTTCTCTTTCTTCTTCTGGTCTTTCAGATTTTGTTTTCATCATTCTGGAGCATCACAGGTGGCACAGAGGTAGAGTTATAGCGGTAGACTTGCCACCTTACAGCGCCAGAGACCCGGGTTCGATCCTGACCTCGGGTGCTGTCTGTACGGAGTTTGCACTCTCTCCTCATTGACAGCGTGGGTTTTCTCCGGGTGCTCTGGTCTCCTCCCACACTCTGAAAACGTGCAAGTTTGTAGGTTAGTTGGCTTTGGTCAAGATTGTAAATTGTCCCTGGTGCATAGGATAGTGTTAGAGTACGGGGATCGTTGGTCGGTGCGGACTGGTTGGGCCGACGGGGCCTGTTTGCCCGTTGTATCTCCAAAACTAAAAGTATCTGCCCCATTCCACTGAGTGAGAGGGTTATAGAGCGGGCACTGTGGGTTACAGAGTATAGGCATCGCACCACTTTGTGAGCTTCTGGCTTGGTGCTCCTGGGTCCCTTGGATGTTCAAATGGATCCAGGTGTACAGAAGTTACAAGAAACGACCATGCAGGTGGGACTCGGTGGGCTGAAGGGCCTGTCCTCTATGAACAATACTAAGCTTTCCAGGTAAGCGTGGGGTCTGGGGGCCGCAACGAGTTTCCTCCCGCCATAAACATGCCGTTTCACACAAGTGAAGTGGAGGTGCACATTAGGAGGGATGTCACCCCAAGCCCAGTCACATCAATTCTAGTGGTCTCACCTCAGCGTTTCCACAGTGCATGGAAGCCCAGGGTTGATCGCATCAACTCAACACGGCACGCGGTGTCGGAAGGAAGCGCAGATGCTGGTTAAAACCGAATGCGCTGGAGTAATTTAGCAGCACAGGCAGCATCTCTGGAGAGAAGGAATGGGCGACGTTTCGGGACGAGACCCTTCTTCAGACTGAGCGTCTGGGGGAGGAAAGGGAAACGAGGGATGCAGACGGTGCTGTGGAGAGATATAGAACGAGTGAATGAAAGATATGCGGGAAAGTAACACTGATAAAGGAAACAGGCCACTGTTAGGGTTTAACACAGTTCAGGAATGGGATCCGGATCACTCATTTGTAGGATTCACTTGCCGGATACTGTTCGAAACGTACACTCTGCAATAGCCAAGCATGCTGAGGCTTTTTAACAGGAAAATAGTTATATTTTATCTATAACTCATGCTGAACATGCCACACTCATTGAGAGATAGAGAATAAATTAAATTTGACAGTGTATTAGGCTTCATTTAATTTTAGCGTGACAGGGTTAAGCAAAATAAACGAGCAAATGTCTAGTTGCGGAATTACTGTGCAGCTGAAAATATTGCCCCGACTGCTTGGTATTTCATCATTTTCTCAACTTATTATCGCGGGGCTATTGATGAAGCTCTCCGAGACATCTCTGGAGATAGCAAGAGCCACAAATGGGAGATGCAGCAATATCCGTAATGGGCCTCGTTAGTCGGGAGTGATTTGTGGATTTCTTGCACTATTGTGGTTATGATAATGTGTGGATTTCTGGAAACATTTAAAAGGCTGACGGGATCAAAGTGGGATTAGCGAACATTCTGCTACGTGAGGTAGGGCAGAGAACCGAGTGACACACGGGTGGATGAAGCTCTCTGGGGCTTCCACCAGCAATTAATCAAGGGTTTGAGTTGTGAACTATTCCTGTCACTTCCTCGTATTTTGTTCTAACTAGCCGCACTGTACTGCAGGTGGATGGATTTTAATTGCTCTTGCATTTTCCTTCAGTGCCTTATCTGATCATTTTGCAAGCCTTTCACAATAACAGAATTGTTAATTAGTAATTAATTAGTATCCAGTACGTGCTGAACCGCTGCATTGTTCATCGGCCCTGTCATTACTCTCGCACTCGCTTTCCCCCTCAACTCGTGTTGTGCTGTTGTAAGGCAAAGACTGATTCTGTTCCAAAGAACCGCCTCGTCCTCATCTCTGCTAACACTCAGCGGGCCACAGTGGAGGCCATCCCCCTCCCCCATGGGCAACGAAGAATGAAGGGGGCCGGGCGTGGAGAGGGACGCTGGTTCGCGGGACGATCAGGATGGAGGAGGAGACGGCTGCAACGGGCCTTTGTGGCCAGCTGCAGCTGGCTCGCTAAAATGGCGCCAAGTGGGGCCTCTTGCATACGGCGTCAGTGGGCTGTGCTGTACATTTGGTACTGACCAGGGTATTGCGATTTTGTACCAGGAGAGTCTTGCTGAGCTGAATGCAAACAAAAATGTATTTCACTGTACCTGGCACACGCGACACCGAAGAAACCATCGGAGGTTTCGTGGAGGACATTCTTTTATGGAGATGAGGAGAAATTTCTTTAGTCAGAGGGCGGTGAGTCTGTGGAATTCTTTGCCACAGAAGGCTGCGGAGGCCAAGTCAGTGGATATTTTTAAGGCAGAGATAGATAGATTCTTGATTAGTACGGGTGTCAGAGGCTATGGGGAGAAGGCAGGAGAATGGGGTTAGGAGGGAGAGATGGGTCAGCCATGATTGAATGGCGGAGTAGACTTGATGGGCTGAATGGCCAAGAAGAGGGAGTGAGGGGGGTGAGACTAGTCCTTGATTATGCTGCTGGCCTTGCCAAGGGAGCGTGAGGTATAAATGGAGTCAATGGAAGGGGGGTTGGTTTGTGTGATGGTCTGGGCTGCGTCCACAATTTGCCGCGATTAACAATTAACAAACGGATGTTAAGACCCCCTTCTTTAAAAGTTATCCCTGATATTCAGACTATTTAAAGAGTAAAAGGATACATTTTAGAAAGATCGACTAACTGAGGGCTGCAGTGATCTGTCATGGAAGAGATGAGGCTGGAGGAGATGAGCCAAGATCATATTGAAAGGCGGGACAGGGTCGTAAGGCTTATTCCAACTTCTATTTTCTTATATTCTTATGTCCTCCTATTATCTGTGGAATTCTCTGCCACAGGTAGTTGAGGCCAGTTCATTGGCTATATTTAAGAGGGAGTTAGATGTGGCCCTTGTGGCTAGAGGGATCAGGGGGTATGGAGAGAGGGCAGGTACAGGATACTGAGTTGGATGATCAGCCATGATCACATTGAATGGCGGTGAAGGCTCAAAGGGCCGAATGGCCTACTCCTGCACCTATTTTCTATGTTTCTATGTTTCTAAAAGGAATACCTTAAGGTGAGACTTCATCTTAAAAAGGAGTTCTAGATTTCAAGATTTCTCCTGATAATAGGATTATTTAAAATAGGGTAGGGAGGAACTGCGGATGTTGGTTTACACCGAAAAAGCTGGAGTAGCCCAGCGGGACAGGCAGCATCTCTGGAGAGAAGCGATGGGTGACGTTTCGGATCGACTCCAACGAAGGGTCTGGAGCTGAAGCGTTGCCCGTTCCCTGTTTTCCCGCCGAGTTACTCCTGCATGTTGTGTCTATCTTCTTTATTTAAAAAGGGGCCGTTGATGTCTGGACTTCCTCATTCAAAGGGGTCTCTGATGGTGAATGCAACGCAGAATGGGGGACGAAATGTCACCGTCTGTTTTACATGCGAAAAGAAAACCTCTGCAATATCTGATGCGGTTAAAGGATTTGCAACAATTGCACAAAGCTGCTCTCTCCTGCTCTCTCCTGTACACGCTGTTCAGCTTCAATAATTCATTTTGCAAAGATATAGGAACAGGCTCTGCCGAGGAATGTGGATATCTTATTAAAGGCAAATATCTTTTGAGTTCTGTGGGTCATGAGCATCTATATTGATTAAACAGAAATAAAAAATGCTTAGGTGCGCTGGTGAATGGACAGGTTTATTTGATCCAAAGACATCCACATTCTTTTGCTGAAAAATAATTCAAGAGACATCCGTGCTGGAACTGTAGTTTTCCTATTCTTTTATTTATCATAACACTTCATTTCCACCGCTACCAATGATCTGTCCAGCTGCACATTTGTTCTTTTTGAAAAACATTTTTTTTCTTTCCTTCTTCCTTTCTCGCAACCAATTACCGGGACTTTCTGTACACGAGGCAACTTCAAGACACCCTTGGGCTTTAATCAAGGCAATTAGATGAATTTTGCGATAAGTTCAAAGAGTGAAAAATATTTGTAAAACAACGTCGGTCTGGAATCACGAAGGGGAACAGGTTCCGTTGTTGCATTCCGCTCACAGAGATCAGGCGATCTCTCCTCTCCCGCAAGGCCGGCTGTCGCCCAGAGATACCTCCAAGGTTCAAAGAACGGGGGCGGCGCAGTGATGCAACGGGTGGAGCTGCTGCCGCACAGCTCCAGAGGTTCAATCCTAGAGGTTCGAACCGGGGTTCAATCCTGATCTTGGGTGCTTGTCCTATTTTATAATAAATAGGCAGGACGTAGAAATCAAATTAAAATCACATGAATTGACATCGAAAGTGATGCACATGGAGCTGGAGTGTGGTGCTGGAAAGGGTACAGAGAAGAATTACGATAATGTTGCCAGGAGTCGAGAGTCTGAGCTACAGGGAGAGGTTGAGTACGCTGGGACTCCTTGATGCACGAGGAGTGATCTTATTGAGGTGTAAAAATCATGAGAGGAGTAGATTGGGTAGATGCACAGTCTCTTGCCCAAAGTAGGGGAATTGAGGACCAGAGGACATAGATTTAAGGTGAAGGGGAAAAGATTTCATAGGAATCTGAGGGGTAACTTTTTTCCACACAAAGGGTGGTGGGTGTATGGAACAAGCTGCCAGAGGAGGTAGTTGAGGCTGGGACTATCCCAACGTTTAAGAAACAGTTAGACAGGTACATGGATGGGACAGGTTTGGATGGATATGGGCCAAACGCAGGCAGGTGGGACTGGTGTAGCTGGGACATGTTGGCCAGTGTGGGCAAGGTGGGCCGAAGGGCCTGTTTCCATGCTGTATGACTCCAAAGCTCTTTGCATGCTGGTCCTAGAAGAGGATCTGCCATCTATCATCCATTATAATCGTTCCACTCTTTTCAATCTTTATATATGAACTGTGTTTGTTTTGTCTAAGTTATGTAGTTTAGTTTAGTCTATTGTCACATATACTGAGATGCAGTGAAAGGCGTTTTTGTTGCGTGCTATCCAGTCAGCAGAGAAACTATAATGATTACAATCGAGCATCCATAGTGTAGAGATACAGGATAATGGGAATAATGTCCAGTATAGTCCGATTAAAGATAGCCCGAGGGTCTCCAATTAGATAGGTCATCCCAGAACCAAAAGATGTGGGGCTTTAGGTATAGGAGGATTTGAGTTCAGGAGCAAGGAGGTCCTACTACAGTTCTACAGGGCTCTGGTGAGACCACATCTGGAGTATGGTGAGCAGTTTTGGTCTTCTAATGCAGGGTGACTTGGACAGGTTAGGTGAGTGGGCAGATGCATGGCAGATGCAGTTCAATGTGGTTAAATGTGAGGTTATCCATTATGGTAGTAAAAACAGGAAGGCAGATTATTATCTAAATGGTGTCAAGTTGGGAAAAGGGGAAGTACAACGGGATCTGGGGGTCCTTGTTCATCAGTCAACGAAAGTAAGCATGCGGGTACAGTGAAGAAAGCGAATGGCATGTTGGCCTTCATAACAATGAATAGGAGCAAGAGGTCCTTCTGCAGTTGTACAGAGCCCTAGTGAGACCACACCTGGAGTATTGTGTGCAGTTTCGGTCCCCTAATTTGAGGAAGGACATTCTTGCTATTGAGGGAGTGCAGCGTAGGTTTCCAAGGTTAATTCCCTGGATGTCGGGACTGTCATATGCTGAGAGAATGGAGCAGCTGGGCTTGTACACTCTGGAGTTTAGAATCATGAGAGGGGATCTTATTGAAACATATAAGCTTATTAAGGGCTTGGGCTTGACACGGTAGAGGCAGGAAACATGTTCCCGATCTTGGAAGAGTCCAGAAGGCCCGGGGGTTTTCACCAGAAGAGTTGAGAACTTTTAAGAATAAGGAGTAAAGGGCCATTTAGAACGGAGATGAGGAAACACCTGTTTCACATGCAGAGGGTTGTGAGTCTGTGGATGTGCATTCTCTAAGGATTTTGCCTCAGAGTTCGAGTGGATGGGGGGTCATTCTTCTCTGGATCCTTACGGGTTGGATCAGAGAGAGAGCGGCAATTATCGAGTGAGAGCTGTGAGGAGGGCAAGCATAAATGAGTTGACTCCCATTAATAACCAGGAACATTTCCTGAATAGTAAGTGTCTCCACTCCACCATGGACGATGGTTGTAAGTTCACCAGAAAGGTTATTGCACCCCTGTTTAATATGTAAAAAAAGTGAAATCTAAATTTCACTTAGAGTGACACGGGGATTGCAATGGTAGAGTTGCTGTCTTACAACGCCAGAGACCCAGGTTCGATCCTGACTATGGGTCCTTGTCTGTACGGAGTCTGTACGTTCTGCCCTTGACCCATGTGGGTTTTCTCCGGGATCTGTGGCTTACTCCCACACTGTAAAGAAGTGCAGGTTTGTAAGTTAATTGGCTTGGTAAGATTGTAAACTGTCCATAGTGTATGTACGTTAGTGTGTGGGAATCGCTGGTCGGTGTGGACTCTGTGGGCCAAATGGCCTGTTTCTGCACTTATCTCTAAACCAAACTAAAATAAACTAAATATGTTTGGGTATTAATAAGAATAAAATCTAATAATCTGGAAAATCAACTATACTGGCATCACCAAAATCCCAAGGGTTCCAGATTATCAGAGTTTTACAGTACCCGGAAAATTCCTACCCAATTTCCATGAGGACTAGTTAGATTTTAATTTTGAGAATAGGAATTATTCGATAACTTTGTGGTTAAATTGTTTAAGTGGTAATTAAGGACTGTTGATCCAGAAACATAATCAAATCATCCAATTAACTAAATAATAACATCAGTAAAGGTGTGTCTAAAATGACTGGATAATTCAGAATAATTCACTGGCTGCGAAATGTCTTTGTTGGCACACTGGAACTGTTCTAACACTCTGTCAGATCCCCTGTTAAAAAAAAAGCTGTGAAATTGGCCAAAAAGGCATTTGTGCGTTCGGATGATTAACACCTCGAGTCGTCCGACTGCGGCATTCGTGTTGTTGCCAACAAGGCCACATCGAATTGAACTCGGCTTGCAACTGTTCAACTATCGGAGAAGAATATCAACAGGACCCACTCCGCATGGCAGACACACACAATCCACGGGGACAAGAGGGATGCAGGAGGTCAGAGGGAGAACGTTCCTAGATTCACCAGGGAATGTGCGGGAAGGTGCCGCAGATGCAGGTTCAAACCGAAGATAGACACAAAAAGCTGGAGTGATTCAGCGGGTCTGGCAGCATCTCCGGAGAAACGGAATAGGTGACGTTTTGGGTCGAGACCCTTCAGGTATCCGAAGGAGGGTCTCGACCCGGAACGTCATCTATTATTTTTCTCCAGAGATGCTGTCTGACCCGCTGAGTTTTTTTTACAACTTTTTGTGTCTATCATCCATTCAAAAGGGACTTGGATGACCTCATCAGTAGATGTAGGAAAGGACTGCAGATGCTGGTTTGTACCAGAGATACTGTAGGCACAAAATGCTGGACTTACTCAACGGGTCAGGCAGCATCTCTGGAGAAAAGGAATACAGTAGGTGACGTTTCGGGACGGAATCCGACTTCAGAAGGAAGGAGATGTGCGTTTTCCCACTGTTGCACCTCTTGCCCGATGGGGGAGAGGAGGAGAGGGACTTGTCCTTGCTTATGCTGGTGACCTTGCCGAGGCAGTGTGAAGTTTAGGTCGAGTCAATGGAAGGGAGGTTGGTTTGTGTGACGGTCTGGGCTGCGTCTACAATTCTCTGCAATTTCTTGCGGCTTTGGATGTAGTTGCTGGGGACATGCTGAACGTCCGAAGCCTTCTAAGGAAGCAGAGGCGTTGGTGTGCTTTCATGGCCATTGCTTCGGTATGGCTATTCCAGGAATAGTTGCTGGTTCAGAGTGTAACAACAACAATCAGTAGTATTTTCACAACGGGTGTGCAGTAAAGTGCAAAACATGGCCATCCATTCCAGGTTCTCCCCAAAGAGGAATTCTCAAAGTATTTACTTTGAGAAAACATTTGAGAATCACTCGAAAAATTTGAGGGTGGCATGTTGGCGCAGCGGGAGAGCTACTGCCTTACAACATCAGAGACCCGGGTTCTGTCCTGACTGCGGGTGCTGTCTTAGTGGAGTTTGTACGTTCTCCCTGTGACCTGCATGAGTTTTCTCCGAGATCTCGGGTCTCCTCACACACTCCAAAGACATACAGGTTTGTAGGATAATTGCCATGGTATAAATGTAAAACATATTCCTAGTGTGTGTAGAGCATTGTTAGTGTGTGGGGATCGCTGGTCGGTGCGGACTCAGTTGGCCAGAGGGCCTGTTTCCATGCTGTGTCTCCAAACTAAACTAAATTTTTTTTTTTCCATCAGAATCCTTCCTTACTGAGAAAGACTCATTATCAGTCCTTCTTGGTAAAGAGCACCAGATAGAGAATCACTCTAAAATTGACAGATAACGTCTCAATTAATCGATTGAACATCTTCACCACAGTGAAGGCATCCATCAGTGCCAGTCAGTGTAAGTGTGGCACGGTCGGGAAAGGGCCCAACCACACCGAATCAATTTCAGCCAGAGGTTCACGCACCTCCTCCAACCTCATCTACTGTACCCACTGTTCCAGATGTGGACTCCTGCAAATCGGCAAGACCACGTGCAGGCTCGCCGATCGTTTCGCCGAACATCTCCGCTCAGTCCGCTTAAACCTAGCTGATCTCCCGGTTGCTCAGCACTTTAACTCCCCCACCCATTCCCACACCGACCTTTCTGTCCTGGGCCTCCCCCGTTGCCAGAGCGTGAGGTGTGTTTCGGTGCTCACAATCACGGTGCCAGAGACAAAGTCGTGGAAACAAGAAGCGCATTTATTTACGAGTCTGCGGAGCCGGATGCCTCTCCAAACCGAGACACAACGAGCCCAAGGAATACCCTCCCCTTATGTAGCACAATTTTGCTGAATCATCCTCCCCTTCTGGCTCCTTCCAACCAGAGCGCTGAGGCGCGCAATCTTCCTGTAACGCCCAGGGTGCCTCCCAGATCATACATCGCTTGTTCATTGTAATTAGCAGTTTTCCGATCAGGGGCGTATCTGTAATATTCATTTACTTCATTAAGCAAGCGCAGTAGTTATCCACATGACTCATTAATCCCCTTTAGCCCAGAAGACAGCTCCAGTGCAAATTGGAGGAACAGCACCTCATATTTCACTTGAGTAGCTCACACCCCAGCGGTATGAACATTGACTTCTCTAACTTCAACCAGCCCCTTATTTCCCTCTATCTCTCAAGAAGCTTGCAGGATTAACTGAGGAGTCTGGATGAACAGATGAATTAAGAGCAATAATAGACCCATGCTCGGACATCCAATAACCCTGACCTCAATGTTACATCCCTGCCTACCCCTCGCAATGAGGCAGAGAGAGGGCCTGAAAATAGGCCCATATTCCTTCCATAACCCACCTTAATCTGGAATGAACTAATATGTACTGATCAGTGCTAACCAAGATGATTAAATGAAAATAAAGCGAGCACAGGAAGGCTTGTTTGCTAAGTGTACAACATGACAGAGATAGAAGGGCATCATGTTTTAATAATTCCTTCCCACGTAACACACAGACAACAGCTAACAAATTCCCAGGGGTTTATTCAAGCTGGTTGCTCAAACTCACTGATCAAAAAACGCTCCAGCTCCACTTTGCAGAGCAGCACAACCCCGAAGAACAATATATATATTTTTTTTACCCAATAATGTTTTAGCGTCTTTTGATATGAAAACAAAATCAACCTAAAATCAATTAAAACAAAAGAGGTCAATGTGTCTTCTGACGGCAAAGGAACAGGGGACTGAGTGATTCGGTGTGTGAAAATCAGATACACCTTTCATCTCCGAGTGGGAACATGGCAACGATCGAGCCTGTCCCTTCATGTTCGAGGTGTCAAAGTAAATAGTTTTGGATTCCTCTCGCTGTTCGTTGAAAGCACGTACCTAAATTGGTGATCTTTTGTTGAAGGAGATCAAAATGGTACTTGCATTGGAGTGGAAGTAGTCTTAGAAACATAGAAACATAGAAAGTAGGTGCAGGAGTAGGCCATTCAGCCCTTTGTGCCAGCACCACCATTCAATATGATCATGGCGGATCATCCAAAATCATTACCCCGTGTCTGCTTTTTCCCCCATTTCCCTTTATTCCATTAGCCCAAAGAGCTCTATCTAACTATCCCTTGAATACATCCAGTGAATTGGCCTCCACTGCCCTCTGTGGTAGGGAATTCCACAGATTCACAACTCTCTGGGTGAAAAAGTTTTTCCTCATCTCAGTCCTAAATGGCCGACCCCTTATTCTTACACTGTGATCCCTGGTTCTGGATTCCCCCAACATCATGAACATTTTTCCTGCACCTAGCCTGTCCATTTCCTTAAGAATTTTATACGTTTCTATAAGATCCTTGCACCTTTTGCAACAAATCCCTCTTGCCGGAGATGAAGTTGCACTCTGCCTCTAACCGGAGCCATCCCTGCTATGGAAGTGTTTGACAGGACAATGCACAGGGAGGTACCCACTGTACCAACCTGCGCTTTACTGCCCGTTAAATCATGTAATGGAATAGTGTACAAGAGGTTTCGCACTCTATATTGTGTGTGCCCTACTTGCCCTTGTGGGACAGAGAAGAGGGACCGTAGAGGCATAGAGTGTTACAGTGTGGAAACGGGCCCCTCAGCCCAGCTTGCCCACGCCAGACACATGCCCCACCTACACTCCTCCCACCTGCCCGCGCTTGGCCCCTAACCCTCCAAACCTATCCTATCTATGTACCTGTCCAACTGTCCAACCGTTATGCCTTGACTACCTTCTGTGGCAGCTTGTTCCATACATCTACACCAGGGGTGGGGAACCTGCGGCCTTAAGGCCACATGCGGCCTTCTAGGCCATTAAGTGCGGCCTTTTGAGTGAATCCAAATTTTGTAGAACAAATCTTTTTATTATTATTAATATGTTTATGTTCATCTTTTATTATTTTTATTTTCATCCTAAAATGAACGTATTTAAAATACCAAAAAGGAAGATTCAACGGAATTATCCTCCCCGACTGACGGCCACAATTAAAATATTAGTAAATCATGAGGGCTATTTTAACAAAATAATGTACATTTTGAAGTTTATCTAATTGAAGTTTCTTGGATGCGGCATTAGATTACAGCTAACTTAATGCGGCATTCCATCATCGCTGATCTACACCCTTTATGTAAAAGGTTCTTTTAAATCTTTCTCCTCTCATCTTAAACCTATGTCCTCATGTTCTCGATTCCCCAACTCTGGGCAAAAGACCCTGTGCATTCACCCGACCTATTCCTCTCATGATTTTGTACCCTTCTCTAACTTCACCCCTCATCCTCCTGCTCACCAAGGAATAAAGTCCTAGCCTGTTCAACCACTCGCTGCAGCTCAGCCCCTCGAGTCCCGGCAACATCCTCGGCTGCGGAGGCCAAGTCCGTGGGTATTTCTAAGGCCAAGATTGAAAGGTTCTTGATTAGTAATGGTGCCAGGGGTTTAGGGGAGAAGGCAGGAGAATGGGGTTGAGTGGGAAAGATAGATCGAATGGTGGAATCGACTCGATGGGCCGAATAGCCTACTTCTGCTCCTTTGACTTGTGAAATGAAACAAACAGAAATTAACAAAGTACCAAAGAAAATATCCCCATTGGATAAATTCCTTCACTTCAGCATTTTCTACAACTCCTCAAGGCAACGTGGCGTGGCAATGGGCGAGACTGTTCCCAGCTCGGTTTAATTCACAGGGACATAAAGTAGCCCATGGCAACCACCCACTCATTGAACCCCCCTCCACATCCCAGGCACACTGTCCTCTGTGAGTAATCATTAATCATAAACGTGGGCAGTTAATTATTAGACTCTGCTATTCTGTGTACTACGCAAACACAATAAAGATAAATTGTGAAATATCACCAGACACAAAACTATGTAACAGGGAGAGTAAGTTGACCGCGGGGACAGGTAGTCTTAGAATTACAGAGAAGAGTATTTGTGACGGCACGGTGGCGCAGTGGTGAAGTTGCTGCCTCACTACGCCAGAGACCCGGGTTCGATCCTGGCCAAGGGCTGTCTGTACGGAGTTTGTACGTTCTCCCCGTGACCGCGTGGGTTTTCTACGGGTGCTCCGGTTTCCTCCCACACTTCAAAGACGTACAAATTTGTAGGTTAATTGGCTCCGGTAAAAATAGTGAATTGTCCCTAGTGTGTAGGATAGTGCTAGTGTGCGGGGATCGCTGGTTGGCGTGGCTTTGGCGGGCCGAAGGGCATCTCTAAAGTCTAAAGTATTATTTGAACCAGATCTTAAAGAGTAATGTAAGAAGTATCCAGTCAGACAAGAATAGGGAAACACAATCATCTGCAATAGTCCACTGTATCTTACATTTTTGATTTTGGTGTGGGGCTTACAGTGGGTACTGGAGTCAAAGGGTTCTGCGGCTTGGTCACTGAGCCATGCCTATCCACATCCATCTAATTAGATTACCCCTCACAAACAACAATGGCTGGAGTGGAGAGACAATTCCAATCTGCTATTATCGAGGTGGTTACCAGAGAATATCCGATAAGTATGGGGTCATTCCTGAGATGGGGTCGTGCCATTAAGGAGATCCAAGAACTTGCTGTTAAGGGTAAGGGTACTCCTGATATACTTGGGGTGTTTGTGCCAAAGTGTACGGGATGTTCCATACAATATTGTGTAGGAAAGAAATGCAGATGCTGGTTTAAATCGAGGATGGACACAAAATGCTGGAGTAACCCAGCGGGCCAGGCAACATCTCTGGAGAGAAGGAATGGGTGACGTTTCGGGTCGAGACCCTTCTTCCACACAGTATTCATGTGCGCTCATCTAGAAACTGCAATGAGCTGAGGCCTACAGGCGGAAACAAATGCACAAGGATTTCAACAAACACATCTCTCGTTTCCCCTGACTCTCAGTCTGAAAAAGGGTCTCGACCCGAAGCATCACCGATTCCTTTTCTCCAGAGATGCTGCCTGACCCGCTGAGTTAATCCGCAGCTTTTTATGTCTATCTTCGGTTTAAAACCAGCATCTGCGGTGAAGTGTGCTGTTATATCTCCCAGAATAAATAGGAGTAATTCCTTGCAGTCTCATCCGGGGAGAAACGGAATATAATTCGCTATCCCAGATATATAGCGAACTATAGGGAACCCCAGTATCGGCTAATTACCGTTATGATTAGTGTACTTTAGTGCTGCACGGTGGCGCAGTGTGAGAGTTCCCGCCTGATAGCCCCAAAGACACGAGTCTGATCCTGACCACGGGTGAGGTCTGCATGGACCTCATACATTCTCCCCATGACTGCGTGGGTTGTCTCTTGATGCTCCGGTTTCCTCCCACACTCCAAAAATGTACAGGTTTGTAGGTTAATCGGCTTCTGGAAATTTTAGATTGTCCGCGGTGTGTAGGATAGTCCGAAAGGCCTGTTTCCGCGCTGTATGTCTAATGTTTAAAGTCTACAGTAAAGTCTAATGGGCCTGTCAAACTTACGCGACTATTTAGGCGACTACATGAGACTATGAGGTCACCACAGGTTGCCGGGTTGTCGCCTGCATGGTGGCGAGTAGTTCCTGCATTCTCGTAACTAGTCGTGGCGTCATTCTGCTCGCCTCTAATCTTTCAACATGTTCAAAATTTAGCGGCAACAGTGGTTGGTGGTGGGTGTATGGAACAAGCTGCCAGAGGAGGAGGTTGAGACAGGGAGTATCCCAACCTTTCGGAAACAGTTAGACATGATTATGACAGGTTTGGAGGGATATGGGCCAAACGCGGGCAGGTGGGATTAGTGTAGCTGGACATGTTGGCCGGTGTGGGCATGTTGGGCCGAAGGTTTCATGCTGTATCACTCTATGAGTCTATGACCACTTTCGCAAAGATAATATGGGTCAGCAATCTATACTGGCCGAGGCAGTGACACTCAGACCCCCTCAACATTCTTGTTAAGGTCATCTTTTCCCAATGCACACAAATGCCTAGGACTTGCTAGCAATATTGAGAAAACAAAATGAAACAAACTCCACACCCACCATGTATTATATTAATGCACTAGTACTAGAAATCATGGAGCATGCTACTCTTCAAGGTGGATTTGTTTTCTCTCTTGGTGAACATATATTAACAAAAACTCAGAGATCCGTTGAGAAACTAATGCACAAGGTTTTCAATAAACATATCTTGTACTCGCTGGAATTTAGAAGATTGAGGGGGTATCTTATAGAAACGTACAACCTTCTTAAGGGGTTGGACAGGCTAGATGCAGGAAGATTGTTCCCGATGTTGGGGAAGTCCAGGACAAGGGGTCACAGTTGAAGGATAAGAGGGAAATCTTTTAGGACCGAGATGAGAAAAACATTTTTCACACAGAGAGTGGTGAGTCTCTGGAATTCTCTGCCACAGAAGGTAGTTGAGGCCAGTTCATTGGCTATATTTAAGAGGGAGTTAGATGTGGCCCTTGTGGCTAAAGGGATCAGGGGGTATGGAGAGAAGGCAGGTACGGGATACTGAGTTGGATGATCAGCCATGATCATATTGAATGGCGGTGCAGGCTCGAAGGGCCGAATGGCCTACTCCTGCACCTACTTTCTATGATTCTATGATTCTATCTCTTGTTTCCCTCTCCCCTGACTCTCAGTCTGAATGAAGGGTCTTGACCGAAAAGATCACAATTTAAACTTTATTGAGGCCAAAGACAGCATCTCATCTTCTGTCTGAAGAAGGGTCTTGACCCAAAAAAGTCACCCATTCCTTTTCTCCAGAGCTGCTGCCGGACCTGCTGATTTACTCCAGCTTTTTGTGTCTATCTTCCGGTTAAACCAGCACCTGCAGTTCCTTCCTCTGAGCCTATCTAATTCTCCAAGTACAACACTGTAGTCTCACAAATCTTTATCTGCGGCTGCGAAATCTGGGTTTGTATCAAAAATATTGAAAGATCTTGGATTAATATCATTGGATCTGCCTTTAATGAATACTCCGAATCAATGCAAAGAGTACAGCATTAATACGAGAGTCCTGTCTAAAGCCACGGTGAGCTGTATCGAGATCATGGCTATTAATGTAGCTGCGCTGGACAGATCAGCCTGTGCATTGCCGGATGGAGAGGGTAGAAGAGGGAGTGGCCGGGGTGCGAATCGTCCTTGATTATGCTGCTGGCCTTGCCAATGCAGCGTGAGGTGTAAATGGGGCGAATGCAAGGGAGGTTGGTTTGGGTGATGGTCTGGGCTGCATCTCCAATTCTTTTCATTTATTTAATTTTTAAATTTATTTTTGTTAGAAGTAAATACAGTCATGTAGTTAGTACATAAGTACCTAACGCATACAGACATATTACACTTCTTGTGCAACTTCTTAATTTTAATTACATAATAAAACAGCCAGTATGAAAAGCAATGCTAGAAAGAAGAAAATCGATAGTGTCGTAGGAAATGGTGACGGTGCTAGTTCGTGAGATGATAAGAAAAGCCCGAAAAAGAGATAGATGGACGAGAGAGTAGAAACGAATAGCAAGAGAAACAGAAAGAAGAAAGAAGCTAGAGAAAAAGAAAGGAGGAAAAGAGGTTAGGAGAGATATACCTATTTAATATCTTTACCCACCCGTCACCCGGTTCTGAACCATTCAATTTCTAAGGTTATGTTGCACCAAATGCTCGTAAGATGTCGATAAAAGGAGACCAAATCTTTAAGAATTGGTCTGCTTTGCCTGTTAGGAGGAATCTCATTTCTTTAAGATGTAGCGTTTCCGACATATTTGAAATCCACTTTTTAAACGTTGGCGTGGATACGTTTATCCAAAATTTAAGTGTACGTTTTTTTGCTGTTATTAAACCATAATTAAGGAGTGATTCTTGAAACGTAGCTAGCTTACGTCCATCGTCCATTGATCCGAAGATAATCAGTTCTGTTTTGGGGTTCAATTTTATGTTAAATAGTTTTGTAAAAGTTCCAAAAATTTCAATCCAAAATTTATGAAGTTTTGTACAGGAGACAAAGGAATGTGTTATAGTGGCATTTTGCGATAGACATTTGTCACAATTGGGGGAGACATTTGGAATGCATCTGCAGTTCTCTGCAATTCCTCATACAATTTTCTCTGCAATTTTCACAAAATAGCATTGAAGCACCTTTAGACTTTACTTTAGACTTTAGAGGTACAGTGTAGAAACAGGTCCTCTGGCCTACCCAGTACATGGTGGCCAGCAAACACCCCATACACTGGCATTTTCTTACACGACTAGGGACAATTTCCAATTTTACCGAAGCCAATTAACCCACAAACCTGTACGTCTTTGGAGTGCGGGAAGTAACCGGAGGAAACCCATGTGGTCACAGGGAGAATGTAGGGTACCGACAGCATCCATAGCCAGGATCGGACCTAGGTCTCTGGCGCTGTAAGGCAGCAACTCTACAGTTGTACCACAGTGCCACCTCTGAATGAATATAGGATTGATACTGAGCCGAGATAGATTCAGAGGCGTGAGTGCTAACCGCTGAGCCACAGCTGGCACGTAAGATGAAGCTAACATCTGCCGAAGGAAGGAATCCCGGCTCCAACAGATGTTTCCACTATTGCCAATGTTGTCACCTTTCAGCAAAGTAACACGGTGTTTTAACAATGAGAGAATACGTGGTATTTCCTCACAGTTTTGTAATCTTGTTGCTGCCTGTGTGAACGGTACATCAACAGTATCAAATCCATTTAGGCAAACGTGAAGCTCCAGAGAGCCATTAATTCTATTCCCAGCCACTGCGGACCAGACGCCCATTAGAAGACACAGCCTCATAATTCCTTCCTGTAGATGTGAAGTGTGCCGTTATGTCTCCTGGGAAAAGCGGGTGTAATTCCCTGCTGCCTCATCCAGGGAGAAAGGGAATATCATTCATTATCCCACACGTGGACAATAGGGATTCCCAGCATCGGCTAATTACATTTATGATCAGTTTACTGTAGGGCGGTATGGTGGCACAGCGGTAGAGTTGCTGCCTTACAGCCCCAGAGACCTGGGTTCGATCCTGACAACGGGTGCCGCCTGTACACAGTTTGTACGTTCTCCCTGTGACCGAGTGGGTTTTCTCCAGGTGATCTGGTTTCCTCCCACTCTCCAAAAATGCACAGGTTTATAGTTTAATTGGCTTCTTTGAATTGTAGATTGTCCCCAGTGTGTAGGATAGTCCGAAGGGCCCATTTCCACGCTGTATGCCTAACGTCTAGAGTCTAAAGTAAAGTCTAAAGATACAGCATGTCAACAGGCCCTTCTCCCCACCGTGTCTGCGCCCACCAGTGATCACCTCATACACTTGTACTCTCCTACACTCTGGGAACAATTTACAATTTACAGAATTTACAACTAACCTATAAACCTGTACGTCTTTGAAGTGCGGAAGGAAACTGGAACAGCTGAAGTAAACCCACATGATCACGGAGAAGAACGTACAAACTCCGTACAGACTGCACCCTTAGTACGGACCGAACCGTGCGTCTGGCGCTGTAAGGCAGGAACTCTACTGCCGCGCCACCCTGCCGCCCCCCTGTAATTAATAAAGCAGCTTGTGTACACGATAGTTGACCGTGGCACCCCAATCCACAAGTGAACTTTACTTTAGTTTTGTGTTGGATGATTTAATAAAAAGCAACGGAAATGACTTTGAGGTAAAATATCCATTACAGTATCAATGAATGTTGGAGCAGGATCAAAGAGAGGATGGCTTATTCTTATATATTTTGTGCTTATGTATTCAAAGGTTTTTCTTAGCACTGAATACTTTCTGTCCTTGATAAATGAAAGGTAGTTGATGTTTAAATAATGTGTGTGTGTGTGTGCGTGTGTGTGCGTGTGTGTGTGTGCGTGTGTGTGTGCGTGCGTGTGTGTGTGCGTGCGTGTGTGCGTGTGTGTGAGGTTGTGTGTGTGTGTGTGCGTGTGTGTGAGGTTGTGTGTGGGGTTGTGTGTGTGCGCGTGTGTGTGCGTTTGTGTGCGTGTGCGTGTGTGCGTGTGTGTGTGTGTGTGTGTGTGCGTGTGTGCGTGTGCATGTGTGCGCGTGCGTGTGTGCGTGTGTGTGTATATATATATATATATATATATAAGTGACATGGTGGTGCAGCGGTTTAGTTGCTGCCTTACAGCGCCAGAGACCCAGGTTTGATCCTGACTACAGGTGCTGTCTGTATGGAGTTTGTACGTTCTCCCCGTGACCATGTGGGTTTTCTCAGAGACCTTCGGTTTCCTCCCGCACTCCAAAGATGTGAAGATTTGTAGATTAATTGGCTTCTGTAAAATTGTAAATTGTCCCTAAAGTGTGCAGGATGGTGCTAGTGTGCGGGGATCGCTGGTGGGCACGGACTCTGTGCCTGTTTCCGCGTTGAATCTTGAAACTAAACCTAAACACTGTTGGCACAGTTATGTTGATGGTGCGAGCATTTTCTACTGGACGGCGCTTTCACCCTGTCTATTCCCCTCATGATTTTCTACACCTCTATAAGATCATCCCTCATCCTCCTGCGCTCCAACGAATAAAGTCCGCGTCTGCCCAACCTCTCCCCGTAGCTCAGGCCCCTGGGCTCCGAGATCATCCTCGTAAATCTTCTCTGCTCTCTTTCCTGCTTAATAGAGGACCCGAGATACATGCAGGTCCCCTGAAAATACGTTAATAAACCTGTTGGGATTTTATGACAATCGATAGGTTTTCTCATTTTTTTTTTAATTCTGGCAAAAGTCCACAAATTACCTGATTTATTGCTTTCCATTTCAAATTCCTGCTTTGCATTACCTGGCCTTTGCTGTGAGATGAACACTGACAGTGTCAGCAACTTGCCATTTGATGCTATCGATATGTCTGTGCTCTCCAAAGCCAGCTCATAAATCCAACGAGACTGGGTGAACATGACGCGGCATCTCAGTCCCTCGCGCGCGGGACAGCGATGGTTAGAGCGGGACGGGTGTGCACTTTATATTAACACTCGCTTCCCATATTGCGTAGTTACACCAGTGGTAGAGATGAACTAACAACGTTTTGAACTGCACCGTTATGACTGATGATTAAAGCTGACTTTGAACACCAGATTGTGTCTGTACAGTAAGCTGGAGTTAGTGGCAGTACATTACTCTGATCGGTTCACATGCAATAACCAATCCACAATAATTATGAACTATGCTTTAATTATATGAGATTTGTACATGTCAAATGCAAGTCAACGCTTTCATAACGATCTGTTATTTCCTCCGGCCCGCCCTGACCACGCTGACTATCGCTCGCCCATACACGAGTTCAACATTACCTTCCTTTTCCATTCTACACACTAGGGGGCAATTTACACAAGCCAATTGACCTACAAATTCACACAAGCGTGGGAGGACACCAGAGCACCCAGAGAAAACCCACACGGTCACAGGGAGAACGTGCAAACTCCGCGCGGGCAGCACCCCTAGCCAGGTTCGAACCCGGGTGTCTGGCACTGTCAGGCAGCAGCTCCATCACTGCGCCACCATGTGAGGTTCCGTGATGGGTTCTTGTTTGCATGCTTTCCAATCAAATCAGGGAACACTCGACATAAATACAATCATGCCATGCACAGGTTCCACAGGTGGAAGAGAAAAATACCAGATGGCAGAATAGAGTTTCTCAGTATCGTATTGTAACAGGTCCAGAGACAAAGCCCATTACCTGCAATGGGATAGGTCACGGGGAGAAACCTCCGTACAGACTCCGCACCCATAGTCAGGATCGAATCCGGGTCTCCGGCGTTGTAAGGAAGCAACTCTTTTGGTGCGTCACTGTACCACACTGTTGTATTCCTCCTGAATGGGAAGAATGCTTGGGTGGAGTCTGGTCTGTGCGATGGACTGGGCCACATCCACAACTTTCTCAATTCCTTGCGCTTTTGGGCAGATATTCTGAATATTTTTAAAACAAACAGCTTGTGGGATGTTAGCACAGATTTCACCAATGTTGTATGTTCCAAACTGTGGCCCTTCCCCATGGAGTCCTTTCACAAGCTGAACCCAGCATCAGTAAGTCCTCCGCATGTGCCGCTGGGCTTGATGGAGTACGAGTGTGGGGCACTCAGTCACAGACAGTACCTTGCATTGGAAGACAAGTGGGATTTGACCAGGAGAGCTTGTGTTGTAGGCATTGAATAAAGAAGCGAATGCCTCTGAACATTCTCTTGAGATAGGGTAAAGGGCAGTATGGAGGTTGCCCATCTACATACAGTGGAAAGGCCAGTACTAGGATATACAATAGATCAGTGCAGCTTTTAGACTTTAGAGGTACAGCAGGGAAACAGGCCCTTCGGCCCACCAAGTCCATGCTGACAAGTGATGCACTAACACTATCCTACACACCAGTAAAACAAATCCCTGATCTCTGGCGCTGTAAGGCAGCAGCTCCATCGCTGCTGCCATGTTGAATCTCTCCTCAATGGGAAGATTGCTTGGGTGGCAGCGGCTACCTCAGACGGGGACATCTCTTCGCTTAAGCAAGTACTCATGCTAAACCCCCAGTTCCCCCACCATTGCCATGCCATTATGTTGGCAGCAACAAGTTTTCTGTGTGTAACGTTTTCCATGTCAAAGGGGGCATTGTATTTAGCAACATTCAATCAGAATCCGAACGGGTGGCACGGTGGCGCAGCGTAGACCTGCTGCCTTACAGCGCCCGGGACCTGGGTTCGATCCCGACTACGGGCGCTGTCTGTACGGAGTTTGTACGTTCTCCCCGTGACCGCGTGGGTTTCTCCATGATCCCACACTCCTAAGACGTACATGTATAAATGTAAAATTGTCCCTAGTGTGTTTAGGGTAGCGTTAGTGTGCGGGGGATCGCTGGGCAGTGCGGACTCAGTGGGCCGAAGGGCCTGTTTCCGAGCAGTATCTCTAAACTAAACTAAACTAAACTACTCATGCTGAACATCAGTTCCTCCACCATTGCCATGCCACTTTGCTGGAAATAAACAGTTTTCTGTGTGTAGTTTTCTGTGTCAAAGTGGGCGTATTATTTTGCAACATTCAATCAGAACTGTGGCAGATTGAAAATAAATTAGCAGTTGCATGCTGCCGGGAGGTGAAGCGAGGAGAAAAGAAGGGGTGGTGTTAATTTTTAACTCTTCTTGTCCGTAGTAAGTGGAAGAACCCCCTATTTCTCTCTATAATTAAGAAACTGTTGGATGCACAGTCTCGCATTTTTAAAGCGCATGATTATCATTTTATCACTTCAACCGGTGTGTGAGACAGACAGACGCATGGAGCATCGCAAGGGCTGAAGACAACTTTAATCCAAATCTTTTAGTAATAGTTCAAGGATACAGCGCGGAAACAGGCCCTTCGGCCCACGGAGTCCGCGCCGACCAGCGCTCCCCGCACGCTAGCACCATCCTACACACAAGATGTGATATCGAAGGCAATTAACCGACAAAAACCTGTGCGTCTGTGTCGTGTGGGAGGAAACCGGAGCACCCGGAGAAAACCCACGCAGGTCACGGGTAGAATGTTCAAGCTCTGTACAGACAGCACCCGTGGTCAGGATCGAACTGGGGTCTCTGGCGCTGGAAGGCAGCAACTCTACCGCTGTGCCACCCTGCCGCCCTTTTAGGTAGAACTGGTTACATCCGGCGGAAGTGAGTGTACCTGTAATCATCCTGAGGACATGGAGATGCTGTTCACAGGTATGTTCAACCTTGAGCAACTGTGCCTGGATAAAAATGTTGCTGCGCTCTTACTTAAAGAAAGAATCTGATAGTTTTATTTACTTAATATTCCGAAACTATGCAAATTAATGCGGGGGATTGAGTAAATTCCATTCCAGTTATCAACATCAATGACAAACACGCTCAGACAAGGCAAATTAGAAATGGAACAATGTTTCTTCCGAGCTGTCATGTCAAACCCTTTCCAACGCTGTGTGAGTTGTCTAGAGAGA
Organism: Okamejei kenojei; assembly: GCA_035221665.1. NCBI lineage: Eukaryota > Metazoa > Chordata > Chondrichthyes > Rajiformes > Rajidae > Okamejei > Okamejei kenojei. Next base: position 15,151,222 of record CM069152.1, on the reverse strand, counting down.
GCCGGCCTGACCCTGGAGCAGGGAGATGGAGGTCATGGGAGGTCCAGAGGAAAGGAAAGCTGGCGTTAATTCAAAACCCAACTTTGCTGACGAGGCAGTGGGAAAAGGAGCCAAGGGAACTCTTGTGAGGTACAAAATGCTGGAGTAACTCAGCGGGACAGACAGCAACTCTGGAGACAAGGAGGAACAGGTGATGTTTCCGGTCGAGATCCTTCTTCAGACTGAGAGTCAGGGGCAGAGAGTCAGTCTGAAGGAAGGTCATGACCCGAAACGTCACCCATTCCTTTTCTCCGCAGATGCTGTCTGATCTGCTGAGTTACTCCAGCTATTTGTGTCTATCTTCTGGCATCTGCAGTTCCTTCCTACTTTTTGATTCTCTTTGTAAATTGAGGCCATATCTGAGCACCAAAGAACATCTGTTTTGTATTGTTGAGGAAGGCTCCATGTCACAGTCATGAAGTCATGGAGTGATGCAGTGTGGAAACATCTAGAAAACCTTGCTGCCGTGGCAGTAAGTGGCAGTAAGTAAGGATAGTGCTAGCGTTAAGGGAGTCGCTAGTAGGTGTGGACACGGTGGGCACCTCTGGACAAAATTACGAGAGCGCACTCATAATACCGTAAATGGCACGGTTTGGGCCTGGAACAGAATGAGCTACAGCTACAACTAAGTGTGCCTCTCCCCTCCGCTTCCTACGCCCCTTCCAACAATATGTTAATGCCTGAGTGTCCCAACAGCAGAAGATAAAGACGTTTCGTTCTTTGCTTAGTTTAGTTCGAGTTTAGTTTATTGTCACGTGTCACGGTGGCGCAGCGGCAGAGTTGCTGCCTCACAGCGAATGCAGCGCTGGAGACCCGGGTTCCATCCCGACTGCGGGTGCTGTCTGCACGGAGTTAGTACGTTCACCCCATGACCTGCGTGGGGGTTTCTCCAAGCTCTTCGGTTTCCTCCCACACTCCAAAGACATACAAGTTTGTAGGTTAATTGGCTTGGTAAATGCAAAAATTGCCGCTAGTGTGTGTAGGATAGTGTTAATGTGTGGGGATCGCTGGTTGGTGCGGACCCGGAGGTCCTGTTTCCACTCTGTACCTCTAAACTAAACTAAACGTGTACCGGGGTGCAGTGAAAAGCTTTTTGTTGCCTGCTGACCAGTCAGCGGAAAGACAAACCACGATCACAATCGATCCATTTTACACTGTGTGGATACACGGTAAGGGGATAACGTTTAGTGCAAGGTAAAGCCAGCAAAGACCGATCAAGGGTCGTCTGAAGATGTCTTCTGTGAACAATGAGGGTCACAAAAGGTGGGGTGACTGCTGGACAAACATAGCATTTTACGCGGCAGATTGTTCCCACGCGTATGCTAACACTTAATATTACAACACTGAGACCACACAAAAGAGAGCTGAGGCTTAAAGACCAATTAAAATGAATAAATACAGGTTTTGAAATAAAACAGATTAGATGCAGAACAGTACTCTCTACACAATCCTAATAAACACTCCTGGAATACATACAATCGGGTAGATACCGAGTAAATTTCATTTTACAGAGCAAAAGCTTGCTGTAAATTGTCCCAATAAACATTTGAGATTAGGTACAGCATGGGTTAGACGTAAAGTGTAGCTTCCTTTATACTGGCTCATTAAACACATGCGGTGTGGGAATAGCAAGTGTTAGTTGCAGTGTAAGTCTCCTTCCATGCTCCCTATTAAACATTCCCAGAGCTACAGGGGGTAGATAGAGACTAAAATTCTCTCAATTCTGTCCCATTGAATATTTATGGAGCAAACACAACATTGTTTAGAAAAATAGCTGCAGGAGTAGGCCGTTTGGCCCTTTGAACCGGCACCGCCATTTAATATGATCATGGCTGATCATCTAAAATCACTACCCCGTCCCTCTTTTTTTCCCATATCCCTTGATTCCCTTAGATCTAAGAGCTAAATCTAACTCTCTTGAAAACATCCAGTGAATTGTCCTCCACTGCCTTCTGTGGCAGATAATTCCTCCACTGCCTTCTGGAGACAGAAGAGAATGCAGATGCCAGTGTCTGGAGTAGCAAACAATCTGTTGGGAGATCTTGTGGGGTCGAGCAGCATCCGTGGGGAGAATGTGGGCTTGGGACACTCCATCGGAAGATAGGCATAGATGAAAGCAGATTTAATACCCACCATCCTCCACTCCTCGGAAGGAAAAATGCCGGTGTGGACAAAGTTCCAATAGTTCTTAGTACAGTCTTACCATGTCGCAGCGGAGAACCAGGCCTGCCACCGCACATGACCGCAGGCGGCCCGCCGGGTCCCTCTTCATCCTCGACAGCGCCTCGTCCTGATCCCTCTTAGTTCTCAGTGCATTAAGGTCCTCAGTGATCGGAGTAAAATTAGGCCATTTGGCCCATCGAGTCTACTCCGCCATTCAATCATGGCTGATCTATCTTTCCCTCTCAGCTCCGTTCTCCTGCCTTCTGGTCATAAGTGAAAGGAGTAGAATTGGACCATTCGGCCCAACAAGGCTACAATCATGGCTGATCTGTCTCTCCCTCCTAACCCCATTCTCCGGCCTTCTCCCCGTAACCTCTGACAGCCGTACTAATCAAGATAAGGTCATAAATGATAGGAGTAGAATTAGGCCGTTCGTCCCATCAAGTCCACTCCGCCACCCTCACTAATCAACTTATTAGTCAAGAACCTGTCAATCTCCGCTTTGAAAATGCCCAATGACTTTTCCTCCACAGCTGTCTCTGGCAAGGTGTCCCTCCCGCCAGGCTCCTCTTCATTCTCAGCAGCCCCTCGCTGGGTCTCCCTTAGTTCTAGGGGCTAGTGGAATCAAGGGATATGGGGAGAAGGCAGGCACAGGTTATTGATAGGGAACGATCAGCCATGAATGAATGAATGGTGTTGCTGGCTCGAAGGGCCAAATGGCCTCCTCCTGCACCAATTTTCTATGTTTCTATGTTTCTATATTTCTCGCCAGACCCCATCGGGCTGCTCCCGGCATTCCCCCCGCCGATTGCTTGGCTCCCCGGCCCATCACAAGAGCCTTCTGCCTCCAGCCAACACATTCAGGGATCACAGCACTGATGGAACAATTATAACAGTAAACTTATCTTAAACGTACATCATAGGTTGTGTATTAGTTGGGGACTTCTATTAAAGGATGTTCATAAATAGGAACTCATTCCACAAGAAATTGCAGCGAATTGTAGACGCAGTCCAGACCATCACACAAACCAACCTCCCTTCCATTGACTCAATTTAAACCTCAAACTGCCTTGGCAAGGCCAGCAGCATAATCAAGGACGGGTCGCACCCTGGCCATTCCCTCTTCTCCCCTCTCCCATCAGGTTAAGAAGTTTGAAAATGCACACCACCAGATTCAGGGACAGTTTCTTCCCATCTGTTATCAGGCAACTGAATCGTCCAACCACAACCAGAGAGCAGTGCTGAACTACTATCTACCTCATTGGTGACCCTCGGACTATCTTTGTTCAGACGTTACTGGCTTGACCTCGCACTAAACATATTCCCTTATCATGTATCTACACACTGTGAACGGCTCGATTGTAATCGTGCGTTGTCTTTCCGCTGACTGGTTAGCACGCAACAAAAAGCTTTTCACTGTACCTCGGTGCACATGACAATAAACAAAAGTAAACTAAACTCTCTTGCTGTGAAGTAATGGTAAGAAAATGGGAAGAGAATTTAACATCAGAGGTGTTCGAGCCCATTGCTGTGACGGCCATCAGTGGAAGAGAAGCAGTGCAGAGAGCAGCTTGTTACCGATACACCCAGCCAGCCTCGTCTAGTACTCCTGTTGTTAATTAATCTAAGCATTTTCTGTCGTCAGGAAATGTAAAGCTGAGGTAGGATAACTAATTTCTCGCCGAGAGAGAGAGAAAAACGACCGGTTGCCATGCCGACGGCACAATACCTTTCCCCCCCAGCGTGATGCGATTATATATCCTCCCCCAGTTGCGATAATAAATAGGAATTCTTACATGTTGCAATGTAGTATTTTATTTTGTGATGTAGCCTGCAGGACGGAGCTTATCACCTGAAAAAATTAATTCTCGCTTATTCCTGTCTACACTTTAAAGTTTGTCCCTGGTGAAAGTTTCCAAAATGAAGAATCTTCCCAGTGCTGATGTAGTTTTTAAGTTTAGTTTAGAGATACAGAGAGGAAACTGTCCCTTCGGCCCACGGAGTCCGCACCATCCACACACTAACACTACAGGCACAATTTACAATCTTTACCGAAGCCAATGAACTTACAAATCTCTACGTCTTGGGAATGCGGGAGGAAACCGGATCGCCCGGAGAAAACCCACGCAGTCACGTGGAGAACGTACAAACCCCGTACAGACAGCACCCGTAGTCAGGATCGAACCGTGGTCTCTGGCGCTGTAAGCGCTGTAAGGCAACAACTCTACCCGCTGCGCCACCGTGCTGCGCCAATACCATGTAACCATATAACCATATAACAATTACAGCACGGAAACAGGCCCTCTCGGCCCTTCCAGTCCGTGCCGACCATTTGTTTTCCCCTAGTCCCATCTACCTGCACTCAGACCATACCCCTCCATTCCCTTCACGTCCATATACCTATCTACTTTACTTTTAAATGTTAAAATCGATCCTGCCTCCACCACTTCTGCTGGAAGCTCATTCCACACAGCCACCACCCTCTGAGTAAAGAAGTTCCCCCTCACGTTACCCCTAAACTTCTGTCCTTAATTCTCATGTCATGCCCTCTTGTTTGAATCTTCCCTACCCTCAATGGGAAAAACGTATCCACGTCAACTCTGTCTATTCCTTTCATCATTTTAAAGACCTCAATCAAGTCCCCCCTTAACCTTCTGCGCTCCAAAGAATAAAGACCTAACTTGTTCAACCTTTCTCTTAACATAGTTGCTGGAACCCTGGCAACATTCTAGTAAATCTCCTCTGTACTCTCTCTATTTTGTTGACATCCTTCCTATAATTAGGCGACCAAAATTGTACACCATACTCCAGAATTGGTCTTACCAATGCCTTGTACAATTTTAACATTACTTCCCTACTCCTATATTCAATGCTCTGATTTATAAAGGCCAGCACACCAAAGGCTTTCTTTACCACCCTATCTACATGCGATTCCACCTTCAGGGAACTATGCACAGTTATTCCTAGATCCCTCTGTTCCACAGCATTCCTCAATTCCCTACCATTTACCATGTAGGTAAATACTCACCGTCTTTGTGTGGCCTGGCTATTTTCCTCAGCAGCGGGACTAATAATCATTGAGAACAGATTTAAAGTACGCGGTTGAAGGCTTTCAGGGAGCTGAGGAGACTAAATTAACTAAGGATTAAATGAATCCTGTGGCACTAACTGAGTTAGTAGTGGGGGTCTGGAGCTCCCTGCTGACTGCAAGGTAGTGTTGGCAGAACCCGTTACCACATTTAAATAAATTCCCACTTTAAAAAGCTTAATCTATTAGGTTCGCGACTAAGAGCTGGGAAATGAGATTAAGAGGGTTTGTTTAGGTTACACACGCACGGCTTGGGTCGGCAGACTAGCAGAGAATCGGAAAATGCCTCTGATTTTTTTCTCATTTCAGATAACTACTGCATTCCCTACCTCTCCCCCCCACCCAACCCCCTCTCCCCCCCAACCCAACCCCCCCACGCCCCCATCCTAGTCGTCCTACGAGTTCCACTGTTCACGTCCTTTAGTTTAGTTTAGTTATTACTGGGTCCGCGCTGACTAGTGATCCCCGAATATTAAAACTATCCGACCCACACGAGGGACAATTTTTACATTTATACTAACCCATTTTACCCACAAACCTGCTCGTCTTTGGAGTGTGGGAGGAAATGGAAGATCTCGGCGAAAACCCACGCGGTCACGCGGAGAACGTAAAAACTCAGTACCGACAGCACCCGTAGTTGGGATCGAACCCGGGTCTCCGGCGCTGCAAGTACTGTATGGCAGCAAATCTAATACTGATGTGGACGGTGTAAACATAGAAACATAGAAATTAGGTGCAGGAGTAGGCCATTCAGCCCTTCGAGCCTGCACCGCCATTCAATATGATCATGGCTGATCATCCAACTCAGTATCCCGTACCTGCCTTCTCTCCATACCCTCTCTATCCCCTTAGCCACAAGGGCCACATCCAACTCACTCTTAAATATAGCCAATGAACTGGCCTCAACTACCCTCTGTGGCAGAGAGTTCCAGAGACTCACCACTCTCTGTGTGAAAAAAGTCTTTCTCATCTCGGTCTTAAAGGATTTCCCCCTTATCCTTAAGCTGTGACCCCTTGTCCTGGACTTCCCCAACATCGGGAACAATCTTCCTAGTGCTTATGGCAATCCACCCAGGGGTAAAACACTGGGGCACATACAGAGTTTATTGGGCCCCGCATCAATAGTTTTAGTTTAGTTTAGATTAGTTTAGAGATACAGCATGGAAACAGGCAAGTTTTGCTTTTTATGTTGTTTGTTCCACTATGAATAATTCTTATGTTCCCTGAATATTTAAATCTATATCAACTGTTCATAAGTTTAGTTTTAGTTTAGTTTAGAGATACAGAGTGGAAACAGGCCCCCCCGGCCCACCGGGTCCGCGCCGACCAGCGATCCCCGCACGCTAGCACCATCCCACACACACTAGGGACAATTTACAATTTGTAACAAAGCCAATTATCGTCCAAAGCTGTACGACTTTGGAGCGTGGGAGGAAACCGGAGCCCCCGGAGAAAACTCATGCAGGTCACGGGGAGAACGTACAAACTTCAAACAGAATATGGGTGCTTGTCTGCACTGAGTTTGTGCGTTCTCCCCATGACCTGCGTGGGTTTTTCCCGGTTTTGGACGCGAATCACCCTCAAATCTGAAGGATTGCAGGAGAATAAAGAAGAGGATAAAAAGAACCCTGACCTTTACAGGAGAAAGTAATTGATGTCAGGGGTGTTGAATTAATTTCAACGCTTACTTTCACTAAAGAGCACAAATAAATTACGCCATCTAAATTTATATTTGCAGCAAGCTCCGTTAGTGCTCTGTGCATAATATGGGTGACAGATTCAAACTGTAAAGATGCTGCTGTATTTACTTGAGATGCCAGAGGCATGTTACTGCCTATATTGGTCCCTCTCTAAAATATTAACGCATTCAATATTAGCTTCCAGTATTAAGTGTGTGTGTGTGTGTGTATATATATGCGCACACACACATACATATATATATATATATATATGGTCCTTTGGCCCCACTTGCCAACATGTCCCAGTTACACTCAGTCCCACCTGCCCGCATTTGGTCCATATCCTTCCAAATTTGTCCTATCCATGTACCTGCCTCACTGTTTCTTATACATTGGGTTGTTCCGTACACCCACCACCCTTTGTGTGAGAATGTTACCCTCGGATTCCCATTAAATGAACCACATGAGCACCGGCCTACGTCTGGGATGGTCCTCAACCTTTCATCTTGCAAAGGCATCAACAAGCGTCTCTGCTCATCCTGCCTTCAATGGAAGGAAGCTTTGCAGTTGCCGATGGCAATAGTGGAGGGAAGGCAATGGAGCGCGTGGGAAACGGAGGCTCGGTGATGCTGGAAGGTAAGGTCACTTTCTGCAGTCCTACATCACATCCAGTTTTAACTCACTGATTCCACCTGGCGTGTGACTCTGATGATTTAGGATGCACGTAGGTAATTAAACACACACATGCCTCTTCTTTAAAATAACTTCCTTTTTTACCTCACGCCAGCCATAGTCCATTGTTTAGTTTAGTTTGGTTTACTTATTAATTTAGAGATACAGTGTGGAAACAGGCCCTTCGGCCCACCGCGTCTGCCTGCCCCAACCAGCAATCCCCGCACACTAACGCTATCCTACACACACTAGGGTAATTTTACAGTTTTACCAAAGACAATTAGCCTACAAACCTGTACGTCTTTGAGTGTGGGAGGTTACTGGAGCACCCGGAGGTCAAGGGGAGAACGTACAAACTCCATACACAAACACCCATTGGCTGTATCGAACCCGGGTCTCCGGCATTGTGAGGCAGCAACTCTACCGCTGTGCCACCGTGACACCCATCTTGAAAGGGCGACCCACGATGTCCTTAAAGTGAATACTATACGCGAGCATAAAAATACCACCAGTGATCCCTGCGCATTCACACCATCGTACACACTCTAGGGACAATGTACATAACAATTCCACATGAGCATAGAAGATTTCTCCCTTCCTCCTCTGCTCAGAAGCCAGTGTTTTCGCTCGTGAACAACATATTCTTCCAGGGTTAATCATACGTGCTGGAATTGGACGCACTTGAAACCAAGCAAAGGTGTCGTTGCAAGCAACATTTTGTGCTTTAAGCTCTTCTCTTTTGACTTTATCAGAATGTTATCATAACTCATCATCAAATGTCAAATTGGAGTATTTGTTTTAATGATGCCAATTTATAAATTATTTATTTCAACGGCATGAAATTTAAAAAAAGCTGCACCCTATTGAAATTGACATTAATCACCAGGAGTGCACCAGGACCGTTAATTATTGAAAGCAATGTTAAGAATCAAGTCAGGCATCAGGCTCAAACCATGTAAGACGTGCAGATGTCCAAGAGAATTTATCATTGTATTGGCTCCCACTGCAACCTACTTGACAGTGTGTGCATGCTAGCCACAGGCTCCTTCCTAGAATCAGAACTGACAATGTGGAATCAGTGCTGCCTAATGGGGCTGTCCCACTGTACGAGCTAATTCAAGAGTTCTCCCGAGCTTCCCCTGATTCTAACTCCGAGAATTACGGTAATAGCTGCTCGTAGTTACTCGGGGCTCTCGTGGACATTTTTCAACATGTCGAAAAATCTTCACGAGATTACTGCGTTTCCCAAGTACCTGCCGTTAGCGTTACGAGCCGCTAAGAGACGTCCCGAGCTCTGACGTGTAATGTACATTCTACGTGCTTAACACGAGTGATTTTGAATTAGCTCGTACAGTGGGACAGGCCCTTTGTGCGTTTGCCGTGTCGGAGACCCGGGTTCGATCCTGGCCACGGGTGCTTGCCCGTACGGAGTTTCTGTGCGTTCTCCCTGTGACTGCATGGGTTTTCTCCAAGAACCTCGGGTTCCTCCCGCACTCCAAAGAGATACAGGTCTGTAGGTTAATTGGCTTGGTGTAAATGTATAAATGTAAACTTGTCCCTAGTGTGTGTAGGATAGCGTTAATGTGCGAGGGTTGCTGGTCGGCTTGGTGGGTCGCGGGGCTTGTGTCCGTGCTGTAACTCTAAACTAAACTAAACTGAAGTGCATGAGAACCAACTAGTTGTCGGGTGGTTCACCTGAGCCAATATTCCCCATCTCTTTTCACCGCCTTACTCCCATGTTTCAGTTTAGTTTAGTTTAGCGATACAGTGCGGAAACAGGCCCTTCGGCCCATCGAGTCGGCACCAACCAGTGATCCCTGCACATTCACACCATCGTACACACTCTTGGGACAATTTACATTTTTACTGAAGCCAATTAACCTGCAGACCTGTATGGCTTATGGATTGGTAAAAATGTAAATTGTCCCTAGTGTGTGCAGGATAGCATAGGTGTGTTGTGCGGACTCGGTGGGCCGAAGGGCCCTGTTTCTGCGCTGTATCTCTTAACTAAACTAAACTAAAATTAAACTAGACTGATGAAGATGAGATGACTTCTGTTGTCATCATTATGGTGAGAGTTTGGCTTGGCGGATGGAGGTTTGGACAGGCTAGATGCAGGAAGATTGTTCCCGATGTTGGGGAGGTCCAGAACAAGGGGTCACAGTCTAAGGATAAGGGGGAATTCCTTTAGGACCGAGATGAGGAAAACATTTTTCACATGGAGAGTGGTGAGTCTGTGGAATTCTCTGCCACAGAAGGTAGTTGAGGCCAGTTCATTGGCTATATTTAAGAGGGAGTTAGATGTGGTTAAAGGGATCAGGGGGTATGGAGAGAAGGCAGGTACGGGATACTGAGTTGGATCATCAGCCATGATCATATTGAATGGCGGTGCAGGCTCGAAGGGCCGAATGGCCTACTCCTGCACCTATTTTCTATGTTTCTATGTTTGTGTTAGGAAAGTTTCTGCTTATATTGCAGGAGGAATGTGCTTGAAGTAAGATGCAATTTAAATCTTGAGCATTATTAAAGACACTTTCTCCCTGAGTGACAACGCTCCAATCTTGTTGGTTGCAGAGCAGGAAGTACTGGAGGTTCGGAGCCATCAGTCTATTGAACACTGCAATTACAACCTCCAAATAAACTCTGAACTGCACACTGTAGACTTGGGGGCAATGGTTTTGCCTTTTTGCGCTATTATTGTTTATTTGTTTTATGTATGTATGTATGTATGTATGTATAGGAAGGAACTGCAGATGCTGGTTTAAACTGAAGATAGACACAAAATGTTGGAGTAACTCATCGGGACGGACGAGAGAAGGAATGGGTGACGTTTCAGGTTGAGACGGTATTGACTCGAAATATCACCCATTCCTTCTCTCCAAAGATGCTGCCTGTCCCGATGAGTTACTCCAGCATATTGTCTCTATCTCTCTCTATGTCTCTATCTATCTATCTATCTATCTATCTCTCTATCTCTCTATCTATATATATCTATCTATCTCTCTATCTCTCTATCTATATATATCTATATCTCTATCTATCTTGACTGCTTTTGACTCGCTGTGCTGTGACTTACGAGAGAACATCGCCACCTGCGGCCATCATTTTTGGCCAGCTCGCTCAGAGCCCCCCTCCGCATTCCTGGACCAGAGGATTGTTCCCATCGATGAAAAATCTGAGAGATATTAATGTGTTTTTTTTAAATCCCCATTCTCTCTGCTGCCCCTGCTGGAGGGAGGGGGAGGGACTATAAAACCAGGAGGTGGTGTGCCTCACTCAGTCTCTGCAAGATGGAGCAAGCCAGAGGGTCACGTTTTTCTGAGCTCTGAATAGCACTGAACACATGTCTACTCAACTGTGAGTGCCCTTAATGTGGTTTGAAATTGAAAATATGGTTGGTTTGAAGTAAAAAGGCACTGCCTGCAAATGTTTGTTTGGGGGGTTTGGGTTGATGTTAAAAGGCATTACAGCAAATGGTTGCTTGGGTGCTTTGGCTAACTTCCTGTTTGCACTGTGTATTGATTTTTGATTAAACGCTACCACTTACGGCTGTGATTTTTGGCCATCTTACTCATTCCCCCTCTGCTCAGCAGGTGCAGAGGATTCTTCCCATCAATGAAAAATAAAGGTGTTATTAGTGTTTAAAAAATGTTGAGAATCTCACTCCTGTCAATCACGCCATGAAGGCCACACCTTTTCCGGTGGGAGGCGGAGGGATTATAAAACCCGGAAGTGTGGGTGTGGCTCAGTCTCTGCATGATGGGGGAGAGAGAGGTCACGACTCTGAGCTGTGAATCAACTGAACACACTGAATGTCTATTGAACTGTGAGTTTGTTGTTTTGTGTGATTTTATGGTGGTTTTATGGTGGTTTCACCCGCTTGAAATTGTATGAAACTGTATTTGAATATGGTGGCTTTGCACCCTGCATGAAATGGTACGAAGCTGCATTTGAATTTGGTGGCCTTACACCCTGCTTGAAATGGTATGAAACTGCACTTGAATTTGGTGGCCTTGCACCCTGCTTGAAGTGGTTGGAAACTGCACTTCAATTTGGTGGCCTTGCACCCCGCTTGAAGTGGTAGGAAACTGCACTTGAATTGAAGTGGTAAGAAGCTGCACTTAAATTTGGTGGCCTTGCACCCTGCTTGAAATGGTAGGCAAATGGATTTGAATTTGGTGGCCTTGCACCCTGCTCGAAATGGAATTTCAAGGAATAGCCATGAGTCAACTGCCTGCCCACCAGCCGTGAGTGAGCTGCCAGCACATCAGGCTTGAGGGACTGAGCTGCCACCCCAAGAACCCATACCAGCGCTCCAGAAAGCCCCCCCACTGGCCACCAATATTGGAATTGGTGGAGAGGTGGAATATTGCGTCGGGGGACCAGCCCTCCCGTGTGAGCATGTGACCCAATGGGTCCCACTTAGTCTAGTAAATATATATAATTATACATATATACTGACCTTTTTGTTTATTATATTGTTTACTATGTGTACATATTATGTTGAGCTGCTGTAATTAAGACTTTGTTCTGTTTGGGACATATGACAATAAAACACTCTCCTGAGTATCTCCTGAACACCATTGTCACTGAAAATCTCACCAGAAATGATTTTTTTTGGTATTAATCTGTAATAGGCATAATTTAGCATCCTCAGTGAAGAAGAAAACCCAGTGCTGGCACACGTTAAATCCCAGCACTAAAATAAAATCTTGATAAAGCAGCAACATTCGTGGACTTTGTGCACTATTTTGAAGGGAGTTAAATTGTGATTGTGAATAAAGATTTTATTTTTCCATACAACTGACACCAACCTCCATTGAAGTGTGCACAAAATGCATGAATCTTGTGTCAATATGAAAGTTGCCAGTGCCTCAGTGGGCCTTGCACACTAAATTCCCTTGCCACTGAAAGACGAGATGGCGTTTTCCAAGCGTACGGCCTCTCGGATATGATGTGAAGTGATATATCCAGTTCTTTGAGCAGGCGGTAATATTAGCTGAGCACACTGCAGACTATTTGACCTGGATTATGACTAAACTGGGTTAATCTATTGTGTGTAAAGCGTAGAGTGCAAGAGGAACTCTGCGGGTCAGGCAGCATCGGTGGTGGGGAAGGGATGGGCGGACTGGCAAGCGACATTTTGGCTCAGGATTCTGTGGGCTCTTATACATCGGCGAGACCAAACGTAGACCGGGCGATCGTTTTGCTGAGCACCATCACTCAGTCTGCCTGGGCCTGCCTGATCTCCCGGTTACCAAACACTATAATTCCTTCCTATTCCCACACTGTCCTGGGCCTCCTCCATTGTCAGATTGAGGCAAAATGTAAATTGGAGGAACAACACCTCATATTTCACTTGAGCAGCTTACAACTGAGCAGTGTGAATATTGATTTCTCTAGCTTCAAGTAACCCTTGCATCCCCCCTCTCTCCATCCCTCCCCCACCCAAGTCATTGTATTAGGTTCAAAGCCGTCTTGTTCAGTCTCATTGTCTGTAACTCTTTTTCACCTAGCCCACAGCTAACAATGGCCTGTTTCTTTTATCAACTTTACTTTTTTGCATATCTTTTATTCATTTGTTTTATATCTCTCTATATCACCCGCCTGTCTCTCTCATTTCCCTTTCCCCTGACTCAGTCTCAAGAAGGGTCTCGACCCAAAACGTCACCTATTCCTTTTCTCCAGAGATGCTGTCTGACCCGCTGAGTTACTCCAGCTTTTTGTGTCTCCCTTCTTCAGACTGATTGAAGAACGATCCCGTCTCTGAAACGTCCCCTGTCTATTCCCTTCCCGGCTGCTACCTGACGAGCTGAGTTCCTCCAACACTTTGTATTTTGCTCACGACTCCAACATCTACAGCGTCTTGTGTTAATCCAACATATGCTGAAGTTTCATCCCAGTTAATGCCTTACAATGGACAATGGTAATTACTTGGTGTGAGTTAATAAAACATATGTGAAGGATACAATGGGTTGCCGTAGGATTAGTATAAAATGCTTGTTGTTTGGTACTGACTCCGCGGACTGAAGGGCCTGTTTATGCACTGAAACTCTCTTTGACTACCCGAGTTTCACATCCAAATGTCATGTTTTCACTTCCGGACAATCTGAAGGGATCCTGGGCAAGAACGTCCATCCTCAGACCTTAGGGAAGGCCTTGTGTAGGTGACGTGGTTAAGAGAGAAGATGTACACAGTGACCGAGTTGCGAGCAGTCCTGAACTACTATCTACCTCATCGGGGACCATCGGACTTTCTTTGATCGGACTTCACCTTGCACTAAACGTTATCCCCTTATCATGAACCTATACACTGCGAATGGCTCAATCAGACACGGAAGTCGCTCTCAAAGCATGGGGGGGCGACACAATTTATTGGCGGCCGCGCGCACATGCACACACACGCGAGGCTTCGGCCATGTGCCCTGTGGATGGTAACATCAGGAGCTGACCTGGTTGGTGACCGACTCAGAACTCCAGCAACAGCAGCTTCGTCCGCCCTGAATCATGGGGCTTCAATCGCCAAGTTTAATAGCCTGATGGCTGTGGTGGAAGTAGCTATTCCTGAACCTGGTCGTTGCAGTCTTCAGGCTCCTGTACCTTCTACCTGGATGTAGCAGGGAGGTGAGTGTGTGGCCAGGATGGTGTGGGTCCTTTTTCGAGGCAGCGATAGATCCCCTCGATGGAAGGAAGGTCAGAGCCGATGATGGACTGGGCAGTGTTTACTACTCTTTGGAGTCTTTTCCTCTCCAGGGCGCTCAAGCTGCCGAACCAAGCCACGATGCAACCGGTCAGCAAGCTCTCTACTGTGCACCTGTAGAAGTTAGAGAGACCAACTCTCCGTAATCTTCTCAGGAAGTAGAGGCGCTGATGAGCTTTCTTAATAGTAGCATCAGTGTTCCCGGACCAGGGAAGATCTTCAGAGATGTGCACGTCCAGGAATTTAAAGCTCTTGACCCTTTTAACCATCGACCCGTTGATATAAACGGGACTGTGGGTCCACATCCTACTTCCGCCTCTGACCGACACCTCGCTTCTCCAATCATCGCGCTGAATCATCATGGTCCCCCCCCCCCCCCCCAATGCCTGCTGACCAATTGGAGCCCCCGATCAGCAGTCCCACCCCCTGTCGCGGAATGCAGAGATTTTTAATAGCTTTTTTTAACCAAGTTTTTTACCTCACAAAACGGGGGGGGGGGGGGGGGCCCCTGTCCCCCACCCGGGATTTCCGCCCCTGGCAGCCGCTTAATTGTAATCATGTCTTGTCTTTCCGCTGGCTGGTTCGTACGCAACAAAAGCTTTCCACTGTACCCCGCTACTCGTGCAAAAATTAACTAAACTGAACTGAATTGAACTGACGAGCATTATTTGTTGTGTCGGCCAAGATAGAACAAGGTACCTCTGAGGAAATCCTCAAAAGTGCAGGGACCAGTAACAAGATTGTTCCGTTCAAAAGAGATCAATGTGTCACATATCTTTGCACAACTAGGATTGTTTTGTCTGATTCGTTTATTGTTGGGATTGGTCTTAAAACTAAATCAATTGCAGCCCATTGTGCTTTCACTTGGCATAAATGGAGCAATTACTTGAAGTGAGTCTCATGACTCATTTTACAAAGAAAGTCCACGGCAGTTATTTGCAGTCAGACGCGTGTACATCGATAAAGAGTCTTTCAGGCAAGATTAAGATGGCTAGTCTAATTGAGGAAGTAACTGTCCTTTCAAGTGCCTCATTCCGAAAAGGCACTGGGCCTTTCATGGGTGACAGGTGCCGGAGATCACTCCTCTGTGGGTCTCCATGCGCTGTCCTGGCTCAAAGTCTTGTACTGGAGCCCATTCAGTAAAGGCACTTCCATCATGCACCCATAGTAGGCTAACACTCTAGAGGTACCGGGTGAGGTGTGGTATTAAGCAGAGAAAAATATTTGTGTTCAGTTTACTATTGTCACGTGTACTGGGGCACAAGTCAATGGATATTCTTAAAGCCGCGATAGATAGATTTTTGATTAGTAAAGGGGTTTTGGGTAGAAGGCAGGAGAATGGTGTTAAGAGGTAAAGATAGATCAGCCATGATTGAATGGTGAAGATGGGCCGAATGGCCTAAAGCATAATTCTGCTCCTGTCACTTATGAGCTTACAAACAAGAACACAGTGAAAAGCTTTTGTTTGCATGCTATCCAGGCAAAGGAAAGACTAAAGATAGACACACAAAGCTGGAGTATCTCAGCGGGTCAGGCAGCATCTCTGGAGAGAGGTGAGGTTTCGGGTCGAGACCCCTTCTTCAGACTCCTATTCCTATTCTCCAGATTTGCTGCCTCACCTGCTGAGTTACTCCAGCATTTTGGGTCTATCTTTGGTGTAAAGCAGCATCTGCAGTTCCTTCCCACAGAAAGGAAAGCCGATATGCAGGAATACTTATTTGTGAAAGCGTGCCTTCAGTGTTGCCAACAGGCAAGTGCTTCTGAAGTGCTTCCACCCCGTGGAGCGGTTTCAAAGGAAATTTGGCAACAGTGGAGATTTACTTCAGCTTAATCACCCGTCCATTCACAATAAACACTGAACTGCTGGCATTGAGAGACCATTCTGCCTATCACGTCGGCACTGGCCCTTGCACAACCTCCACTCTCTCACCTTCTCCCCACAGCCTGTACATAGTTTGTACGATCTCCCCGTGACCGCACGCGTATCCTCCCACACTATAAAATCGTACAGATTTTGTGGGTTAAGTGGTTTCTGTAAATTGTACATTGTCCCTAGTGTGTAGGATAGTGTAGGATAGTGCTGGTGTACGGGTTGGTCACAGGTCGGCAGGGACTCGGTGGGCCGAAGGGCCTGCCTCTGTGCTGTATCTCCAAAGTCTAAATCCCCGTAAATTCTTCCCTTTCAGATAATTATCCAACTTTCCATTGCAGGATGATAGACACAACATGCTGGAGTTACTCAGCGGGGCAGGCAGCATCTCTGGAGAGAAGGAATGGGTGACGTTTTGGCGTGAGACCCTTCTACCTACAGCAGGATGCCACTGCTCTCTTCCGTTGCAACCAGTCGCGGTGCATTCCAGGTACCGACCACTCACTGCGCAGATATATTTTATCCAGCGTCACTTTGGGTACTTATTGCCAATCAGCTTCACTCTGTGTGCCCTAGTCCCTGACCCTTCCGCTAATGGGAAGAATTTTACTTTATCTGCACTCTTCATTATTTTAAATGAATCCCCTTGCAACCTTCCCTGTTGCAGGAAGAACAAGCTTCTCCGATCCATCTACATACGTAAGGTTTCTCATCCCTGAAGTCATCGTGGTAAAAATCTCTACCATCCTCCCCAAAGACAATTCTAAAGAATTGCCTTTTGGAATTGAGCCCTCTGGTTTACATTGCTTTATACTTCCTGCCAAAATCTAACACTTTGCATTATACGTCACTGCAACTTGCCAATTCATTTTTTTATTGTGGTTAGTTATTGTCATAAATATTCCTAAAATGTGGAGTTCTGGACTGAAGTTGTAGCAGCCCAAAGGCTTCATAGCATTTGTATTTAATGCCTTATTTATAAAGCACAGGATCTTGTATCTTTAGACTTGATACTCTAGAGGTATAGCATGGAAGCAGGCCCTTCGGCCCACTGGGTCCATGCCGACCAATGATCACCTTGTACACCAGCACTATCCTACACAGTAGGACCAATTTACCTACAAAACTACACGTCTTAGGAGTGTTGGAGGAAACCGGAGAACCTGGAGAAAAGCCACGCGGTCACAGGGAGAACATACAAACTCAGCAGACAGCAACCCTAGTCTGATGTGGACCCGGGACTTTGGCGCTGTGAGGCAGCAACTCTGCCGTGCTGTCCTTTTTCTTCTTGTTTCTTTTCTGTCTGTCCTGCCACTTGCAATGACAGAAACTCTTCGGGCTCTCAGTTTGTGGATGGCATTTAGAATTGTGCCCTCTGGCTTACGTTGCTTTATACTTCCTGCCAAAATCTACCACTTTGCATTATACCTTCACTTCAACTTGCCAAGTCACATTTTCTTGAAGCTCATTATTGTCCTCCACATTATCTACTGCGCCAAGTTTTGTTTCGGCCGTAAATCTGGGAATAGAAATCTGCACACCCAAGTCTTAAGTCATTGATAAACAACTAGGGTGGCGCGGTGGCATAGCGGTGGAATTGCTGCCTTATATCGGGTTCGATCCTGACCAAAGATATTAGAGCGATCCCGACTACGGGCGCTGTCTGTACGGAGTTTGCGCGTTCTCCCCGTGACCTGCGTGGGTTTTCTCCGAGATCTTCGGTTGTCCTCCCACACTCCAAAAAACGTACAGGTTTGCAGGCTAATTGGCCTGGTACAAATGTAAATTGTCCCGAGTGTGTGCAAGATTGTGTGACTGTGCAGGGATGACTGGTCGGCGAGGACTCGATGGGCCAAAGGGCCTGTTACCATGCTGTACCTCTACACTGAACTCAACTAAATTAAACTAAGAAAAATAGCGATCTGGCACTGACTTCTGCGGATCTTCTACTTAACACTCCACTTCAGCCAGAAAAGCAATCTCTCATGACCACTATCTATTTTCTTTTATTTCTCCCATTGACTGCTACTTCATTGAAAACGAATACCTTGTTAATTAACATTAACACGATTTGCCTTCCACAAATCCACGCTGCCTTTTACTAATCAGTCCACCTTTGTTCAATTGACTATTAATTCTCTCCCTGAGCATTGTTTCCAGAACATTCCGCACTACCAAGGTGACTGTTTAATTCCTCCTCCTTTCATTCTGAACAAGGACGTAACATTTACAAGATTCCAGCTCTCAGGTGTGTGACTAACTGAGAATCCGCAGATTTTTAGCAAATGTGGTGCTAAGCACGCCACGGTAGAGTTGCTGCCTTATGCCCCTGTCCCACTTAAGAAACCTGAACGGAAACCTCTGGAGACTTTGCGCCCCACCCGAAGTTTCCGTGCGGTTCCCGGAGGTTTTTGTCCTCCGGCAACCACCTTCAACTAGCATCGCAACCGCCTTCGACTAAAAAATTACCGATTTTAAAAACGGAAACCACTTTCGACCATTAGGGAGACTGACAACAACCTCCGGGAACTGCACGGAAACCTTGGGTGGGGCGCAGAGTCTCCAGAGGTTTCCGCTCAGGTTTCCTAAGTGGGACGGGGGCATTACAGAGCTTGCAGCGCCAGAGACCCGGGTTCGATCCCGACTGCGGGTGCTGACTATATGGAGGAGATGGATCTTCCAGCGTGAGTGGCTGTTTAAATGGTGAGACCGCAGCAGGAGGTGCTGAAGAGCAAGGAGGGCCATCGAGATCTGGTTGGGTTGTCACTACAAAATGACAGTTACTCAGAACACAGGGGGGCAGTAGAGTTGCTGCCTTACAGCGCCGGAGACTCATGTTCCATCCTGACTACAGGTAGGCTGTCTGTGCGGAGTTTAATGTAGTTTAGTTTAGTTTAGTTTAGTTTAAAGATACAACGCGGAAACTGGACCTTCGGCCTACCCAGTCTACGGCGACCAGTGATCCCCATGCACTAGCACTATCCTACACCCTAGGTAGGGACAATTTACAATTTTTACCAAAGCCAATTGACTGACAAACCTGTACGCCTCTGGAGTGTGGGAGGAATCTGGAGCACTCGGGGAAATCCCACGTGGTCACGGGGAGAACGTACAAACTCCGTTCAGACAGCACCCGTGGTCAGGATCGAACCCGTGTCTCTGGCGCTGCAAGGCAGCAACTCTATCGCTGCGCCACCGTGCGCCCTCCATGCAGAGTTTTTACGATCTCCCCGTTTTTCCGGGTGCTCTAGTTTCCTCCCATATTCCAAAGACTTGCAGATTTGTAGGTCAATTGGCTTCTGTAAATAGCCTCTAGTGTGTAGAATGCAAAAGAGAGATAACATGGAATGAGTGTACGGGTGATCGATGGTCGGCACAGACCTGCTGGGCCGTGGGGCCTATTTCTACACTGTCT
This sequence comes from Okamejei kenojei, assembly GCA_035221665.1. Classification (NCBI taxonomy): domain Eukaryota; kingdom Metazoa; phylum Chordata; class Chondrichthyes; order Rajiformes; family Rajidae; genus Okamejei; species Okamejei kenojei. The sequence continues at coordinate 15,131,596 of CM069152.1, read as the reverse complement.
CTCTATAACTAACCTAAAACTAAACATCACTCAGAGACAGGGTTGCCGTCGGTAGGTGCTTGCCGAATGTGAAAGTGCTTAACACAAGTGTGAATGGCTGGTGAAAAAAACCAAAGCAAACCAGAAATGCGTGCAATTTATTGCACTCGTGGTGAACTCCATTTTCAGTCTTGCCGTTCTGTAAAAACAAGGACTCGATCTAATTTACTGCTGACTATTCTATCCCATCTCTTTGTAATTTAAAACACTTCTACCATATCATCCAATAATTGGATTAGTGTCAAATCAATTCTGGGTATGACTCCAGATTGCAAATTTCTTGTAATTTAACCACAATTAATTTCAAACCGTTCATCTCCATCGAGAAGGTCATAAGTGGCAGCTGTAGTGAGTTTGTGGATATATAATTTAAACAGTTCACCTCTGAAGTTGAGCTCGGCTCACTTTTGCTCACCATCAGTCAGCCCACGCTTTACCTGCTCTGGGGCAATCTGAGTGGCACTGTAGAGGGTGCTTTGGTCTTTATCCAAGCCATGTTTTGTCCAGACCCCCCAACCTGAGGTTATGGAGACCTCGGGTGAACGAGTGGACACTTGCGCTTCCTCTCCAGTGACACCCAGCCATGGAAGTAACCTGCATTAGGTGGAGCTGCAGATGCAGGTTCACGCTGAAGATAGACACAAAATGTCGGAGTAACTCAATGGGTCTGGCGAAAAAGAATAGGAGGCGTTTCGGGTGGGGACCCTTCCTCAGACTGATTGTAGTAGTGGGGAAAAAGCTGGAAAAGAGAGGTGGGAGTGGGACAAAGCCTGGCAAGTGATAGGTGGATGCAGGTGAGGAATGGATGGGAAACATTTCGGGTCGGGACCCTTCATCCCTCAGTACCATTTCATTCCCCCCTCTTTCCCCTATCTCATGTCCACTTCCACCAATATCTCTCGCTCTGGCTTTACATTTCACTCCTCTTCTGTCCTTATCTGACACTATTTTGCATCCTTTCTACCTCCAGCCTGTGTTACTTAATCCACCCAATCCCCCCCCCCATCACTTGCCAGGGCTTGTCCCAATAGAGGGGAGGGAACTGGAGGTAAGGAAAATCCAGAACAAAGCCATGCCGGCAACTGATGACCAAGGAAGGTTGGAGACCATAATAGTCCATTGTTAGCTGGGGAAGAGATGATAACAAAGGTCTCAACCCGAAACATTGCCCATTCCTTCTCTCCAGAGCTGCTACCTGTCCCGCTGAGTTATTCCAGCATTTTGTGTCAACCTCAGGTTCGTGGGTTAATTGGCTTGGGTTTGTGTACTTGGGTATAAGTGTAAATTGTCCCTAGTGTGTGAGGCTTGTGTTACTGTGTGGGTATTGCTGGTCGGTGCGGACTCGGTGGGCCGAAGGGCCTGTTTCCACGCTGTATCTCTAAACTAATCTAAACTAAACTAAATCATTGAATAGTGCTATCCCCTACCACCATTCTTTATTCATGGCAAGCAGCTACCTTAAGGCAGTCTCCTCATAAATCCATGGTTAGGTCAGAAGTTCACAGTTCAGATGGAAAATAAATATTGATCAATGGTTTAAAATGGAACAATAATGGATTAAAATTACCTCCCGAGTTAGGGACAGTTTCTTCCCAGCTGTTATGAGACAACTGAACCATCCTATCACCAACTAGAGAATGGTCCTGACCTACCATCCACCTCAAAGAAGACCCTCAGACTATCTTTAATCAAAGCTTACTGGACTAAATATTATTCCCTTCATCCTCTATCTGTGAACTGTGGACAGTGTGATTGTAATCACGTATAGTCTTTTTGCTGACTGGATGGCACACAGCATCAAAGATTTTCACTATACCTCGGTGCACATGACAATGATAAACTGAACTAAACTAGAATTGCAGTGGCGTGTTTATGGAAGCAATATCCAATACTTTGGAAAACCTGGTGGTCCACCTCAAATGGTCATCACCAACTTCTGAATTTTTGGAATCAAAAGGAACAGTATAAACCTTAAAAGATAGACGGCAAACGCTGGAGTAACTCAGCGGGACACACAGCATCTCTGGAGAGAAGGAATGGGTGACGTTTCGGATCAGGACCTTTGTTCAGACTGAGTTACTCCAGTATTTTGTGTCAGCGGCAGTCAGCGTGGGTTTGTTAAGAGAGAATCTTTTCTGACTATAGACACAAAATGCTGGAGTAACTCAGGGGGACAGGCAGCATCCCTAGAGAGAAAGAATGGGTGACGTTTTGGGTCGAGACCCTTCTGACACACTCCTACACTCCCCTAATCATGTCTGACTAACTTGACTGAATTCTTCGACAAGGTAACAAGGAGGACTGATGAAGACAATGTATTAGACAATAGGTGCAGGAGTTGGCCATTCGGCCCTTCGAGCCAGCACCGCCATTCAATGAGATCATGGCTGATCATCCCCAATCAGTACCCCGTTCCTGCCTTCTCCCCATATACCCTGACTCCGATATCTTCATGAGCCCTGTCTAGCTCTCTCTTGAAAGTATCCAGAGAACCGGCCTCCACAGCCCTCTGAAGCAGACTCACAGCTCTCTGTGAGAAAAAATGTTTCCTCGTCTCTGTTCTAAATGGCTTACCCCTTATTCTTAAACTGTGGCCCCTGGTTTGGGACTCCCCCAAAATCGGGAACATGTTTCCTGCCTCTAGCGTGTAATTAATAATCTTATATGTTTCAATAAGATTCTCTCTCATCCTTCTAAACTCCAGAGTGTACAAGCCCAGACGCTCCATTCGCTCAGCATATGACAGTCCCGCCATCCCGTGAATTAACCTTGTAAACCTACGCTGCACTCCCTCAATAGCAAGAATGTCCTTCCTCAAATTAGGGGACCAAAACTGCACACAATACTCCAGGTGTGGTCTCACTAGGGCTCTGTACAACTGTAGAAGGACCTCTTTGCTCCTATACTCGACTCCTCGTGTTATAAAGGCCAACATGCCATTGGATGGAGCATGCATGGATTTCAGCAAGGGTTTCAACAAACTAGTAAAGATACGTGAAGAGTGGCAAATTGGATCTAAAATTGCCTCAAAGGCAGGAAGGAAAGAATGATAGTAGATAGACATTTATGGGAGTGGGAAGCTGCTACTAGTGGGGCTAAGTAGGATTCAGTCTTCATCCTTCGGTTTCTCTAATAGAGAGGAATACTTCATATAACAAAGCCTCGTATGATGAAAAATTATTATAAACAATCCACTCTATATTCTTTTCATCCGGTACAAAGAATCATGGATGAAGTTATTCAATGGTTAGGAGACGAGATGAAACAGAAGCTGAAGTTCCATAAAACAAAGTGTTTTCCAGGGACACATCCACTTCATTATATTAGTGATCAAGGCCTAAATGATAAAGACATTTGCTTTGGTATAAAAATTAGCCGTGTGAATGATAATGAGAGGGAGCACTTTTGATCGTAGGAGATAATGCAGAACTCCAACAACCGACTACCCTATTATTGAGAAGCCCTGATGGTTCAGCATCTGGTTCACCAGATGATATCTCCTGCGTTCCTTTGCAATTCATCAGGATTCTGCTTCTCGCATTCTCTTTTAACTCACTGGGGCCCTGTTTATCACGCTCTCTGTGAATACACTGGGGCTGCTGCTGCCCATGCTTCTTTTAAATAAAGCAGGACCTTGTTCAAATTCACCTGGGTTGACTGAGCAACTTCTGGAGACATCAATGTATATGGCCAAGTCAACGGGCCTCCACAGCCTTCTATGGCAATGGTTCAGCATCGGGTGACTGGCAGGAGAATGAAGAGGGAGTTCATACACTCTTCACCTTCACTAAAGGCCCTCCTCATCGCTCATCATCACTTAGGACTCTTCTCATGTGCTCCAACCCATTCATGGTCCTCTGTCCTTCAATCATGGCTTCCCTTGACTTGTCCCCAAAATCTTCCTCTAACCTTTGAGTATATAAACTGGATAGTCTATATCCAATCTATATAACCATATAGGCTGAATCTATATGTAGGACATATAGATCCAGTCCTTCAGATGTGACTCCATCCCCTTTGCTCAATATCTCCACTATTTCACCCACGGTCCCTTAACACCTTGACATATGGTCCCACCATTTCACATTGCCTTATCTCCTTCACTACCAGAATTCACCTTTTCACATATCATTCTCCATTTCACCCATGCTTTAGATAGTGTCCCTGGTCTTCATACATCACCTTCATCCTATCAATGATAGATTTCACTCACACTCCACCTTTACAAGTGGCCCGTGCCTTTCGACCCGGTTTCTATCCAGACTTCAGGTGCAGTCTGTGTGGAGTTTGCATGTTCTTCCCGTCACCGCGTGGGTTTACACCATGTGCTCCGGTTTCCTCCCACATCTCAAAGAGACGCGGGCTGGTAGGTTGATTGGCCTGTGTAAACTGTCGCTGGTGTGTAGAATGTGAAACTGGGTCAAACATAGACCTAGCAAAACACAGACCTAGCCTACCATAACTAGCATACGGGTGATCGATGGTCGGCATGGACTTGGTGGGCCAAAGGGCCTGTTTCCACCCTGCATCTCTCAACCAAGCTAAGCTAAACACTGATAATCCATTCTCCCTACATCTCAGTGGGTGGTGTGGGAAGAAATGTCACACAGACATAGGAGATTGTATCATAGTTCTAGCGATTCAATCCCTCTAGCCCACCCTGCAGTTATGCAGGTGGGGCACATTTGTCTTCACCTATTAGTGGTGTGACCAGCACAACATAGGATGAAAGATGTGGGATTGATGCGAAGGATAAAATAATAATTACTTGACAGCGAGAGCTTTGCTTTCTCAGGTTGGGCGGCAATAGTTGGTGTAGAGCAGTGCAGTAAAGCACTTTCAGTACAAAGCAGCAATAGAAATAAAAACCATGTGTACAAAAACACAAAAGAAGACACACCTTAGTAACCCAAAGGCACGAATACTGCAGGTACTGAAAGTCTGACATTAAATAGTAAGATTAAATGAGAACTTACCAGTTTGAAGTTTGATCCTTATTTTATGAGGAGTGACGTTGAGGGATTACGTGAAGAAGCCCCGCCAGGCGCATGCGCGTCATACTTCAAAGCAGCGGCGTGAAAACACAGAAAACAAATAGCTGAAGTAACATAGTAAGGCTTGTAGAAGACTAGAACTACCAGATGATCTCTTAGATTATGAGGGTGGGAGCGGAGGGCACGTAATCCCTCAACGTCACTCCTCATAAAATAAGGATCAAACTTCGAACTGGTAAGTTCTCATTTAATCTTACTATTTTACTTCAGAGTCACGTGAGTGACTACGTGAAGATTTCAAAGCTCTGTATTTTCATGCCGTAGATGCACACCATACAACAATCTGCTTTGGTTGACACAGTAGGGAATAAATAATATATTGAACATTGCTTCGAATTATTCAATAACTATTGTTAACAATAATAAACACAGGAATAACCCCTCTGTCTCAGGGAAAATTACAAACAATGATAGAAAACAAAGCAAATGAATTAAATGTGACCCAAAACAGCATGCCCAAACCCGTGGCACGGTCTGTACAGGTTTATCAGAAAATTGAGAAAATGTTGCTTCTCGTGACCATCCTGCGACCTCGAAGATTTGGTCTAGCGGCACGTCCTGAGCCTTCGCCGCGGAGATTGATGCCGCCCTGGTGGAGTGAGAGTTAAAGAGAGGAATGTCGACTCCAGCATAATTGAGAACCTGTTTCTACCATCTAGAAATAGTTTGTGCTGACACTCTTTTATAAGTCTTTTTGTGACTAATGAGCAGTCCTGTCTCAGAACCTCTGAGACTCCTTGTTACCTTAATATATTGGCTTAAGTTATATGGCGTAACTACATATAACATTTGGTCAACAAGATAGGCTTTGAACATCACCTCGATTCCAGCCAGACCGGGCCTGCTTTGTTTGATTAAATCATAAACATAGAAGTTAATGTAATTGACAGACAAATGCATACAAGGTATTCGTAACAATTGTAATGTTTGTACACGTTGTGCTGAAACCAGCGCTATTAGCATAACCACAGCAAGAGTTAATCTCTGCGTAAATAATGAAGTAATTGGAGCCCATTGCCGAAGCATTGTGAGAACAGGAGTGATGTCCCAGATTTCTGTATAGCGAGGTTTCGGAGGGTTTTTATTAAAAATTCCTCATAAATCGGGATACTAACGGACGAGACCTGTTAGGATGTTGTTCTGAAGACTGCCCGCAATAAGAGGACAACGCACTCCGAGCGCTGGTAATGTCACTATAACGCAGGTGCTCATCAAAATGCAACTTAGCAAGGAACTCCAACACATCACATATGCTTGCATTATGATAAGATATATTGGATTGTACACAGAAACAGTTCCCATTTCTTTATGTGAACCATATATTGTTTTTTGAGTGCTATTTCGCCAGCCTGCAGTGAGAACCACCATGTCCCTGTTCGACAATCCAAGTCCTTGGAATTGTCTGGTCAGAACCTGCAGACCAACAATTAATACGGTCATGTAAAGGGTGACTTTCTCCTGTAACCGGATGCACCAACAAATTACTGCAGCTGGGAATGATCGTGAATGACTGAACCATCATTGAAAACAGTAAGGGGAACCATGGTTGTGTTGGCCAATCTGGGACCACCAAAACACCTGTGGCGGAGTCTCGCTCTATTGTGGTGAGACAGTTCAGGATGAAAAAAATGGAGGAATTGCATAAATTTTAGTGCCCCCAATGTAACGAGACTGCATCCATGGCAACTGCACCTGGATCTGGCTCCCATGAAACATATTTAGGCAACTGGTGATGTTATCTGGATGGAACAGATCAATGGCTGGCAACCCAAATCGAGTGACAATTGTGTGACAAAGTTTAGAATTCAACATCCACTCTATATTGGCATGAAACGTACGCGACCTATGGTCGGCCACCACATTAGCTATAAGTGGTGAATAAATGGCTGAAACGCAGATATGCCTTGACCATACACCAATGCCACATGACGGTACCCAGTTAACACATGATACTGATCGTGCTCCTCCCATATGATTCATATATGCCACTGCTGTGGTGTTATCAATCTGGAGTTGAATGTGTAAATCCTTCATTGAGGAGCAATATGCCTTTACCCATAAAATGCCCCCAATAATGCGAAAGAATTTATCCCGTGTGTGTGGCGAATCAACCCTTTGTGTTCATGCCAGCTACCCCCACAGCTAGACTCGGTGTCCGTAGCCCCCCATCTGAGAGCGCTGACATCAGTTTGGAAGATTAGTGAAGGGTCTAGTACCCAAAAGGTTATTGGTAGCTAGATTAACATTAACAATGCACCACTGCAATTCTGCGAGAGCTGTGGTTGGTAACTGGATAACCCGATGAAAATGGCCTGCATTTGATTTTAGTGCTAGTTCTCGTGCTCTCTGCAAATGTTAATAATGCAAAGGCCTGAATCTACTGCAGGAACCTGCTCCCCATTTACCAATGACTGTAGCGTCTTCTCGGATGGAAGGATAAAGTTTTGTGGGAGGCAAGTACAGACATCATCATCATCGACAACCTTGGCTGTTGGTAATGTTACTGTTATAGCAACGGAATTAATAAGAAACCCCAAATACTCAATATTTTGGGTTGGCTGTAACTTGGACTTAGTTGGATGGAGCAACTACTAATGACTCAAGCACCGATTCTTCAACTGGCTCATTAGTGTTGCTGATAATTAAGATATCAGCTAAATAAGCCATTACAATGTGATGATGGGCTGAATAGCACCAGCACAGATTTTAACAAATTAATAAATAGCCTGGGTGCTGAACTTCATCCAGGAGTCAATGCTTTGTATTGCCACAGCTGTGCCATCCAATTAAATTTCAAGTACCTGCGATAATGAGCATGAATTGGCAGTGAATAATACCCATCTTGCAAACCAATAGTTGTCACATAACAGCCCTGTGATAGCAGGTGTTTAGCAGTAACAAATTTAAGTGATTGAGGACGAGAATTACTCTACAACACCCATCTTTTTGAGATCTGGGAAAATATTAGACACAATTGTGGAGGATAATTAATGGCTTTATCAATCACCATTATCTATCTGTTCAGGCTCTTGAGCAGAAAACACCCACATTTTATTAGGCTTGTGCTGTTGAGGTGGATCTATCCCTGAGATAAACTCAATGGGAGACGTGAGACAGTATTTAGTATAAACATATCATACATTATACAGCACCATTCATTAGAAACCATTTGTAATCAACTTCCAATAGGAGATTGGCCACCAGAACTTTATCGTTAAGAAAAGTCCCTGTACCTCTGCAGTTGACCTGTAAATCTGTTGTCTGCTCATATTGCGGATTGTAGCCGGTCTGTCTCGGTGGGTACCCTCGTTGCCCCACTGGCCTGCCCCTGCTGAGCCCAGCACCAGGATCTGACCTTCAGTATTAACCCAGGGTTGCGAATAGGTGGCCTCGAATGCTTGACTACATTAAGCCAATTGCTTTGGCCTCATCATGAATTTCACGAATTTTCATGACAAGGTCTGTTCCAAACAATATTTCAGGCATTTGTACATTAGTCGCCTTACATAGAGCAGCAATTTTTGGTTTAGTGGTGGCCTGTTGGCGATATTCCCTGATGCAATTTCCTGAAAAATTAATTGCATAAAATACCCAACATATCTGTTGTGAGTTTGAGGAATGATTGTCCCTTGGACCATAGTGCCAAATGCAGTTATTGCTGCAGCCACCAGTTGGAGGACGTGTTGACACCGAACCTCCTGTCCCGTCAAAGAAGGACGCATGGGTGCCCAGAACCAGAATCACCGTGGGCACTTTCCGTAATGCACATTAAACAGGTGTCTCATATTTGTTTGCAGTCACTTGCATCATATCTTGCTGGAGTTGGTGAGGTACATAATTGATACTGCTGGCAAGGGATTGTTCCATTGACTCACCAGTCCCCTCCGGAATAGCAACTCAATGCCATTTCCGAGACACCCGGAGCGTGGCTCCTGCCCGCTTCTCCCAAATCATATAGTAGGGAGGCATCCTCCAGTCCTAAACAAGGCGCTGGAAGGAACCCCAATATATGGACCCTCCATATGTTGGTCTTGGTATGGCCCTCTTGGACATCACTGGCCCTTGGACCCTTATGTAATCAAGGTTGGAGCATCAGCTGCATGTGCCCAACCTCTCCCACAGTCTTGTATGATCAGGGGGAAGAGTCACCATTGGCGTCAGAGAACCCAGGTCTGTGACTTTATAGAAACATAGAAACATAGAAATTAGGTGCAGGAGTAGGCCATTCAGCCCTTCGAGCCTGCACCGCCATTCAATATGATCATGGCTGATCATCCAACTCAGTATCCCGTACCTGCCTTCTCTCCATACCCTCTGATCCCCTTAGCCACAAGGGCCACATCCAACTCACTCTTAAATATAGCCAATGAACTGGCCTCAACTACCCTCTGTGGCAGAGAGTTCCAGAGACTCACCACTCTCTGTGTGAAAAAAGTCTTTCTCATCTCGGTCTTAAAGGATTTCCCCCTTATCCTTAAGCTGTGACCCCTTGTCCTGGACTTCCCCAACATCGGGAACAATCTTCCTGCATCTACCCTGTCCAACCCCTTAAGAATTTTGTAAGTTGCCTGTTTTGTTATATTTGCCTTTTCATGGCTAGGAGCAGCCTCAGTCTGCTTAGCACCCTTGGAAATAAACAGATGGACCAGGCTCATTCTGAAGCAAATTCCAGTTGGCCTGCCTTTTGTCAATGGAGCTAGTGGGGAAAATTAGCGTGCTATTTTAACTGCTGCCGGTAAAAAGGCACCCGGCATCGGAACCGGCGTTGCCGCGCTTATCTCCCGACCCGATCAAATTGGTGAATCCCTGGACCCACGCTAAGACGGATCTTCGGAAGTGTCAGCTCCAACTCTCCACTCCTACTGACTGCTCGAGCCAGCTTTACGGAATGGAAATACTTCTAAGTAAAGTTTTTAAAACACTTACCTGCGCCTGGCGTGGCTTCTTCACGTAGTCACTCACGTGACTCCGAAGTAAAACTGGAGACGGTTGGAACTTTACTCGGCAGGTCAGTCAGCAACTGCAATCATGTGTAGAACACACAGTGTTTGAGTAACTCAGCGGGTCAGGCAGCATCTCTGGAGGACATAGATGGGTGACATTTTGGGTCTGGACCTTCTTAAGACTGAAGTATCCCACGGTCCAGAGGGCAGCAAAGTGGAGCAGCGGTAGAGTTGCTGCCTTACAGCACCAGAGAACCGGGTTTGATCCTGATTACGGGTGTTCTCTGTACGGAGTTTGTACGCTCTCCCCGTGACCGTGTAGGGTTTTGTCCGGGTGCTCCGCTTTTCTCCCACACTCCAGCAATATGCGGGTTTGTTGGTTACTTGGATTAATCAAAATTGTAAACTGTCCCGAGTGTGTAAGATGGTGCTAGTGTACGGGATGATCGCTGGTAGGCGCACATAGGGCAATTATCCAAAGTCACTGATTATGCTATTGAAACCCAAACCCAAATCAGATTCAAAAATAAGATGTGGAGGAAGGAGCTGCTGATGCTGGTTTATACCAAAGACAGACACAAAATGCTGGAGTAACTCAGCGGGTCAGGCAGCATCTCTGGAGAAAAGGAATAGGTGACTTTTTGGGTCAAGACCCTTCTTCAGACTAAAGATGCGATGCTGTCTTTGGCCTCAATAAAGTTTAGGTTGAGCTTGGAAAGACACAAAATGTTGGAGTATCTCAGTGGGTCAGGCAGTATCCCTGGAGAACGTGGACAGGTGACGGTTCCGATCAGGACCCTTCTTCAGACTGATTGCAGGGGTGGTCCTGGGTGAGCTTCACTGGAGGTTAAAGGGGAAAGCTGAGAGTGGGCGTGAAGGAGCTGCAGGTGCTGGTTTACATCAAAGGTAGGTGCAAAAAGCTGGAGTAACTCAGTGGGACAGGCAGCATCTCTGGAGAGAAGCAATAAGTAATGTTTCGGGTCGAGACCCTTTTTCAGACTGAGGGTCAGAGGAGAGGGAGAATAGAGATATGGAAGGGCGAGGTGTGAAAATGACAGATTAAAACAGACAATGCTTAAGTAAATGTAGAATGGTTCATTCGAAGATAGACACAAACGTTTGAAAGGGTCTCGACCCAAATCATCACCCATTTCTTCTCTCCAGAGATGCTGCCTGTCCCGCTGAGTCACCCCAGTATTTTCAGAATCAGAATCAGATTTTATTCGCCAGGTATGTTTTGCAACATACGAGGAATTTCATTGGCCAGGTCCATCATACAATTAAAAGCAACAGACTCAAAAACACATTTTAACATGAACATCCACCACAGTGACTCCTACACATTCCTCACTGTGATGGAAGGCGAAATAAAGTTCAAGTCTCTTCCTTTCGTTCTTCCTCGGTCGGGAGCCTCGAGCCCTCCGTTGACGGGACGGTCTTGACTCCCGTTCGGGACCCCGCGTCGAGGCGTTCAGCTCCTGCGTCTGGGCCGGTCGAGCCTTCCGCGGCGTTGGAGCTCCCGACTTTTGTGTCTATCGCCGATTTAAACCAACATTTGCAGTTCCTTCCTACACATAGAATGGTTCACTGTTGGCCGAGGGGAAGTTGGCAACGAGGCATACAATAATGCCCCTGTCCCATTTAGGAAAACTGAACGGAAGCCTCTGGAGACTTTGCGCCCCACCCAAGGTTTCCGTGCGGTTCCCGGAGGTTTTTGTCCTCCGGCAACCACCTTCAACTAGCATCGCAACCGGCTTCGACTAAAAGATTACCGATTTTTAAAACGGAAACCACTTTCGACCATTAGGGAGACTGACAAAAACCTCCGGGAACCGCACGGAAACCTTGGGTGGGGCGCAAAGTCTCCAGAGGTTTCCGTTCAGGATTCCTAAGTGGGACAGGGGCATAAGGGAATGGACAATTGATAAGACAGGAGACTGGAAGCTCCGGATCACTCACCTGCTCCAAACAGGGATGTACTGCAAAGTGGGCAGACATTCTACATTTGGTTTCTCCACTAAAGGAGCCCACACAGTGAGCACCAAATGCAGTGTATCGCATAGGAAAAGGCACAAGCGTGTCGCTGCTTCATGTCCTCAGAGTGTGTGTGCATGTTGCTGAGCAACTGTGTGATAGGATTAGTGGGTTGTCCTCCAGGGCTTGCCTGCTAAGCTTTTTAAGCTAGCTAATGAGGTCGACATTTACAAAAGGATTAGGTGGTGTTGGCCAAGTTCACTCAGCTTTACTGTGACTTGTTGAGTTGCCAAAGCCAAGATAGACACAGTCCTGGTTTATCATCAAGGGCGAAGCAATGTCTTAGCAAGAGGTGGGCCAACACCAGGATCAGAAGATTCCTTTATATGGCCTTCTTCGTTTCAGGCTTCTTTTTGGCTAACGATTGATGACATTATTTTATTCCTTTTCAAATATAATAATAATAATAAATGTGAAGAGTTTTAGGCTGACACAGTGACACAGCGGTAGAGTTGATGCCTCACATCGCCGGTGACCCGGGTTCAATCCTGACTACGGTTGCAGTCTGTGTGGAGTTTGTACGTTCTCCCTGTGACCGCGTGGGGTTTTTTCTGGGTGCTCCGATTTCCTCCCATATTTCCAAAGGCGTGTAGGTTTGGCTTTTGTAATACGTCCCTCGTGTGAAGGTGATCGCTGGCCGACGCAGACTGTGGAGGGGGCCGAAGGGTCTGTTTTCGCACTGTATGTCTAAAGTCTCCAGATAGTTTGCACAAGGCAGAATTACTTTTATTCTTTTGTAGGATCTTGGTATTGTCACCCAATATCACGTGTGCCATTGTAGAGTGAAATACAGTTTTTTGCGTACAGATCAGCAAGACTATCGCCAGACATAAGCACAGTCATCCGGTTAGTACAGAACAGCCCACTGAGTCTACGTGCAAGAGGAGCCACTTTACAGTCCCAGCTGCAGCTGGCCACAAAGGCCTGTTCAACCCGTCGCCTCATCTCCGGTCGTCCAGCGAACCATCGTCCCTCTCCTCGCACAGCCCCCTTCAGCCCGTTCCCCAGGGAGGGGGCCCCTATCGCAGCAGCCCTCGAGGTCGCAGAAGGTAAGACCCCTCCCCAGTTCCTCCTACCGGTCCTTTCGTCCGGCGTCCGCCACCGTTGCCAGCTCCTTCAAGGTTTCAAGGTCAGTTTATTGTCACGTGTACCAATTAAGGTACAGTGACATTCAAATTACCATACAGCCATACAAAGCAACAAGACACACAACTACATAAAAGTTAACACAAGCATCCACCGCAGGGGATTCCCCACGTTCCTCACTGTGATGCAAGGCAATGAAGTCCAATTTCCTTTCTCTTTAGTCTCCCGCAGTTGGGGCAGTCGAACCATCCGCAGTTGGGGGGGATCGAAGCCCCCGCAGCCGGCAGTCGAAGTCCCCGCGTCGGGGCGGTCTAAACTCCTGCAGCTTCCAGTCGGTCTCGAACCGGCGACCATGGGCTCCGCGATGTTAATGTCCGCCGCCACCCGACAGGGATCGCAAACTCCGTGATGTTATAGCCCCGCAGTCTCCCGCGATGGAGCTCCCGGTCAGTCTCTAGCAAAGGCCGCCAACTCCACGATGTTAGGCCACAGTGCGGACAGAGATACGATACGGGAAAAAAAAATCGCATCTCCATCGGTGTAAGAGATTAGAAAAGGTTTCCCCCAACTCCACCCCTCCCCCACCCCCACATAAAACAAGCTAAAAAACACGAAAAAAAACAAACATTTAACACATACAAAACAGGCACAAAGAAGGAAAGGACAGACAGACTGTTGGCGAGGCATTCATTGCTGGCGCCACCTTCCGTCTTCCTCTCCGATTCCCGGTCCTCAGGGAGCGCGCGCAGGCGCCGGGCTCGGCAGGATTCCCTCTCCGGGTGGGTTCAATGTTCCCCAGCGCGGCGAGGCGAGCCCGCTGTTTGGAACAGCCGTGGCACGCCAGGAGACCTTCTCCCGTGGAGGGAGGGAGGACGGGCGGTGGGAGTGCCGAGGCTACACGGGCGTCCTGCGGCCCCACACCAGAACATTGCACCACTCAGAAACCAACTCCACTTAGTCCATTACTTGAATAAGTTCATAAGTGACAGGAGCAGAATTAGGCCATTCACCCCATCAGGTCTACTCTGCCATTCAATCATGGCTGATCTATCTTTCACTCTTAATCCCATTCTCCTCCCTTCACCCATACTAATCATGAATCTATCATAATTTGAGGAAGGACATTCTTGCTATTGAGGGAGTGCAGCGTAGGCTCACAAGGTTAATTCCCGGGATGGTGGGACTGTCATATGATGAAAGAATGGAGCAACTGGGCTTGTATTCACTGGAATTTAGAAGGATGAGAGGAAATCTTATAGAAACATGTAAAATTATTAAGGGATTGGACACGCTAACTGTAGGAAACATGTACCCGATGTTGGGGGAGTCCAGAACCAGGGGCTACAGTTTAAGAATAAGGGTAGGCCATTTAGAACTGATCTATTTTTCCCTCTCAACCCAATTCTCTGGCCTTCTCCTCGTAACCCCTGACACCTGTACCCATCCCCACTGAGCTGTGTTTTCTGGTTAACTTCAGATAACAGTCAAGAGTTAACCGTGTTGCTATAGGCCTTAACTGATAATAGCTTCTCATTCCAAATTGTTTAATTAACGGAGATAGCTTTCGCGGTTCCACTCGAACCCACATGTCTAATTGTCGCTCCAGCCTCGAGATGAGCAGACCAATTGATTTCTCTAACTTCAAGTAACCCCGGCATTCCCTCTCTCTCGCCCTCCCAAGTCACACCAGCTTCTCGTTTTCACCCCAACAAACAGCTAACAATGGCCTGCTTCCTTTACCATCGTTACTTTTCTGCGCATCTTTCATTCATTGTTCTTTATCTCTCTACATCATCGTCTATGTCTCTCGTTTCCTTTATTTCTCGACTAGTCTCAACCCAAAACGTCACCCATTCCTTCCCTCCAGAGATGCTGCCTGTCCCGCTGAGTTACTCCTGATTTTTGTGGTCCGTCTTCGGACGATCAGCGGGCAGGGACGTGGAAGCGGGGGAGGAAAATTATTTCAACAAAAATATCCCTGCGTCCTTTGCCAGGCTGCGTTGGCGATCAGTGACTGATGATGTTCGTTGCAGATGAATTTGCGGATATGCGCTGACTCCTAAGTGCCTCCTCTCCCCTCGTTTCTGCTGTGATCTGCCCGCTTTCCCCCCCCGGTGATTGAAATTGTTTCTACTTTATTTTGTTCACTCCTTTCAACCTCCTTTCATTTCACTTTCTCCCCGTTCTCCATTTGTTTTCTGCAGAAGGGCAGTTAAGGGGCATCCCTGCTGAGTCGTATTCAACCGGCAGTCAAATTGGCTTTGCTAATGAGAAGGAAGATCTCCCATCCCATTACGGCGCATGCAGGCTCGCTCTTGGCCTGCACGTGTATCTCCGCACTCGCAGAGATACACAAGCACAACTTTTTGCTTTTTTGCCAGGGATTCTGCTCGTTTAATTGCCGAGAGGATTTTCCTGTTTTGTTCCTTGCAGAAGGCTCTCCGGTCTCTCCTCACAGAGTCCAGCATCGGTTGCCAAACATATTGACCCCTTCCCATTCCCACGCTGACTTTTCTGCGCTGGGCCCCCTCCCTCCCCTCCATTACTGGAGTGAGGCCACATGGAAATTGGAGGAACAGCGCCTCATAACTCGCTTGAGCAGCTTACAACCCAGCGATGTGATTTTCGATTTCTCTAATTTCAAGTAAACATTGCATCCTCTCTCTCTCTCCGTCCCTCCCCCACCCAGGTCGCTGAACTAGTTTCATTGTCGTCCTGTTGAGTTTCAATGTCAGTATCTAGGGGCTAGTGGAATCAAGGGATATGGGGAGAAGGCAGGTACGGGTTATTGATTGGGAACGATCAGCCATGATCACAATGAATGGCGGTGCTGGCTTGAAGGGCCGAATGGCCTCCTCCTGCACCGATTTTCTATGTTTCTATGTTTCTATAACTTGTCATCACCTTAGCCCACAGGCAACAATGGACCATTGTGGGCTCCACCTGTCCTAGGTGATCCTTGTTTTTTTTGCATATATTCCATTATTCAATTGTCCTATATCTCTCATTTCCCTTTTCCCACGATGGGTCTACTCCTTTACTGCAGAGATGCTGCCTGACCCACTGAGGTACTCCAGCTTTTTGTGGTGTCCAGCAGAAGCCTCACCCCCCCCCCCCCCCCCCCCCCTCAACCCCCAACCCCCAACACCCCCACCCCCCTGGCTCATCCTCCGTTCTTGACACCCCCCCCCCCCCCCCATTATGTCCCCCTTTGTTCTCGGCACTCCCCCCCCTTCCCCTTCCCCCTCCCCTGCCCCCTCCCCCTTCTTAAATCTCAGGGACCCCCCTCACTCTCTGACGACCTTCACCGCTCTCCTGTCCTCCTGACAGATCTCGATTTCCGATCTCAGTCTCTTTCTATCCTCGGCTAGAGTTGCCGGTTCCCTGGTGACGGGGGGAGTGCGTGTGGTTGGCGATCAACGTCTGCCAAATTCCTTCACCATAGAAGAGAGCCTGAGCCTGACTAATATCCTGATAGACAACATGTGGGAGGGCCACCAGTCCAGCGTCTGCCGCTGCCAGAAAACAACTCGACCGGGCTGTGTGCTAAAGGCATCGTTGAATGTTTACTCGGTAGCAAGTGTCCATTATTTATAAGCTGCCATGAAATAGAAATGTTAGAAGAGTGGACTTTAGATTTAACTTGGATGCGCTGAAAATCAAGTCACACTTGTCAAGTGCAACAACTGCAGGACCACATTACGCTTGGTTCTCCAACATCTGGTGATATGGAGGAAGGTAAAGATCTGTCGACATAGCGTCTTCACAATCTTGAGAGGGCTTGATACCTGTCCAATGTAACACGCCAAGGCAGCAGCATTAAAAATATATGTGCATTGTGAACAAATACTTTATCTCCCAGAAATTCAGCCCAGATCGTGTATTCATTCACCAGGAGCAACTGACCCCAGCTGGAACATGGAAATGGCCAAGTTGGACACTTTCCTTACCCTTAGGGTGGCACAGTGGTAATGTTGCCCTCTTACAGTGCCTGAGACCCGGCTTCGATCCTCGGGATGCTGTCTGTAGGAGTTTGCACGGTCTCCGTGTGACAAATACCTCCGGGAACCGCACGGGAACCTTGGGTGGGGCGCAAAGACTCCAGAGGTTTCCGTTCAGGTTTCCTAAGTGGGACAGGGGGATTAGGTTCCCTCCCACACTCAAAATACGTACAGTGTTTGTAGGTTAAATGGCTTCAGCAAAAATTGTAAATTGTCCCCAGTGTGTAGGATAGTGCTGGTGTGTATGCGGTGATGGCTTGTCTGCGCGGACTTGGTAGGCCAAAGGACCTGTTTCCGTGTTCTATCAATAAAGAAAATGCATTACCTCTCTCCTTTCAAGCTCTGTCCAGCCGGGTATATTCTCTATAAATGTGTCTGTGAGGAGCCATTATTTATAATAATTACCAAAGTGTCTTGAAAGCCTTGGCTACTGAGCCACACAGGAAAGTTTGAGTCTATTTTTGTTGGAAAACAAATGAAGAATGGACACAATCCTTTTTCCTTAAATGAGATTAATTGTCCGAGGGTAGCCTTGCGTGTGAAATTGGATCACCAGGCCGCTAGTTGTCGACGTTTCACGTTTAACTAGAGCCATCCAAAGCAGTTGAGGCTGTGTAGACCAAGCTCATTAAAAGGCAGCTGTTTACCTTCAAGCCAATTAACTTCCAAACGGTGGAGTGTGGGAGGAAACCATAATTCCTGAAGAAAACCCACGCAGGTCACGGGGAGAAGGTACAAACTCCGTACAGGCAGCACCCGAAGTCAAGACTGAACTTGGGTCTGTGGCGCTGTAATGCCCCCGTCCCACTTAGGAATCCTGAACGGAAACATCTGGAGACTTTGCGCCCCACCCAAGGTTTCCATGCGGTTCCCGGAGGTTTTTGTCAGTCTCCCTAATGGTCGAAAGTGGTTTCTGCTTTTTCTATGTTCTGGCGATTATTTCAAAAAATTCTATAGGCAACCTATTTTTAGTCGCGGCCGGTTTTGAATTTTTTTAAATAATCGCCGGAACATAGAGGAAGCGGAAACCACTTTCAACCATTAGGGAGACTGACGAAAACCTCCGGGAACCGCACGGGAACCTTGGGTGGGGCGCAAAGTCTCCAGAGGTTTACGTTCAGGTTTCCTAAGTGGAACAGGGGCATTAGGTTTCCTCGCACACTCAAAATACGTACAGTGTTTGTAGGTTAAATGGCTTCAGTAAGAATTGTAAATTGTCCCCCGTGTGTAGGATAGTGCTAGTGTGTATGGGGTGATGGCTTGTCTGCACGGACTTGGTGAGCCAAAGGACCTGTTTCCGTGTTCTATCAATAAAGAAAATGCATTACCTCTCTCCGCCCCATCCCCATCCTAGTTGTCCCACTGTTCACATCCATATAATCCATTTGCTATCACCTCTTCCACAGCCAACAATGGACCATTGTGGGCTCCACCTTTCCTTGGTCATCAGTGCCGGCTCTGATTTGTTCTGAACCTTTGCTCACCTCTAGATTCCCACGCCCGACTCTCAGTCTGATGAAGGGTTTTGACCTGAAATGTTGCCTACAGTACTCCTTCTCTTCAGAGATGCTGCCTGACCTGCTGAGTTACTCCAGCATTTTGTGTCTATCTAAAATATACTGACGTTCCATCTGGGCCTTCACTGGTCTTTTAACGACTTTGATGAGAAAGAGGCTATGAAGGTCTCTTAGAAAGACTCTGTAAGCAATGATTGAGCCAGGCATGGTTTGTGGATAATCGATCCACTTTGACTGAGACATCATAGACTGTGAAACGGGAGCTCTATCTTACTTCCCACTAATTCCTCCTGAGCTGCCTTGTAGCGCCAGAGACCCGGGTTCGACCCAGACTACGGGTGCTTGTCTGTACGTAGTTTGTACGCTCTCCCCGTGACCTGCGTGGGTTTATCGGGATATCCGGTTTCCTCCCGCACTCCAAAGACTTGCAGGTTTGTGGGCTAATTGGCTCGGTATAATTGTAAATTGTCCCTAGTGTGTGTGGGATAGTGTTAGTGTGCGGGGATCGCTGGTCGGCGTGAACGTGGTGGGCTGAAGGGGGCTGTATCTCTGAATTAAACTAAACTAACGCAGCTAAATGTGTCCAGCAACTCCTGAATGCTGGAAATTTATTGGAATAGGTGAGGAACCGGGATCCTTTGGGCTCTCCTTCAGAAACACACTACCAGATAAGTCAGGATCAAGTAGACGGATAGAAAATCTTTTCAAGCTCTGTTCAGCCGGGTATATTCTCTATAAATGTGTCCGTGAGGAGCCATTGTTTATAATAATTACCAAAGTGTCTTGAAAGCCTTGGCTACTGAGCCACACAGGAAAGTTTGAGTCTATTTTTGTTGGAAAACAAATGAAGAATGGACACAATCCTTTTTCCTTAAATGAGATTAATTGTCCGAGGATAGCCTTGCGTGTGAAATTGGATCATGTTTCACGTTTAACTCGAGCCACCCAAAGCAGTTGAGGCTGTGTAGACCAAGCTCGTTAAAAGGCAGCTGTTTACCTTCAAGCCAATTAACCTCCAAACTGTGGAGTGTGGGAGGAAACCATAACTCCTGGAGAAAACCCACGCAGGTCACGGGGAGAAGGTACAAACTCCATACAGGCAGAACCCGAAGTCAAGATGGAACCTGGGTCTCTGGCGCTGTAATGCCCCTGTCCCACTTAGGAAACCTGAATGGAAACCTCTGGAGACTTTACGCCCCACCCAAGGTTTCCGTGCGGTTCCCGGAGGTTTTTGTCAGTCTCCCTAATAGTCGAAAGTGGTTTCCGCTTTTTCCATGTTCCGGCGATTATTTCAAAAAATTCCATAGGCAACCTATTTTTAGTCGTGGCCAGTTTTGAATTTTTTTAAATAATCGCCAGAACATAGAAGAAGCGGAAACCACTTTTGACCATTAGGGAGACTGACCAAAACCTCCGGGAACCTCCGGGAACTGCACGGAAACCTTGGGTGGGGCGCAAAGTCTCCAGAGGTTTCCGTTCAGGTTTCCTAAGTGGGACAGGGGCATTAGACAGCAACTCCACTGCTGCGCCACCGTGCCACCCTCCACTGTCTCCCCCCCCCCCCCCCCCCCCCCCCCCCCCCCTCCCCCGCCACTTCCAAACCCCTGACATCGTCTGGTCGCTCTGATTAGGCTCTAGTCCTGTGGTTACTCACTGCTCTCCCCCATCCTGTCTTCACATTCCTCACTTGTAAATTGGTTTATAATCTCAAGCAAGTCACACAGCGGCTTCCAGAATCAAATATTGCGAAGCCCTGCTTGAGACACTTGACAAGTGGTGGGACTAATCAAGGCTAGAACTCCATGCTTGTAATCAAATCAGGGCCTGCCGAGAGTGCTTGAGTGTTCAATGACAATAGAAAAGTGGGTGCTGGAAATGTGAAACCGAAGGGAACATTATGGAAACACTCAGCAGGTCAGGCAACACCACAGGAGAGAGAATATCACCCTGTCTTCTGACTTGGGAATGGTTAGATGTAAGCAGGTTTCAAGTAGGAAGGAAAAGAGGCAGTTTAGTTTTAGATTAAGACGACAGACACAAAAAGCTGGAGTAACTCAGCGGGTGTGGCGGCGTTTCTAGGTAAAAGGAACAGTCGACGATACAGGTCGGTACCCGCCTTCAGTTTTTAGTTTCTCAGTTTTTGTTCAGAGATGCAGTGTGGAAACAGGCCCATCAGCCCACTGAGCCCACGGCGGCCAGCAGTCCCCATACACTCGCACTATCCTACACTCTGGGGATAATTTACAATTTTACTGAAGCCAATTATCCTACAAACGTGTGGAGTTTGCAGTGTGGGAGGTGACTGCAGCACCCACATGGTGACAGGGAGCACGTACAGACTCAGTACAGACGGCACCCGTAGTCAGGATCGAACCCGGGCCTCTGGCGCTGTGAGGCAGCAACTCCACTGTAGAGAAGGTACACAGACACCTTAAAGTCGTCACTACTTTATTAAGCATACATTATACATAGCCCTGGCTGTACGTGGTCTGTCACGAACGGGCAAAGCACTGGGCTGCGACAGTGGCAGCGGGGGGGGCATACGGAGCTGCCGGGGGAGGGAGAGGCTCGTTCACGAGCCGGAGATGCTGGCGGGACCGGCGGTACACCCTTCCGTCGTGGTTGACAAGGTACGAACGAGGGGAACCGGCAGAACCTACGACCACGGCCAGCCTGGAACGGCCAGAAGAGGACCACATACGGACGACCTGGCCGGGGAGAAGAGGGCAGAGGACACGGCAGGACCTGTCGTGGGAACGCTTCTGGATACTGTGTTTTTCGGCAATGCGTTCCCGGACCAAGGCAGGTTTAAAGACGGAGGGGGACAGGGACTGCTGAGACACTGGGACCGTGGGCCTCGTGACTCGGGACATGAGTCGCTGAGCCGGGGAGCCCAGGGCATGGTCGCGGGAGATGTTGCGGAGGTTCAGCAGGGCCAGGTAGATGTCGGAGCGGGATAGGTGGCAATGTTCCAACAATCCTTTAGCACTGCGCCACTGACCCGCACAAAAAGTACAAGACACACAATGCACTTGTAGATTGACAAGGACCAGTTGGTGAGATACGTTCAGTGCTCAATGTCCCTGCTTCAAGGGGCATGCTGTCAGATATCAGTAGTCATCTCAGACTGTTACAAGTGCAATCAATTAGCTTGTGGCCTGGTGCCACACTAGCATTGACAGCCTGCTGGGATTTAGATGTGTCATTCGCACACATGGCCAGCAGTTTGTACAATGAATGACTCGGGCAGCTCCACATCGTAATGAGGCGACAGGAGCCAAAGACTCTGTGACTGGCCACTCTCAGACTGGCGATCTGGTGACGGACATGTCAGGTATAGTAGAAATGTATTCATGTAATCATTACAATTTGCTTTAAATAGATCTGGTCGATGCATAGAGTCCCTTGCTCAAGAGTAGGTGAATCGAGCACCAGAGGGCATAAGTTTAAGGCGAGGGAGAAAAGATGTAATCGGAATCTGAGGGGTAACTTTTTCACACAAAGGGTGGTGGATGAATGGCAAAAGCTGCCAGAGGAGGTAGATGAGCCAGGGACTATCCCAACGTTTAAGCAACAGTTAAACAGGTACATGGATAGAACAGGTTTGGAGGGATTTGGACCAAACGCGGGCAGGCGGGCCTAGTGTAGCTGGGACATGTTGGCCGGTGTGAGCAAGTTGGGTTGAAGGGCCTGTCTCCACACTGTATCACTCTAAGACTCTAAATCCTTCCATTATATTGAACTAGGACTTCTAGTCCAAATCTGCATCCTAGAAAATGTAACGGCAGAATCTTTAAATACACAATTCGGAAGCTGCACACTGGTGCAGCAGGTAGAGCCACTGCCTTGCAGGGCCAGGGATCCTGGTTTGATCCTGACCTCAAGTGCTGTCTTTATGGAGTTTGCATGTTCTCCCTGTGACAGCGTGGGTTTCCTCCGGGTGCTTCAGTTTCCTCCCACATCCCAAAGATGTGTGGGTTTTGTAGGTTAATTGGCCTCTGTAAATTGCCCCTTGTGTGTAGGGAATGGATGAGAAAGTGGGATTAGTGTGAATGGGTGATTGATGGTTGGTTTGGCCTCTGTGGGCCGATGGGCCCGTTTCCATGATGAATCTTTAAATGCATCAATTCAATAATTCAGTACGTTGTGTGACTTGGAGGGCATGTTTCTATGTCTTTATCTTGAGCGAGGGTGCTGCCAGTGTGGAGTTTGCATGTTCTGTCTGAGACCACATAGGTTTCCTCTGGGTGCTCTGGTTTCCTCCCACGTCCCAAAGACGTGCCGGTTTGGAGGTTACTTGGTGTCTTTAAATTGCCCGGAGTGTGTAGTGAGTGGATATGAAAGTGGGATGGTGAAGAGCTGGGGTAAAAGGGTGAACGATAGTTGGCACGGACTTGATGGGCCGAAGGACCAGATTCCATGCTGTAGCTCCAAACTAAATCCCTGTACTGCAGTTGCACGATGGTGACAATTTTGCAAACATGGTCTAAATCTTTAATATGGGTCGAAGTGCAGAAGTAGCTGGTCAGACAGCATCTGTGGAGTGAACAGTTGACATTTCAGATCCAACCAATTCATTAGGACATCCTTTGGAAGTCCATTGAAAAATGACAAATTTGCTGTTCGGAACCAATGATTATGTTCTCAGCTCAAATTTGTAATGTTTTATTTAAATACATCAATCTGTTCATGCAAGAAATGTTAATATGCCCAACAAACAAGCTTTAACCCCTGCCATGTACTTCCCAAAAGAGATAAAAAATTAAAATTTTCACCTCCTACTGACTAATTATACATTAAGGGAAATCAAATTTTAATGGTTGTGGAGCTGGCTTTGGCTGTTGCTAATTCTATTGTGGCCCAATCACGATATCAGCTCCCATTAACGAGGGCATCTTGAATAATCAAAGGGTTTTTCTTAGCTGCTTGTTAAATTCTCTCTTTGCATCATTTCTACCGTATTCATATCAAATATTCCTGCTAGATTTGAGCTCGCCACGGTACAAGGCCCATGCACCCCCAGCCTTCCTTCACAATCTCCTACATCTCCTCGTCTCTTTCTTGCAGTTACCATTTCCCCTGCAATTGATGCCACAGTCCTATGGTTTAACATTCCTTGCACTTATTCTGGTCAGGAACAGGAGTAGGGCCACACAGCCGTTGTCACCAGTATATTTTGTTCGGTTTCGTTTAGAGATACAGTGCGAAAACAGGCCCTTCGGCCCGCAGAGTCCGCACCGCCCAGCGATCCCCGCACATTAACACTATCCTACACACACTAGGGCAATTGATAATTTTACCAAGTCAATTAACCCATAAACCTGTACGTCTTTGGAGTGTGGGAGGAAAACGAAGATCTCGGAGAAAACCTACGCAGGTCACGGGGAGAACGTACAAACTCCGTACAGCACCCGCAGTCAGGATTGAACCTGGATCTCTGGCACTGTAAGGCAGCAACTCTACCCCTGCGCCACCGTGCCCCCCTGTTGCGCCTCTGTGCTGCGCATTAGCTTGGAACTATTTTATTCGGAGCAATGGGAACGTGACAGTTTATGGGTGATCTGACTAAAGAGCCTACAAAATCTTGAGAGCCATGGGTAAAATGAATGCTCGCAGTTTTTGGCCCAGGGTAGAGGATTCTACACGGGGCATAGACCAAAAGGAGACATTTACTAGGGTCCTCGGGGACAGTTTTATCCACTCAGAAGGCATTCTGTATCTGGACAGATGTTTGGAAATGAAGGGTTTAGAGGGATAAGGGCCAAATGCAGGCAAATGGGACTAGCCCAGAATGTCAACTTGGTCATTGTGGACGAGTTGGACCGAAGGACCAGTTTCCATGCCGTATTGTTCCAAGGCTCTCAGACTTGCTTTGTCATTCCTACATTAATGGATCTGGTGGAGAGCTCCAGGCATTGACATGCTGGATGAGGGCACGACAGCTGGGTTGACAGAGTGAGGAGAGAAGGTCCCATTGTTGCAGTATAAACTGAGTTCGCAAGACGCTTGACCGACAACCTACGTCAATTTACTATTGCCTACACGACACCATGGCCCCCATAATCTCCGGAAACCTGCCCACCTTGGCACACATTACTGGTCCACTTGTGGAAACAGGCCCTTCAGCCCACCAAGTCCACACCGACCAGCGATCCCCGTATTCTAGCACTACCCTACATTAGGGACAATTAAACATTTTACTGAAGCCAATTAACCTACAAGCCTGTACGTATTTGGAATTTGGGAGGAAGCCGGAGCACCCGGAGAAAACCCACGCGGTCACAAGGAGAACGTACAAACTCCGCGCAGACAGCACCCTTAGTCAGGATTCAATCCAGGACTCCGGCGCTTTAAGCTTCTACCGCAGTGCCACTGTGTCACCCTGGTTCTCCTCTCCCACCCAATCACTTCAATACAACTGCACCAGGGATCTCCTTTAGGAAGGAGATATGGAGGAATTCCTTTAGTCAGAGGGTGGTGAGTCTGTGGAATTCATTGCCACTGATGGCTTGACGGTCAAGTCATTGGGTATTTCTACAGAGGAGATTGAGAGGTTCTTGATTAGTAAAGATCAGTAAGGATGTCAAGGGTTCTGGGGAGAAGGCAGGAGAATGGGGTTGAGAGGATAGATCAGCCATGATTGAATGACAAAGCGGACAATGGGCCGAATGGCCTAATTCTGCTCTTATGATCGATGAGCTGATCTCCTGGCCCTCCATGCTGTCTGTTCCCTGTTGTTGCACAGATGACCATTGAGAGAACTCGCTGCTCACCACATTGCTCTTGCTGACCTGTCATTGGCAGGTGGCTGAGATGGCATCAGGTGGATGCAGGAGCCTGCTCCGCCAACCATCGTGTTTCCTGACCGCTGTTGCCCTCAGACACAGAGTGGTGGTCGCATCCAGGGTGGAACTGATGCTCTTCTGCCTCTACTGATCTCACCAGAGGAGCTGGACATGCGGTCCCCCACGCTCCTGCTCATCTCACGGAACGGGTCTTTAAGTGGACCAAGCATCTCCTTGTGAAGGCAACACATGGAGAAACATGTGAACCCAATGCATGAACCCAAACTCAATCTCCATGTGAATTCTGGATGTAGTAACGATGAACTGCAGATGCTGGTTGATACCAAAGATAGACACAAGGTACTCAGCGGGTCATAAATTATCTCTGAAGGATAAAGATGGGCGACGTTTCAGGTCGGGATCCTTCTTCAGATGGCAGAAGTTCAGATGTCCCTGTCTCTGAAACTCAACAGGCCCCAGTTCCCACACTCCTCTGAAACTCAACAGGCCCCAGTTCCCACACTCCTCTGAAGCTCAACAGGCCCCAGTTTCCACATTCCGCTGTAACCCACCGCACTCGTTTACAAATTTATTAAAAGCAACAAACAAGCTAAATTAATGTTGCTTATTAAAAGGGGGAAAAGACCATGAAGTGGTCTGCAGAATCCACCAATGCAGCATCAAACCCATGGGTGTGCTGGATTATCGGAGTTTAATTGATTTAGTTTTAGAGCTACAGCACGGAACCAGGCCCATCAGCCCACCGAGTTTGTGTTGACCATTAACACTATCCTACACACACTAGGGACAATTTACAATTATACAGAGCCTATTAACCTACAAACCTGTACAACTTTGGAACGTGGGTGGAAACCAGGAGAAAACCCACGAGGGTCACGGGAAGAACGCACAAACTCCGTACAGACAAGCACCCGTAGTCAGGATCGAACCTGGGACCCTGGCGCTGTAAGGCAGCAACTCTACCGCTGTGCCACCGTGCTGCCCAGGGTATTGTGTTGAGGGCAACTCTTGGAGATGGCAGTGCTGTCGTTGCCGCTGACATCATTGATTGTGACACAAGATTGGTCCAGTATTCATAAAAGGGAGAAAAATAATCCTTAAACCCTGAGTTCAACCAACATGTTTCTTCACAGGTTTGTAAGTACCAAGAGCAGAATTAGGCCATTTGGCCCATCAAGTCTACTCCACCATTCAATCGTGGCTGATGTATCTTTCCCTCTCAACCCCATTTTCCTGCCTTCTCCCCATAACCCCTGACACTAACCCCTGTACTAATGAAGAATCTGTCAATTTCCGCCTTAAAAATATCCATTGACTCGGCCTCCACAGCTGTCTGTGGCAATGAACGTCACAGATTCACCGCCCTCTGACTAAAGAACATGCTAATTCAAACTGGAGACTTTCTTCACATTTACCCAATTTTTTTTGCCTCGTGTTTTACTAAAGTCTGAATTCAAATGTTGTCCGAAGCGTATTGCTTTTGATGTTCTCACTGTCTTATGTTAACAGTCAGATTCCAGGCATCTTGGTCCTTGGGGAGGCAGTCAATAGGTCATTAAAATGCTGTGTTGAGATCCAACACTCGTGTATATTTTCTCAACCTGAAAAGCTGCACAATAATATTTTATTGCAGTCTCACTGAAACCTAGGCATTTCCATCACGTGCTTCCTCCCTGAGTGCTGAGTCTCACTGGAGAGAGGTTCATAAATTCATAAGCGATAGGAGCAGAATTAGGCCACTCGGCCCATCAAGTCTACTCCCCCATTCTATCATGGCTGACCTATCTGTCCCTCTCAACCCCACTCTCCTGCCTTCTCAGCCATGATCACATTGAGTGGCGGTGCTGGCGTGAAGGGCCGTATGGCCTACTCCTGCACATATTGTCTATTGTCCCCAGAACCCCTGACTCCTTTACTAATCAAGAATCTGTCAATCTCCGTCTTAAAAATATCCATTGGCTTCCTTCCACAGCCGTCTGTGCCAATGATTTTCAACACCCTCTCACCAGAGAAATTCCTCCTCATCTCCTTCCTAAAGGTGCCTTTTATTTTGAAATAAACCTATTATTTTGAGTTTATTGCCTCTGGTACTAGACTCTCCCACGAGTGGAAACATCCTCTCCACATCCACTCTATCCAGGCCTTTCACTATTCGGTAAGTTTCAATGAGGTCCCCCCCCCTCATCCTTCTAAACTCCAGCGAGTGCAGGCCCAGTGCCGTCAAACACACATTATATATTAATCCAACCGTTCCCGGGGTCATTCTGCTAATTCTGGGATAGAAGCATGCTTTCCCTGGGAGAAGCCCATTCATGTGACTGAGGACTCTCAGGCCTGTCCTGTCAATGGTACAAAGGTATAGTATTTGCCACATATGCAACAGCACAGTAATTCTTCTTGCATATATTACACATGCAGGCACCGCTCAAAGTCCAGCGCTCTCGATGTACTGGAGGAGTTCCCGCGAACTGATGTCCCTCTCCTCTCTTCGCCCGGCCATGTCTGTGTCCCGGGGGCCGCCTCCTGCAGCCGACCCTGATGGCACTGGGAAGGCATTACCCCGCTTCACCCTCCTACCGGCCCTTGCTCCTCGCGTCCGACGTCTCCAGCTCCCTCCCGGTCCGAGCTCTGTGCAGCAGACACCTCTCCCTGACCAGCAAGTGGATTGCTCAGCGGGACAGAGACCTATCCCACTAAACCTGACTGCAGCCACTGGGGACAGTTAGCCGTGCTGCGGGGAGGGTGGGCTGAGGTCTTGATGTTTTCTCATCGGGTCATGGAGTCATAGTCAAGTCAAGAGTCAAGAGAGTTTTATTGTCATGTGTCCCAGATAAGACAATTAAATTCTTACTTGCTGTAGCACAACAGAATATGTAAACATCATACAGAACGGAAGATAAAAGGTCAGTGTGTCTATAGACCATAGACAATATATGCACAATAAATACCATACAGCGTGGAAACAGACCCTTTGGCCCAATGTCCGTGACAACCATCTACACTCGTCCCAGCTTCCTGCATTTGGTACATATCTCTCGAAATATTCCCCGCCCATGTTCCTGTCCAAGTATCTTTTCAAAGTTGGTATAGTACCTGCCTCAACTACCTCCTCTGGCAGCTCATCCCATATATCCACCGCTCTGTGTGTGTAAATGTTGCTCCCCAGATCCCCGTTAAACCTTTCCTCTCTCATCTTGGGGCTTTGTGCTCTGGTTGTGTAGGAAGGAACTGCAGATGCTGGCTTAAACCAAAGATAGACACAAAAAGTTGGAGTAACTCAGTGGGACAGGCAGCATCTCTGGAGAGAAGGAATGGGTGACGTTTCGGGTCTGAACGAGGGTCTTGACCCGAAATGTCACCCATTCCTTCCCTCCAGAGATGCTGCCTGTCCCGCTGAGTCACCCCTGCTTTTCGTGTCTATGTGCTCAGGTCCGTATTTCCCTACTCTGGGTAAAAGACTTTGTGCATTCACCCTATCTATGACTCTTATGGTTTTAAGCATAGTTGTGGGACCTGGCTCACACCACGTCTGGCCTTGTAAGCTTCCCAGTGACATTGCAGGATTGGAGAACTACCTTCCCTTACGGAAGTTGTCCAGGTATCTCCTGCCATCACTGGGCTTCAAGGTCTGGCCATACCCGTCCCCACAGTGTTTTCCAGACCCAGCCTCTCCTTGTATATATTCTAAACTTGAAAAGCTGCACAATTTTATTTTATTACAGTCTCACTGAAAATTAGGCATTACCGTCACGTGCTTCCTCCCCCGTAAATGCTGAGTCTCGCTGGAGAGAGGTTCATAACTTCATACGCGATATGAGCAGAATTAGGCCACTCGGCCCATCAAGTCTACTCCCCATTCAATCATGGCTAACCTATCTTTCCCTCTCAACCCCACTCTCCTGGCAGTTGGAGGTCATCCCCACCATAAACTGGTCTTATTTGAAGGGAGATACAAAATGCTGGAGTGGGTCAGGCAGCATCTCTGGAGGAAAGGAATTGGTGAAGTTTTGGGTCGGAAACCTTCTTCAGACTGAAAGATAAAGGTTGGGGGGAGGGATATTGGAGGCGAGATTTTGCCAGAACAAATCAGGCCACAGGAAGGGTGGAGTCCATCATGGTCCATTGTTGGCTGGGGAAGATGTGGTAACGAGAGGGATACAAGGATGTGAACAGTGGGACTGATAGGATGTCTAGTACACACTAAGGACAATTTACAGTCTTTACCGAAGCCGATTAACTTACAAACCTGTATGAGTGTGGGAGGAAACCGGTGCACCCGGGGAAAACCCACACAATCACGGGGCGAACGTTAAAAATCGGTGTACAGACAGCGCCCGTGGTGCCCCTTGTAATACTGCGCGCGCATGTGCGTGTGCGTGTGTGAATTGCGTTATGGTCTGGTCATGTAAATCATTGTGGTTCCTTCTCATCGCTCGGATCTAATGTTGAGATGTCTGTGAGGTTTATTTCGTTTATTGTGCTCGAAATGGCATGCAAAATGAAGAGATAGTGGCAGTCCTGGGTCATGTGTTATGGAACTGGACTAATGCATGGTTCAGGCGGTTCAGTCCTCACTATGGAGTGCGTACAAGGCATTGAGACTGTGGGCCTGTTCTCGCTGGAGTTTAGAAGGTTGAAGGGGGACCTCATTGAAACTTACAAAGGCATAGATAGAGTGGATGTGGAAAGGATGTTTCCACTGGTGGGAGAGTCTAGGACCAGAGGTCATAGCCTCAGAATTAAAGGGCTCTCTTTTAAAAAGGTGAGGAGGAACTTCTTTAGTCAGAGGGTGGTTAATCTGTGAAACTCATTGCCACGTCAGTGGATATTTTTAAGGCAGTGATAGACAATTTCTTGATTAGAACGGATGTTTAGGGTTATGGGGAGAAGGCTGGAAAATGGATTAGGAGGCAGAGATCAGCCATGATTGAATGGCGGAGTAGACTCGATGGGCCGAATGGCCTAATTCCACTCCTATAACTTGTGAACCTGTGCTCAGGACTTTAGGGCGGCATAGTGGCGGAGTTGCTGCCCGACAGCACCAGAGACCCGGGTTCGATCCCGACTCTGGGTGCCGTCTGTACGGAGTTTGTCCGATCTCCCTGTGACCTCGTGGGTTTCCTCCAGCTGCTCCGGTTTCCTCTCACAATCCAAAGGCATGCAGGTTTGTCGATTCATAAATTTTGTCCCTTGTGAGTAAGATAGGTAGTTCCAGTGTACGGGGTGATTGTTGGTCGGCTCGGACTCGGTGCTGAAGGGCCTGTTTCCACACTGCATCTCCACACTAAACTAGACTTGCTGCTAGCATGATAAAGGGAGTGAATGTACCAGCTTTGTAAATAGTTCGGAGGCTGGTGTCTCCACAGACAGCACTGTTGGGTGATATAACCTACTCAAATCATATTTAAAGTTTTATTAACTGACCCCGACTCTTAGCTTCCCTCTCTTACTTACTTTATCTACTTATTACAAAGCAGAAGGAGGCCATTCAGCCCTCTAAGTCCTCGTTGGCTCCCATAAGCACAATTCAATTAGTCTTATTCCTCCTCCTGAAATATTAGGAGGCTTCCATCAGGAACGGTTGTAAATAACTTGCATGCTGGTTGATCAATGCTTTCATTATAAAGTTAATTCAGCGCTCACAATTGCAGAAGCTAGAGGTAATGGAAGCCAACCAGACCATTCTCAATAGGAACAGTCTGTCTTGGCATCGAACCTCTCTCTACTGGAAGCTTCCCTCCGCATTTAGAGAGACAAAACCTTCGTAATTAGCGATCAACGAGTTACCACAGTTGCTTCACTGAAAACATGATTCCATTACTGAGGGCTTCTTGCACCATGGTTAGACATCAGTAATACCTGTTCATCAGCAGTCTGACAACATTGGGCCACTGGCTTTGGTACCATTTAATGAGTTCAAGGTTTAGTTTAGAGAAACAGTGCACAGTGCCACAGCGGTAGAGTTGCTGCCTTAGTGTCGTAGACCTGGGTTCGATCCTGACTACGGGTGCTGTCTGTACGGAGTGTGTACGTTCTCCCCGTGACCTGGGTGGGTTTTTTTTCCAGGATCTCCGTTTTCCTCCCACATGCCAGAGGCGTACAGGTTTGTAGGTTAATTGGCTTGGTATAATTGTAAATTGTCCCTGGTGTATGTAGGATAGTGTTAGTGTATGGGGATCACTGGTCAGCACAGACTTGGTGGGTCGAAGGGCCTGTTTCTACACTGTATCCCTGAACTAAACCAAATCTAAGCAAGGAAGCACCCCACCAAGGCCACACTAACAATTGACAACCCATTCACACTAGTTCTATCTAATGCCATTTTCTCATCCACTCCCAACACACTAGGGGCAGTTTATCAAAGCTTTTTGTTTCTTTGGGATGTTGAAGAAAACTGGAGCACCCAGAGGAAACCAGTGCAATCACAGGGAGGGCATGCAAACACCACATAGACAGTAGCAGAGGTCAGGATCGAACCTGTGTCTCTGGCGTTTTGAGGCAGCAGCTCTACCAGCTGCACCATTATTCTAGAGTTTTTTCCCCTGCCCAGCTTGAAGCAAAGAACTCCCAAAATTGCCTCGGGAGATAAACACTTCTGAAATGAAGGCTAATGTTGCTCACAGACTTGTCCTGCACTGTCATGATGCCAGAGCAATAACAAATACACTGGCACTTGCACACACAGTAAGCTGAACTCACCCCACGGACTTTATTTCTGGAGACAAATAAAAAAGGGTCTAGAACTATTCCCCCACAGCCTCTTCACTCCCTTCACCTCTGGGCTCCAGAGTTTAGAAGGGGTAAGTCTGTAGGATCTGTAGAGAGTTAGATATAGCTCTTTGGGGCTAACGGAGCCGAGGGACATGGGGGGAAAGCAGGAATGGGGTACAGATTTTGGATGATCAGCCGCGATCATATTGAATGGTGGTGCTGGCTCGAAGGGCCGAATGGTCAACTCCTGCACCTATTGTCTATGCTTCCATGATCGGGTTGATTGGGCCCAGGACTCTCAGTTGGACTTGGCTGTGGCTTGTTTGCCTGTGGCCAGGAGAGGAGTGAACCGCCAAGGAGGACGTGTCGACGCACGATGCAGATATTGAGGTTCGCCAGGCTCGAACTGAATGGATAAGCACCTGATTTAGCATGTTATTAATTTTAAGTGTGGAATGCCTCACATCTTTATGCCTGCCACGTTATTTGTGAAATTGATCATGTTAAGGCATCTATTGAACTCGTTAAGACCAAGTTTCCTTAAACATCAATGTTGATTGAAATATTCAGCAGTGCTTAATGGTAGCTCCCTTTTCGGAGACCCTTGGGTCAAGGTCTAATGCCTCTACTGAGTGGGGCAGGGAACAGCCAAGGACTGTGAGTTCTGCTGGTCACAAACGGACCAGTTTGGGCAGCAAGATCTCAGTCCAAGGAGGCCGAGACTCTTTGTGATAATCTGGCCTTATCTGGAGAAATCTGGAGCAACTCAGCGGGTCAGGCAGCAACACTGGAAAAAAAGAACAGGTGACGTTTCAGGTCGAGACCCTTCTTCAGACTGAATCAGGGGAAAGGGAAATTAGAGATAGAGACAGTTATATAGAGAGATTTAGGCGAGCCAGGCCAACGTGTCATCGTCCAGGTCAATCAGACCTCGTTCACCCTTCGGTGGCCGGTGTTTGGGGCAACTGGTGACGATGTGCTCCGACTGTCTGTGTTGGGTCCCCACACTCGCAGGAGGCGCTGTCCTCGAGGCCCCACCTCTTCATCGCTACTCCATAGCATCCAGAGTTATACAGACGATTAAACTCAACAGGGTGACAGTGAAACTAGTACAATGATTAGGGTAGGGGAAGGACAGAGGAAGAGGGGACACAAGGGTTACTTGAAATTGGAGAAATCAACGTTCAAACCACTGGGTTGTAAGCTGCCCAAACGAAATATGAGGAGCTGTATCTCCAATTTGCATCTGGCCTCACTCTGACAGTGGAGGAGGCCCAGGGCAGAAAGGTCAGTGTGGGAATGGGAAGGGGAGTTGAAATGTTTAAAAGATGACAAGTATGATGGGCCCAAGCTGAGGGGAAACTTGCCTGAATTCTTGTGAGTCGCAGAGGGAGCCATTGAGTAATGGCACAATCTGCAGGTGACAAAACCTCTGAGTACATGATGTTTGGATCTGTCGCACCGTCATCTCACTGAGGCTCCACGTTATCCACCTTGAATGCAGACGAGGAGCACTTCTTCAAGTTTAAGCAAGTCTTCCTGCAGCTTATGTCTGTGTGGTCTCCGGGAGGAGAATGGAAAGGTGCTGCGGACTCTTTGAGAAGTGGCCAGGGTTCTTCTCAGATGTTTAAAAAAATTGTCTATGCTTGTGGAGAATGATTGCAGGAAAGATGTGGAGGCTTTGAAGGGGGCAGTGCAGAGGAGGTTTACCAGAATGCTACGCAGATTAGAGGCTTTCAGCTGCAGGGAGCGGTTGGATAGACTGCGTCGTTTTCTCTGGAATGTCAGAGGCTTAGGGAAGAATTGAACGATATTAAAAGGTGGAAATATCCGTCACTCGAGGGCATAGCTGTAAGGTGAGAGGTGAAAAGTTTAACGGAGATGTGTGAGGCAAGTTTTTTACACAGAATGGTACGCATTGACAGGGGTGGGTGTGCACTCAAATATGATAGTGGCATTTAAGTGGCGTTTAGATAGGTACATGGAAGTGAAGGGAATAGAGGGGTATGAATCATATACAGGTAGATGAGATCAGTTTAACGGCATCATGCTTGACACAAACAATGTGAGCTGAAGGACTTGTTCCTGTGCTGCACTGTTCTGTGTTCTATAATATTAATGGTCAAGGGATTGTAGTCTGGTAGGAAATCATGTAAGGACATATAAACAGTGGAAGGGCGTTGAGATAGAATTCTTTAACTGTAGTATTTGATCATTATAGCCCTGTCCCACGGTACGAGTTCATTCCAAGAGCTCTCCCGAGTTTAAAAAAAAATCAAACTCATGGTAAGCACGGAGAATGAACGTAGTGGGTACGTCGGAGCTCGGGGACGTCTCTCAGCGGCTCGTAACGCTAACGGCAGGTACTCGGGAAGACTCGCTAACGGCAGGTAAGCACGGGAAGGCTCGTGAAGATTTTTCAACACGTTGAAAAATGTCCTCGAGAGCCCCGAGTACCGACGAGTGGCCATTACCGTAAATCTGCAAGCTCGAATCAGGGCAAACTCGGGAGAGCTCTTGGAATGAACTCGTACCGTGGGACTGGGGTTTTAGGTATTTCAGTGGAATGTGCACATACCTTGTATCTTCTGGAGAAGGGATAGAATCACAGGGAAGATGCTGGAGTAACTCAGTGGGTCAGGCAGCATGTCAAGAGAAAATTAACATGTGACATTTCGGGTTGAGACCTCCTTCAGGCTGTTTTTTAAAGGGGAGGGAGACGTCAGAGATGGTGCAAGTGGATTTATGTAGCAGAATGGAAATTGGCAGTGAAGTTGAAGAAGTCCGTGAGTTCCGCATGGGTGGGGGAGGTAGCACCGATGCAGTTGTCAATGTACCGGAGATAGAGTTTGGAGATAGGGCCAGTGTACGCCTGGAACAGGGATTGTTCGAAGTACTCTACAAAGAGGCAGTCATAGCTGGGGCCCGTGCGTGATCACCAAGAGTTTAGTTTAGCGATACAGCGCGGAAACAGGCCCTTCGGCCCACCGAGTCCGTGCCGACCAGCGATCCCCGCACACTAACACTATCCTACACACACTAGGGAGATTTACATTAATACCAAGCCAATTAACCTACAAACCTGCACGTCTTTGGAATGTGGGAGGAAACCAAAGATCTCGGAGAAGCCCCACACAGGTCACGGGGAGAACGTACAAACTCTGTACAGATAGCACCCATATTCAAGATCGAACCCGGGTCTCTGGCGCTGTAAGGCAGCAACTCTACCGCAGCCCGAATTCTACGAGGCTTTTTTCACATGTTTGCAGTTGGCTTAGCAACCTGACCAACTGACGCTCAGGAATCTTGTGCTGTTCACTGCTGGAACTAAGAATATATCCCAAGGAGATGCCCCAGCTTTGGATCAGATGTTTCTTTAGTGTTGTGCTAATTATGGTGACGGTCGTCGCTTTGTGAACTAATACAACCGCTCTATTTCTTGACCATTTAACAAACCTGTGTTCTTTGGAAAGCCTCACGGCAACAAAATTAGTCCATGTTTACATCTCCGCCACCCTGAACAGATTGCTCCCTTGAAGAAGCCATCAGCCTTAATGTTGACTTTAATTAGTCCCTTATTCGCTATTATCTTTTCCATACTAGTCACTGTCTTAAAATCCTTGGTAATATTTCCGGAAAGCCAAGGGGGCTAGTGTTGACAGCATCTGAAGGGAGCCAAGAGGGATGAGGAATAATTAACCCACATCTGTTGCTTCCAATGCAGGCAACATGTACGGACTGGTAACATGCACAAATGCAGCGTTTAACTCTAAACCAGAGGCCAAGACAGAAAGTACCTCACACCACATCAGGCAGTACGTGGCTTCATGCCACTGTACGACTCCTGGAGGGAATTTCGTATTGTGGCTGGAGAGAATAATGGAAATCGTTTAGTTTAGTTTAGTTTGCTTCAGTTTGGAGAAACAGCCTCTTCGGGCCAACCATGTCCACGCCGACCAGCGATCTCCGTTACACGAACACACGCTACACACAAGGGACAATTTACAATTTTTCCCAAAGCCAATTAACCTACAAACCCGTGTGTCTTTGGAGTGTGGGAGGAAACCGGAGCACCCGGAGAAAACCACACTATGACGGAGAGAACGGACAAACTCCATACAGACAGCATCCGTAGGCAGGATCGAACCCGGGTCTCTGGTGCTGTAAAGCAGCAACTCTACCGTTGCGCCACTATTCTGCCCTCTGGACCTACAAACCTGAACGTTCTGGACTTATTCGGGCATTGAGAAGGATGTAAATGTTGGCACAACATGGGGGAGCTCAGGACCCTACATTTTCTGAGGAGCCACTGAGCCTTCTGGAAGGAGCTGGAAGAACATGTTTCCCTGTGGGTACACAAAAGGCTGGAGAAACTCAGCGGGTGCAGCAGCATCTAAGGAGCGAAGGAGATAGGCGACGTTTCGGGTCGAGACCCTTCTTCAGACTGGTGCACAGGATCTGCTCTTGACAAACCCCCGTTTGGAGAAATGCAGCAGTCAATGCTGGGAGATGATGACACTACTGGTAAAAGTGCCAATAGCTTTACTCAGCGAATGCTTCTTTCATTCTTCAGATGGAGCCGGGTTCGATCCTGACTACGGGTGCTGTCTGCATGAGGTTTACACGTTCTCCCCGTGACCATGTGGGTTTTCTCCGGGTGCTCCGGTTTCCTCCCACACTCCAAAGACGTGCAGGTTTGTAGGTTAATCGACCTCTGTACATTGTCCCCCGTGTGTAAGATAGAACTAGTGTACGGGTGATTTCCGGCCGGCATGGACTCGGAGGGCCAAAGGGCCGGTTTCCACGCTGCATCTCTAAAGTCTAAAGTCTAAATACCCCTGCCAAATGATTTCTTCCTGAGAAGGTCTCTCTCTCCACTACCTCCTCTCCTCTTTCAGTTGCTTCTGCTGATCATTTGCCCAATCAAGCTGTTCGTTTAGTGTGGCGGCCTCAGCTATCTGCAACATGACTGCAGAACACCTGCAGTTAAACTGAACTCCCTTCCTCACTTGGTGTACCACTCCCCACCGCAACTCAGAAACTTAGAAAGAACAGTCGGGGTTTGAGCCAGTTGAAATTAATTATCAATTAATCTTCACAGAGATGATTGCCCTTTTAAATAGCACCTTCTCTGGCGACCTGGTTTACTGTGATTGCCTTTTGCAGAAATAGATTATATGGAAATGGGAAATCAAGATGAGAAATATTGTAATCTCGGTAGCATTAGATATTGTTAAAGGACAATTGATAAGTATCAGCCAATGAAATGGTGCTTATCCATATAATTAAAACTCTGTTAAACATCAACTGAGCAGCCTAGACAAAGCAACTTGCTGTGCTAACTCAGTAGATCGCACAAAGGCTTAATTAAATTCATGGCTTTTCCAGCTCTCATCTGCCTGCACACAAAGAAAGTTGCTGATGGAGGGAAAGCTATCCGATTGGATGTGGGGTCCTTTCTCACTCCGTTGCTGCGAGACGCACATTGTTCCTTGAGCGCATTGTTCGCCCCACACGTGTTAACACGCGTGTTGTTACACGCTCTGGGATAGTGGGATACCTTTAACCACCTGGGCAATGGGATGCACACTGGCCTCTCCCCACTCAGGCCAATGGGACACATTGTCCTTCCCCAGTGTGTGGGACAGTCACACATACTTGTCCTTCCCCAGTGTGTGGGACAGGGGAACACACTGCCCTTTCCCAGTGCGGAGCGGTGGGATACAACTGTTCTTTCCCAACACCGGACATTGGGACACACTGACCTTTCCCAGCGTAGAACAGGGATTCAATCTGTCCGTTCCAAACAGGGGACAGTGGGATATAGGAGGGGGATTTGTTCTGTGCCTTTGCATACCTCTGGTTTCCCTCTCCCCCGACTCTCAGACTGACGAAGGGTCTTGACCTGAAACGTCTCTGGAGATGCTGCCTGACCCACTGAGTTACTCCAGTATGTTGTGTCTATCCGCAGGGGGAAGTACACTGAACCTTTCCACGTGTGTGGCAGTGAGACACGCGGATGGAACACGTTGTGGGACATTGGGCACACACTGTCGCTGTGTTAGTTCCAACAAGTCTCACAGAGATCCACAAATCTTCCTCCAACAAGCAAGGACCTGAGAAGCATGAAGCATGGAGAATGTGCTGAGATCACCTGTCCAAGTAGATCTCTGCCGGGATCCTTCAACTCTGGTGCAGCCAGGGTCGAACAGCATCCTGGTTGCCGGGGCAACCCCATCGATCCCATTCCTCCACCAATTTCCTTCCTTCCATAAGACCATAAGACATCGGAGCAGAATTAGACCATTCAGCCCATTGAATCTACTCCACCATTCAATCATGGCTGATCTATTTTTCCCTCTGGACTCAATTCTTCTGTCTTATCCCCGTAACCTTGGATGCCCTTCCTAATCAAACACTTATCAATCTCCGCCTTAAAAATACCCAAAGACGGCCTCCACAGCCATCTCAGGCAATGAATTCCACAGATTCATCACCGTCTGGTTATCGAAATTCCTCCTCATTTCCATTTTGAAGGTACGTTCTTTTATTCAGAGGCTGTGCCCTCTGGTTCTGGGCTCTCTCACCATTGGAAACATCCTTTCCATGTAAATTCCTGGGATCATTCTCGTAAAATTCTCTTCCATTCTCCACTCTTACAACTCTGACTCCCTCATCTCCCATCTCACTGGAGGTCCCACCGATAAGCACATCTTTGGGATGTGGGGAAAAGGCCACAGCTCCCAGGGGAATCCCAGCACAGTCGCGAGGAGAACGTGCAAACCACATAGACAGCACCGGAGCTCCGAATCAGATCTGGGTGACTGGAGCTGTGAGTCAGCAGCGCTACATGCTGTGCCACTTAAGTTACATAGAACAGCGAGGCGCAGAGGTAAGTGTGAAGCCTGCTCTCTTGTACACTTCAGTGAATGAGTCCATGATGGCTTGGGGCTCAGTGTCTGAATGTTCGCTTCAAGGCTTACTGGTGACCACTGATGGATAAAGGGGGCGACACGGTGGCACAGCAGTAGAGTTGCTGCCTTGTGCCCCAGTCCCACTTAGGAAACCTGAAGGGAAACCTCTGGAGACTTTGCGCCTCACCCAAGGTTTCCGTGCGGTTCCCGGAGGTTTTTGTCAGTCTCCCTAATGGTCTAAAGTGAATTCCGTTTTAAAAATCAGTAAATTTTTTTAGTCGAAGCCGGTTGCGATGCTAGTTGAAGGTGGTTGCCGGAGGACAAAAACCTCCGGGAACCGCACGGAAACCTTGGGTGGGGCGCAAAGTCTCCAGAGGGTTCCGTTCAGGTTTCCTAAGTTGGACAGGGGCGTTACAGTGCCTGCAGCGCCAGAGACCCGGGTTCCATCTTGACTACAGATGCGGTCTGCACGGAGTCTGTACTTTCTCTACTTGACTGTGGTGGACTTCCTCCGAGATCTTTGGTTTCCTCCCACACTCCAAAATCGTACCGGTTTGTAGGT
Organism: Okamejei kenojei; assembly: GCA_035221665.1. Classification (NCBI taxonomy): domain Eukaryota; kingdom Metazoa; phylum Chordata; class Chondrichthyes; order Rajiformes; family Rajidae; genus Okamejei; species Okamejei kenojei. The sequence continues at coordinate 15,091,929 of CM069152.1, read as the reverse complement.
TACTTGGCTTGGTGTAAATGGAAATTGTCCCTAGCGTGTGTCGGATAGTGTTAGTGTGCGGGGATCGCTGGTCGTTCCAGACTCGGTGGGCCGAAGGGCCTGTTTCCGTGTTGTATCTCTAAACGAAAAATGTGTGGGAAGGAATTGCAGATGCCGGTTATACACCAAAGATAGACACAAAATGCTGGAGTCACTGCATCTGATGCTGAAACTGAAAACAGTGCTTCCTCTCCAGGCTAACTGTCCCTCTAAGGCATCCTGTATCTATCTACTGCGGGATACACGTTCTTCTGGGGGGGGGGGGAATCTGAACGGCCTCCCGTACCTGTGGTAAAGTAATTCCACTCCGGCAGGAAGCTTCATAGAAACATAGAAAATAGGTGCAGGAGTCGGCCATTCAGCCCTTCGACCTGCACCGTCATTCAATATGATCATGGCTGATCATCCAACTCAGTATCCCGTACCTGCCTTCTTTCCATACCCCCTGATCCCCTTAGCCACAAGGGCCACATCTAACTCCCTCTTAAATATAGCCAATGAACTGGCCTCAACTACCTTCTGCGGCAGAGAATTCCACAGATTCACCAATCTCTGTGTGAAAAATGTTTTTCTCATCTCGGTCCTACAATACTTCCCCCTTATCCTTAAACTTTGACCCCTTGTTCTGGACTTCCCCAACATCGGGAACAATCTTCCTGCATCTAGCCTGTCCAACGCCTTAAGAATTTTGTAAGTTTCTATAAGATCCCCCCTCAATCTTCTAAATTCTAGCGAGTACATGACGAGTCTATCCAGTCTTTCTTCATATGAAAGTCCTGACATCTCAGGAATCAGTCTGGTGAACCTTCTGGAGGTGAGTTGCAGTGTTGTGGTGAGAAAGATTGGGAAACGTGGTTGCATTCTACACTGGGGTTCAGTCTGTGGAGATCAGCAAGGAGGAACCAACTTAACTACATATTAGCATTTTTATTTTATTTTCACTTTGAATAACTTATCTGGAGAGGGATTCTGAGATTAAAGTGACAATCTCGCACTTTTATTACTTCACATTTTTAAGGAGCACAGAGGAAACTCAATATAAAATAAGCCAACATTGTGCCTCAACTCAATAAAGTGGCTTTAAACCGATAATCTGCAAAAAGTGAGAAATAGTTCCGTTGCTGTTATGTGGGATGAGAGACTTCTGTTATAATCTATGGATCACATTTTCCATTAAGTGTACGTTGTACAAGGTGTGCGACATATCATTAAATGTCTTCCCAGTACTTATGTGCATATTTATGTTGTAAATCTAATGGGTAGCAGAGTCTTGTGGTGTACCTGCTTCTCAATCAATCGAACAGCCAGTTAGCAGCAATTCTTCGAGTCTTGATATATAAATAGTTTGAGTGCTCTCTCGAAAGCTCTTTGGATGTGTATGTTTGGTGGGTTTTGTATCCGAAGACCATCATAGCAGGCCGAATCCCAAATAATGGCAAGACTGAGTACAGGAAGGAAATGGAGAATTTAATAACAAAGTGTCAGGATTACAACCTCTCCTTCGATGTCGTTAAGATAATGGAGCTAATTTTAATTTAGTTTAGAGATACAGTTTAATTTACTTTAGTTTAGAGATTCAGTGCAGAAGCAGGCCCTTTGGCCACTGAGTCCGAGCCGCAGAAAGCATCCAATACACTAGTACTAGCCCTACACACTAGGGATTTGTTATTGCCTTTTCCTACCCCCAGTTCCCCTCTACTTTCAATCTGAAGGAGGACTCGGAACTAAAACATCACCCATTCCCTTTTCTCCTGTGTTGCTGCCTGACTGGCTGAATTACTCCAGCACTTTGTGTCCATCTATCTCATAGTGGCCATCGCACTCTTTACCTATTTGCACTTTATCTTCAGCTGTATCACTATAGCATGCACTCTGGTTATTTTTTTTCTCTGCACTACCTGTTGAGTATGGGTGAATTATGCTCATGTAGGGTTTGACTTGATAGAACAGCATGCAAAGAAAATTTTTCACTCTACACCCGATAATAAGAAACCCAATACAGTGCAGATGGCCTCCGTATCATAGAGAACAAAATGTATCTCAAGAGGAAATTTAGTAATGGTATTTAAAATTTTTTTAACGGTGATGAATCTGTGGAATTCATTGCCACGGAAGGCTGTGGTGGCCAAGTCGATGGATATTTTTAAGGCAGATTCTTGATTAGTACGGGTGTCAGGGAGCAGGTAGGAGGATGGGGTTAAGAGGGTGAGATGGATCAGCCATGATTGAATGGTGCAGTAGACTTAATGGGCCGAATGGCCTAACCCTGCTCCTATCACTTATGAGTTTGAGAAATTATGAAATGAGGTGGGGTTTTCCAGCCCCGAGAGTTGTATGGGAAGGAGATGATTTTCCTACATCTCGTGATGTTGTGCTTTGATCGTCGACAACAATACAAGGCCCGAGCCATCTTCAGAATCGCCTCATTGTTTTGTTGGGTTCGGTTGAGTTCCAGGTATATTACCGATAAAGTACATCCTTCTTCAATTACCAGAACTTTATGAATTAAATCTAGGAACCAATTCAAAATAATTTTGCAGAACCAAATGAGATGTAAACAGATCCATCATTGTAAAAACAAATGAATCATAAATTCAAGGAAATTATCGACATGCCAAACTATAAACTCTTGGGTATCGCAGAGCCCCGATCACTATGAGGCAGTAATGAGTGATGCACCCAAGGATGTATCGGCCAGAGGGGACTCTGCAACTACTGAGTTAGATCAAACACAGTAAAGAAAAGTTAACCTTGACTTGGAGTAGAAGTGGGTGAAGTCAAACGCAAATTGGAGAAACAGGATCCCATATTTCGCTTGGGCAGCTTATAACCCAGCGGTATGATAATTGATTTCTCTAACTTCAACTAGCCCTTGCATCCTCTCTCTCTCTCCGCCCCCCCCCCCCCCCCCCCAGTCATTGTACTAGTTTCACTGTCGTCCTGTTGAGTTTCACTGTCTGTATAACTCGTTATCACCTACCCCGCGGCCATTGTGGGCTCCACCTTTCCTTGATCATCGTTGCTTTTTGCACATCTTTCATTCATAATCGATTCTTGGAATAATTGATTACATTATTTTTTGTAAAAAAAAACTGTGCAGCGTTCTAAAGAACCGTCCAACTCTCTAGTTTCTCTTTCCCCTGACTCTCAGAATGAAAAGGGTCTCGACCCGAAACGCCACTTATTCCTTTTTGCCAGAGTTGCTACCAGGCCTGCTGAGTTACTCCAGCTTTTTGTGTCAATCTACGGTAGAACCCTTTAGTTGGGCAAGGAATGTGCTGGAAGTTGTTAACAAAATTACCGCCCTCAGTCCTGCTCCTCCGACAGTGCGGCACTTATACACACACCATCCTCATCTTTGGACACCCTGTACGTAGGGGAGAGGGTAGGGCTGAAGATGTCCTGGTTGGGTTGCTCCTTGGCCTGTCCAAACTGGCCTTCCGCGAGTCACGGTGTCCGGCGGAAGAGGGATCTGCCCGAGCCGGCTGTCTGCCCCTTTTCCGGGGTTATGTCCGTGCCCGGGTGATACTAGAGAGGGAATACGTGCTGTCCACGGGCGCCCTGGGGATTTCTGGCACAGCTGGACACTGCGGGGGGTGGAATGCATCCTTAATAAAAGTGGTGACTTGGATAGGTTGGGTGAGTGGGCAGATGCATGACAGATGCAGTATAATGAGGATAAATGTGAGGTTATCCACTTTGGTGGCAAAAACAAGAAGGCAGATTATTATCTGAATGGTGTCAGATTAGGAAAAGGGGAGGTGCAACGAGACAAAGGTGTCCTTGTACATCAGTCACTGAAAATAAGCATGTAGGTACCGCAGGCAGTGAAGAAAGCTAATGGCATGTTGGCCTTCATAGCGAGAGGATTTGAGTATAGGAGCAAGGAGGTCCTACTGCAGTTGTACAGGGCCCTGGTGAAACCACACCTGGAGTATTGTGTGCAGTTTTCATCTCCTAATTTGAGGAAGAGCAATATTGCTATTGAGGGAGTGCAGCGTAGGTTCAGTTCCCGGGATGGCGGGACTGACATATGAGGAAAGAATGGAACGACTGGGCTTATAGTCGCAGGAATTTAGGATGAGAGAGGATCTTATAAGAAACATATAAAATTCTTAAGGGTTTGGACAGGCTCGATGCAGGAAACAAATTCCCGATGTTGGTGGAGTCCGGAACTAAGGGTCGCAATTTACGAATAAGGAGTAGGCCAATTAGGCCTGAGATGAGGGACAACTTTTTTTAGCCAGAGTTGCGAATCTGTGGAATTCTCTGCCACAGAAGGCAGTGGAGGACAATTCACTAAATATATTCTAAAAGAGAGAGAGTTAGATGTAGTTCTAAGGGCTAATGGAATCAAGGGACATGGGGAGAAAGCAGGAACAGGGTACAGATTCTGGATGATCAGCCATGATCATATTGAATGGCGGTGCTGACTCGAAGGGCCAAATGGCCTACTCCTTCACCTATTTTCTATGTTTCGACCTCCCCTCCCCCCCCAGGCAACTCATCATTCCCACACACGCACATGTTGCTGTGCTTCATTCATCGAATCCTGCTCCCCTGACAATGAATCACAGGCATTACTCCTCTGACAGTGCAGTGCTCCCTCAGCTCCATTACTCTAACACCCTCAGCACTCTATAAATGTAATTGCAGCGTAAATCTGAGTTATAGTCACCTTGTCATCACCAGATTAACTCCATTAGATCAACTCATGTTAATATATAATCTACTGCAACACAGCTAATATATGCTTCAGGTGTCAAAATGATAAGAGATGCAGTTTCCAACTTCAAATGTAAACCTGCATATGTAGATTGCTAGCAATTAGCATAATTCACTACTATGTGACCCCTAATTTCTACATTGAGACACCCTGGGAAAGTGATAGATACATGAATTAATACTTCCAAATTACAAAGCACTCTCTCCTAATTAATGATCTTGTCTACGCACAATTGGTTTCTAGCCAATTAAATTATTCATGTCCCGCACGGCAGGAGCTAAGTTGTGATCGGGCGTGGGCTTTGTGTACTACGACAAACTTATTCTCAGACTTGCGACCAAGCTCGCCCTGGTCAAGATGCAGAATGGCAGAACATGGAGAGCATGTCCAGTGTTGAGCCCCATCCCCCTTGTAGTGACTCCCTTATCAAGGTGTGTAGAAACATAGAAACATAGACAATAGGTGCAGGAGTAGGCCATTCGGCCCTTCGAGCCTGCACCACCATTCAATATGATCATGGCTGATCATCCTTCTCTCCATACCCCCTGATCCCTTTAGCCACAAGGGCCACATCTAACTCCCTCTTAAATATAGCCAATGAACTGGCCTCAACTACCTTCTGTGGCAGAGAATTCCAGAGACTCACCACTCTCTGTGTGAAAAATGTTTTCCTCATCTCGGTCCTAAAGGAATTCCCCTTTATCCTTAAACTGTGACCCCTTGTTCTGGACCTCCCCAACATCGGGAACAATCTTCCTGCATCTAGCCTGTCCAACCCCTTAGGAAGTGTAGGAAGGAACAGCAGGGTGACACGGTGGTTCAGCATTAGAGTTGCTAGCCTTAAGCCCCTGTCCCACTTACGTGTCCTTGGCACGCTAATTAAGTGAGCTCGCGGTCGCGTTGAGGCGCGACGGTCCTGCGAAGGTCGCGCACGACTTCGTGCGTCCGCTCAGCCGTCTGTAGCGCGTGACGTCATTTGAAGATGGACACAAAATGCTGGAGTAACTCAGCGGGACCGGCGGCATCTCTGGAGGGAAGCAATGGGTGATGTTTCGGGTCGAGACCCTTATTCAGTCTCAAAGAAGGGTCTTGACCCGAAACGTCATCCATTCCTTCTCTCCGGAGATGTTGCTGGTCCCACTGAGTAACTCCTGCATTTTGTGTCTATCTTCAATTTCCTTGGCCCCGCTCTGGGAGCAGTGCTTGCAGAGCCAGAGACCCAGGTTCGATCCTGACTACGGGTGCTGTCTGTACGGAGTTTGTACGTTCTCCCCGTGACCGCGTGGGTTTTCTCCCAGATCTTTGGTTTCCTCCCACACTCCAAAGACGTACAGGTGGCTTGGGTTGGTATACTTGGTAAATTGTCCTTAGTGTGTGTAGGGTGGTGTTAATGTGCGGGGATCGCTGGTCTGCAACAGTCTGTTTCCGAGCTGTATCACTAAATTAAACTAAAAAAGACGCTGGTTAATACTGAAGGAGAACCACAAAATGCAGCTGTGCGGGTCAAGCAGCATCTATGGAGACAAAGAATAGGTAACGTTTCAGGTCGGAACCCTTCAACCCGAAACATTACTTATTCTTTCTCTCCAAAGATTCCAAAAACATTCCAAAGACGTACAGGCTTGTCGGTTAATTGGCTTCAGTAAAAATTGTAAATGCCCCAAGTGTATCGGATAGTGTATCGGACCGTTAGCCAGCGCTGATTCGATGGGCCGAAGGGCCTGTTTGTGCACAGTATCTAGGGTTCCCAACTGTGCCGTATTAGCCGGGACATCCCGTACATTGGGCTAAATTGGTTTGTCCCGGACGGGACCGCCCTTGTCCCGTATTTGACTGCTACTACTCGGGTCGAGGGGACTGTCAGGTCGGAGCGCCGCGTCCGGCCCCGCCTCACCGGTCCCAGACGTAGTGCAGCCCATGGAGTGCAGCCGGCCAGCTGTCCGACCTTCGGACCTTCGCTGACCGCCGACACCACCACCCCTCCTTCTCATGGCCGATCATGAGTTGGATGGGGCGCTGGACTTTGCGCGCGACGTCGCACGGGCCAAAACTCCCCAGCTGACCAGCCGCCGAGCCAACTCATCATTCACCCAGCCACGGCCGAGTCGGTCAACAAATTGCCGTTGGGAATTTGCCCCATATTTTGACCTTTTATTCCTTATTTGGGAGTGAGAAAGTTAGCAACTCTAACTGTATCTCTAAACTAAACTAAACTAAACAAAACAAAAATACATCTTCCTTTATCAAGGTTTGCTGTTTGCGCTGCCTTATATTCTATCAGCATTACTCTGCACTTGTTCCACTGAAGGGGTAATCTGTAACCAGGCACGTGCCCTCAGGGGAGGCAAGGTAGGCACTGCCTACCCTGATTAAAATTATCACATGGTAATAACTAAATATAAATAGTAAAGGCATGGGAGAACTATGCCTATGTAAGAGATCGATCTCTTAGGTGCCTTTCATCCGCAGCGCTTGTAACACTCTGTGCAACCCACGTGCCGTCAGCGCTGCCTGAAGCCGTCAATGACGATCGGGGCTGAAGGCAGCAGAAATTCTGCCTTTGCAGCACTGCGCATGCGCATCGGTCTACTGCGCATGTGCAGAGCAAGTTTCTTGGCGGGGTTTTCAAATATGGTTTGTCAATATTTTAAGTGTATGTTAGGTAACAAAGAGAGAAGAATGGAGCTTGTGTACCAATAATGTGGTAAGTACATTTTGTGTTTATGTTTTTAAATACTGTATTTCCCAGGGTTGTGGGGGGGGGGGTGGGGAAGCTCCTTTCACAGTGTTTGGGGAGTCTGGCCCGGGGTAAGGTTGCGGGGAGGGCACGAATGTTATGAATGAGGGGATTGGGAATAATGCCACTTGTGACGCTCCTTGCACGGAGGCGTGGAATGCCACCGCATTGAGGCCGGCGGGGGGGGGGGGGGGGGGTGGAAGGAGTAGCTCGGGTGGCTGAGCGGCCGCCGGGCCCGACAGCAGAACCAGCCGCCACCTTAGCTCCTTCTGCCGGTCCCCGTGGCAGCTCTCCGTCTACAAACCTCTCTCCTGCCGCTCGCTGGCCTCACTCATGTCCTTAAATTGCAACAGCGCGATTGAGGTTACTCGGCTGTGGGAATTTAAGGATTTGCAGGAAGCCGCTGACATCAGCGAAGTCAGCGAACGAAGGTGACAGGTGTTCCGACGGAGAGTACTGCCACAGGTGAGCGGGCCGGCAGAAGGCGCTGAAGTGGCGGCCAGTTCTGCTGTCGGGTACCGGCGGCTGCTCGTAGCTACCAGAGCTGCTTCTATCCCCAGCTACAGTGTGTGGCTTCGCGCCCGGAGAGCTGCGGCAGCGGTGAGTGAATAAGTTTCTGGCATTATCCCCGACACCCTCCTTCTCAACACTCGTGCCCTCCCCACAACTTTACCCCTGACACAGACTCTCCACACGCGTGAAAGGAAACTGTTCCCCCAATTGGTCTAGGACTAGAAACGGGAATAGTGCTCAAATGTATTAGAAAACGGGAATAGTGCCGGAGGAGTACTGCGCATGTTGTTCCATTGTTTAAAAAGGGTTCAAAGAATAAACCTAGCAATTATAGACCTATTAGTTTGACGTCAGTGGTGGGCAAATTAATGGAAAGGATACTTAGAGATAATATATATAAGCATCTGGATAAACAGGGTCTGATCAGGAACAGTCAACATGGTTTTGTGCCGGGAAGATCATGTTTGACAAACCTTCTTGAATTTTTTGAAGCGGTAACTAGGGAAATTGATGAGGGTAAAGCAGTGGATGTTGTCTATATGGATTTCAGTAAGGCTTTGACAAGGTTCCCCATGGAAGGTTGGTTCAGAAGGTTCAATCTTTGGGTGTTAATGGCGGAGTAGCAAGATGGATTCAACAGTGGCTGAATGGGAGATGTCAGAGAGTAATGGTGGATGGCTGTTTGTCAGGTTGGAAGCCGGTGACCAGTGGGGTGCCTCAGGGATCTGTGTTGGGTCCACTGTTGTTTGTCATGTACATCAATGATCTGGATGATGGGGTGGAAAATTGGATAAGTAAGTATGCAGATGATACTAAGATAGGTGGTATTGTGGATAATGAAGTAGATTCTCAAAGTCTACAGAGAGAATTGGGCCATTTGGAAAAGTGGGCTGAAAGATGGCAGATGGAGTTTAATGCTGATAAGTGTGAAGTGCTACATCTTGGCAGGACAAATCAAAATAGGACGTACATGGTAAATGGTAGGGAATTGAGGAATGCTGTGGAACAGAGGGATCTAGGAATAACTGTGCATAGTTCCCTGAAGGTGGAATCGCATGTTGATAGGGTGGTAAAGAAAGCCTTTGGTGTGCTGGCCTTTATAAATCAGAGCATTGAATATAGGAGTAGGGAAGTAATGTTAAAATTGTACAAGGTGGTAAGACCAATTCTGGTGTATGGTGTACAATTTTGGTCGCCTAGTTATAGGAAGGATGTCAACAAAAAATAGAGAGAGTACAGAGGAGATTTACTAGAATGTTGCCAGGGTTCCAGCAACTATGTTACAGAGAAAGGTTGAACAAGTTAGGTCTTTATCTTTGGAGCGCAGAAGGTTAAGGGGTGACTTGATTGAGGTCTTTAAAATGATGAAAGGGATAGACAGAGTTGACGTGGATAAGCTTTTCCCATTGAGGGTAGGGAAGATTCAAACAAGAGGGCATGACATGAGAATTAAGGGACAGAAGTTTAGGGGTAACGTGAGGGGGAACTTCTTTACTCAGAGGGCAGTGGCTGTGTGGAATGAGCTTCCAGCAGAGGTGGTGGAGGCAGGATCGATTTTAACATTTAAAAGTAAAGTGGATAGGTATATGGACGTGAAGGGAATGGAGGGGTATGGTCTGAGTGCAGGTAGATGGGACTAGGGGAAAACAAATGGTCGGCACGGACTGGAAGGGCCGAGAGGGCCTGTTTCCGTGCTGTAATTGTTATATGGTTATATGGTAGGAAGCCTTAGGCAAATTGAAACGTCACTGTTTTTATTTATTTATTTATTTAATGGAGCGAACAATCTGCGCATGCGCGGTTATTATTTTTTTAACGGACTGAGTGCCTACCCTGAGTAATTACTCACGTCACGCGCCTGCCTGTAACGTGGGCCCTGAATCCACTGCCTACCAGCTAAACCACGCAAGGCCCAAGAATACCCTGTATTTTTGCCTTGGGTTTCCTAACATTAGGATGTCCCAAAACAATTACAGCAACTGACATACTTTTCCGAAGAGAAACAGTTTTAATGTAGATGATGCAACCCGCACACCTCCAGATGCAGAGACAGTTTCTTCCCAGCTGTTATCAGGCAACTAAACCATCCTACCAAAAACTAGAGAGCGGTTCTCAGCTACTATCTATCTCATTGTAGACCCTCGGACTATCTTTGATCGGACTTTATCTTCCACTAAACATTATTCACATTATTCCCTCCATCATGCATCTGTGCACTGGGGACGGCTCGATTGGAATCGTGCACTGCCTTTCCGCTGACTGGCCAGCCCGCAACAAAAGCTTTTCTCTGTTTCTTGGTACGCGTGACAATAAGCAGAACAAAACTATATGAAACGAAACTAAACAAATGGAATTGAAGTCAACAGTTAATAGCTCCCCTCTCTTGCAGCTGAAAGCGGACAAGTGGAACTGTGGACGTATTTAAGGTGGAGGTAGGTGATGTTTTGAAGGTTCAGGAACTGAGGGCTATGGGGGAACTGGCCCGGAAGAGGAGATGAGGCCAGCGTCGATCAGCCTTGATCATATTGAGAGGCATGGCAGGATTGAGGGACAAGTACTTTAGTCCTGCTCTGGTGTTCTTGTGAGATGTATTGCAGGGGCAGCGCTCAATGCTACCTCAGTATTGTCCTTCTGACATAACGTACTCAATGCCACCCCTCCAGCAGCGACTGATTCCTCAGTGTCCCCCTTCTAATATTGACGTGTTCTCTAAGCACTGGACTCACAGCAGCGCAGCACGCGTTTAAAACAGCCCAAATACTGTATTATTTGCTCAAATCTCCCAACCTGGACCTTTGGCCATGGTGATATTTCTTCCTCAACTCACTGAAAAAAGAATGAGGCTGAAAGACATAAAACCTGTCTAGCTAAAGTAGGCAAATTCCATTGGTTCAATAGTTCTTCCTCATCTGCTTCCTAAGGAACGTCCTTTTGTTCTCTATGAGACTATGACCTCTGAACCGAGATACTCCCACTAGTGGAAACATCCTCTCCACATCCACTCTATCCAGGCCTTTCACTATTCGGTTTAAGTTTCAATGAGGTCCTAAACCTGGTCCTTCTAAACTCCAGCGAGTAGAGGCCCCAGTGCCGTCAAATGCTCACCATCGGTTAACCCACTCCTTCCTGGGATCATTCTCGCAAACCTCTTCTGGCCAGCACGGATATCCTTCCACGGATATGGGGCCTAAAATTGCTCACAATCCTCCAAATGCAGCCTGACCAGCACCTTCAAAGCCTCAGCGTCTCAGCCCACAGCATTGCGTCCAGCATTACGAGTAGTTCTACTGGCCGTACCACTGTGAATCACTGTCCTCTGTGAATGGTAACATTTCACCTCCTGTCACCATAATCTGGTGCTCTATCAAACTATTTCTACACACGTCATTAGGCTTCGAATATAACTTGCGTTTACCAGCTCAGCAAGAATTTGCCAATTACATTTTTGTTGCTGGTTTCTTCCCAGGCATTTACGTCAATTCATGGTTTGAATCCCGAGCTCTCGGGGCATCGGAAAGAGAACTTGTCAAGCGTTGAGGTAAAGCAGTCTGCATATCGTTCACACACAGCGTACACCCGATTCCATGTAGTGCCCAGGGCTCAACATGCATTGACCCACATCACTCGAATACTGTTCCAATAAACCCCTAAAGTTTGGCATAAAAACAGGAAATATGGATAAAGACAGACAGGCATCTGTTAAAAGAAGAAAAAAAAAATAGAATACTTTCTGCAGCCGGTATAGGAGATACGAATGGAAGATGTGCAAAAAAGCAATGATAATCGAGGAAATGTGGCAAGCACAGCAGGACATTGTTGGCTGCGGGATGGGTGATAATGAGTTATACACGACAGAGCAACTCACCAGGATGATGACTGGGGTGCGGGAGGGACGGGGGCTAGAGGGGATGCAAGAGTTACTTGAAGTTAGAGAAATCAATATTCATACCGCTGGTCATCAAGATATTGATGTTCATAGGAGCCGATTCTTGATTAGTACGGGTGTCAGGGATAATGGGGCGAAGGCAGGGGCATGGGGTTGGGAGGGAGAGATGAATCAGCCATGTCGGAGTAGACCTGATGAGCTGAATGGCCTAATTCCGCTCCTATCACATGAACCTATGAACTTATCCCTCATTGACCGGCCTTCAGGAGGGCTCCATTAGCCACGGCGTACGTTGGGGCACCTTGGAGCCCCGCAAGGTGCTTGTGAAGCATTCATTACTCACCACTTTTGTGGCACTCTTGTCTCTGACGCCAAATGGGTTCAAAACCCAGGTCAGAAATGCAAGCACAAAAATCTAGGCCTTGCTCAGGTGCAGTGTAGTGTAGAGGTGCAGCGCGTAAACAAGTCTTTCGGCCCACCGAGTCTGCACCGACCAGCGATCCCCGCACATTACCCACTATCCCACGCTGGGGACAACTTGTTAAATTTATACCAAGCCAATTAACCTACCCGGAGTGTGGGAGGGAACCGAAGTTCTCGGAGAAAACCCAGGCGGGTCACGGGGAGAATGTACAAACTCCGTACAGATAAGCAGGGTCAGGACCCGAGTCTCTGGCGCTGTAAGCACTGAGAAGCAGCAAGTCTCCCGCTGCGTCACCCGATAGTGAGAAGGGAAGCGCAGCACTGTCGGAGGTGCTGTCTGTCACGTGGGTCTTCTCTCTGGTCTCTTCCATCATTGGTATTAATGATCCTCCAACACTGCTCCCTCACTCAGCATCAGTGAAACAGATTATCTTGTTGTCATCACCTCACTGTCTTGAGGGCCTGCTACATCCAAAATTAGCTGCTGAGTTTCCTCTACGGCACAGCAGTCGCACATCAAAAGAGATTCATTAGCTGTTGTGCTTTGGGATGGTGCGAGAGGAGCTACAGATAGGCCAGTCTTCCTTTTTTATCTTGATTCGAGGAAAGGCAAGGAAGCTAAATTCTCAGTGTGTAACTGGGTCTTGACACTCTGGTGTCAGTATAACTTCCCTGAAAGCACAAAAGAAAAGACTCAAACACCAGCCGTAAATATTGGATGGAATGTTTTCCAGTGAAGATCTGTCAAGATGAAGCTGCCAGGCTCAAATCCCACTGTGGCTTTCTAGGAGAAGTTCATCCTCATGTTCCCTGTCAGTGCATCCTGCAGCGATGTCTGAGCTGTTTAACAGAGCGTGTGTGCCTGTGCCTTCTCATCTCTCACACGTGTATCTTCCCTGTACCTCTAATACTGCACCAGGCAGCTCATTGCTGCCTTACACCGTTTACAGCGTCAGGCAAATGGGTTCGATCCCGTCCACGGGTGCTGTCTGTACGGAGTTTGTACGTTCTCCCCGTGACTGCGCCGGTTTTCTCCGAGATCATCGGTTTCCTCCCACACTCCAAAGACGTACAGGTTTGCACGTTAATTGGCTTGGTATAAAATGTATAAGTGCAGTGCGGGGATCGCAGGTCGGCACGGTCTCAGTGGGCCGAAGGGCCTGTTTCTGAGCTGTATGTATAAACAATGGCAGAAGACCCTGTGTCCTTCAGGCTGTGACGAGAGAAAGTGAGAGCCAAGTATGTCTGGAAATAACACGTTGTGAGTTACCCTGCATCAATGGATCATGACAAGCCCTAGTAGGGGCTTCTTGCCCAGCCCTCTCTGTGACTGGGGCCATGAAGAGACACAGGACCCCTTCCCCCCTCCACTTATTATACCCCACTCATCGCCAGCACAGCATTCATTCTGCGTTAGGGCTGAGCACTTCTGTTAATCAAATCTGTTCATCTTTGATCTTTCGTATTCACACCTTACCCATCCCATATCTCTCGTCTCCCTCTCCCTGACTCTCAGCCTGAAGGGCCTCGACCCGAAACATCGCCCATCCCTTGTCTCCAGAGATGTCCCACTGAGTTCCTCCAGCATTTTGTGCCTATCTTTGGCATAAACCAGCATCTGCAGCTCCTTCCTACGCACACCCGTTAAATTTGGATCGAGATGCCTGAGGAAGCAGGAACGGCAGAAGCAATGACGACATTTAAAATGTCGGCAGTGTCAGGCGCTATGGGGAGAAGGCAGGAGAATGGAGTTAGGAGGGAGAGATAGATCAGCCATGGTTGAAACGGTGGAGTAGATCCAATGGTGTGGCCTAATTCTACGCCTATCGCTTCTGAACTTATGTACATATGTACAGATACTTGGATAGGAAAGATGCCGAGAGATCTAGACCTAATGCAGGCAAATAGGATTAGCAGAGATAGTCGCCCTTTACAATTTGGGCTTTGGGACCTGATTCCATGCAGAGTGACTCTAAGCCTCCAAGACTCTATGGAAACAGCAGCATTATTCACTTGCTGTAGCGAGGGGAACTGCTGGGAGGCACACCGAGAAGCTAATCATGTCTGGTCCCGTACCCAGACTGATTTGAAAGAAGCCATGCATTTTTCACACTTCGTTGCAGAACCTAATGAGTTTGTACCGATTATAATGAGGTTATTAAAGGAACCTCTGCAGTACGCTCTATCTCTATTTAGGCTTCCCACTGAATAACAGAGAAATGAGCATGACGAGAAACTGGAGACCGACAAAAAAAACTTTCCGCTTGAAACCCAACTGAGGGTCCACTCTGGTCCACGTTAGCTCGGCAGTTAAGTGACTGCACTGGTTGCCAATGGCCGAGGCAAATGATCTGGTGATGTGGGCTCAACCTTCACCTCAGCAGCTGTGGACTTGAAATGAAATTCCCTTCATCTTCCACCTGTATACTGTGGGCAACTTGATTGTAATCGTGCATATAGTCTTTCTGCTGACTGGATAGCACGCAACCATAACGGTTTTCACTGTAACTCAGCGCACGAGACAGCAAACTAAACTAAATGGAATGAGGGATTCCCACTAATGTCCTTATGGTCGACACTAAGGTGAGAATTAAAGAAAAACGTGGGATTAATGTAGTATTGGTGTAAGCTAGTGATTGATGGTCAGTTTGTCCTATTTCTGTGCTGTATCCTACAATGACACTTTGAGTATGGCATTCTAGAGTTGCTGCCTCACAGCGCCAGAGACCCGGGTTCGATCCTGACTACGGGTGCTGTCTGTACAGAGTTGTGCATTCTCCCAGCGATCATATACATTTTCTCCGGGGCGTTCCGGTTTGGTCCCACACTCCAAAGGCGTACAGGTTTGTAGGTTAATTGGCTTCGGTAAAAATTGTAAATCGTCCCGAGTGTGTAGGATAGTGCGAGTGTCCGGGAGGGTGATCGCTGGTGGTCACGGACTCAGTCGACCAAAGGTCCAGTTTCTGTGCTGTATCTCTAAAGTCAATAGTCTACAGATTAAAAAGTCTAAAGCTATAGTCATACAACACAGAAAGAGACCCTTCGGCCCACTGAGCCATGCTGACCATCGTTCCCATCTACACTAAATCCTATTATATTCCCTCTACATTTTCATCACCAGAGGCCATTGACAGGGGGCGATTAACCTACCAACTCACACATCTTTGTGATGTGGGGGAAAAACCGGGACATCCAGAGGAAACCTACGCAGCCATAGGGGGACCGTACAAACTCCACATAGACAGCACCAGAAGTTAAAATTAAACCAGCAGGCCAGTGGTGCAGTGGCAGAGTTGCTGGCTCACAGTGCCAGAGACCCCGGTTCGATCCTGACCTTGGGCACCGTCTGTGGGGCGTTTGTACGTGCTCCCTGCGACTGCGAGGGTTGCCTCCAGGTGCTCCGGTTTCCTCAAACATCCCAAAGACGTGCGGGTTTGTAGTTAATTGGCTTCTGTAAATTGCCTCTCGTGTGTAGGATGCGATTGTAGGATAAGATGAACGGGTGATCAAAGGTCGGCGGGAGTCGATGGGGGCGAAGGGACTGTTTCCACTCTGTATCTCAAAATAAAAAGCCCCACTTTAAAGGTAAGGATAAGAAAGGAAGCTTGAAAGAGACAAGAAAAAGAAAAAAAAAGAGGAATAATGTGCAAAGGAATAAAAAACCAGTAAGAATTCTAGTGACAGGCTTGCTATCCACAGCATGTTTCTGATTTAACATCCAAGAGCTTATTCACTGGGCCTGATAAGCTCTTTAGATGACAGTGTGCAGATCACTGACTTCATGTAAAACTTTGGCAAAGTTAAAAGGAGCTGCCGTTGTAAAGGTTCATGGTTTCTTCTGCTGATTTCATCAACTAATAGCAGTCTGTTTGATTGGGACTAGTGTCCAAATTTGCTAATCCACCAAACCCTCCACACAAGAGTTGGCATCCTGTGAAGCAAAAGTTGACTAACTCTTGGCAAAGGAAGTGCTCAGAATTGTGCGAGCATTCTCCACATATCAATAGACAATAGACAACAGGTGCAGGAGTAGGCCATTTGGTCCTTCGACACAGCACCGCCATTCAATGTGATCGTGGCTGATCATCCCCAATCAGTACCCCGTTCTTCCTTCTCCCCATATCTCCTGTCTCCGCTATTTTTAAGAGCCCTTTCTAGCTCTCTCTTGAAAGCATCCAGAGAACCTGCCTCCACCGCCCTCTGAGGCAGAGAATTCCACAGACTCACCACCCTCTGTGAGAAAAAGTGTTTCCTCGTCTCCGTTCTAAATGGCTTACTCCTTATTCTTAAACTGTGGCCCCTGGTTCTGGACTCCCCCGACGTCGGGAACATGTTTCCTGCCTCTAGTGTGTCCAAGCCCTGAACAATCTTGCTTGCTATACTTAAAAGCAGAGAACTTAAACAATGTAACGGGCAGCACAGTGGCGCAGCTGGTAGAGCCGGAGCCCTGCTTCGATCCTGACCTCGGGCGCTGTCTGTGGGGAGTTTCCACGTTCCGCCTGAAACCACGTGGGTTTCCTCCCACGATCCAAAGACGTGAGGGTTTTGCAGGATATTTGCGCTCAGTTTCCTTGCGGGAAACACCACCCAGTTCGCAGCAGGTACTGACCTCCCAACATGGCACGAGGGACTAGTGTCGATGAGGCATGTTTGTGGGCAAGCTGGGCGAAGGCCCTCATTCCATGCTGTATGACTTTATAACACGGAAGAGATCTATAGGAGGCACTGCCACAAAAAGGCAGTCAATGTCATCAAAGACCCACACAAACCTGGCCGTACCCATTCCAGTTTTACCATTGAGAAGAAGGTATAGGATTCTGAAAACTGTTCAAGAATAGTTTCTTTGCAACAACCATCAGGCCGTGGAACACTACACAACATTAACCTCAACTACAAACTGTGAACTGTCCTTGGTTGGCCCAAAGACTTCAGGAGGGGTTTTTTTTTTGCACTTATAAATGGGTTATTAATTTCTTGAAAATGTGTTTATTATGTTTTGGTCACCGTGTTATATGGAAGACGTTGTCAAGCTGGAAAGGGTGCAGAGAGGATTTGCAAGATGCAGCATGGCTCAACGGCCTGAGCTATAGGGAGAGGTTGAGCAGGCTAGGATTTTATTTCCTGGAGTGCAAGAGGATGAGGGGTGATCTTACAGAGGTGTACAAAACCGTGGGAGGAATAGATCGGCTGAATGCAGAGTCTCTTGCCCAGGGTAGGGGAATCCTGAAGCAGAATGCATAGGTTTAAGGTGAGGTGGGGGGGAAGGTTTAACAGGAATCTGAGAGGTAACTTTTTTACACAAAGAGTGGTGGGTGTATGGAACGAGCTGCCGGAGGAGGTAGTTGGGGCAGGTACTATCGCAATGTTTAAAAAACATTTGGACAGGTACATGGATAGGACAGGTTTAGAGGGATAGGAGCCAAACGCAGGCAGATGGGGCATGTTTGGTGGCATGGGCAAGTTGGGCCAAAGGGCCTGTTTCCACGCTGTGTGACTCTATATATTATATTTTGTGACTGCAAGGAAAAATTTAATTGTTCCAATTGAATACATGTGACAATGAAACACTCCTGGCTCTTAAACTAGAGAGTGAACTTTGTTGTTGATGTCTCCAGCTGATAAAATGAGCGCAAATTGTAAAATCTCTGGTTGCACTTGTTCCTATTCAGTGGGTCGGATTCAGTTAAGCCCCTTGGAAGAGTGGGTTCCACCACCGCATGTGTTCCACCAGCAAAGAAGTGAAGGGCCTCCACTGTACTGTATTGAAGAGAGAGTTAGATATAGCTCTTAGGGCTAACAGGATCAGGGGATATGGGGAGAAAGCAGGAATGAGGTACTGATTTTGGACGATCAGCCATGATCATGTTGAATGCCGGTGCTGGCTCGAAGGGCCGAATGGCCTATTCCAGCACCTATTTCCCCTGTTTCTATCTATGATTCTATGTGCCTCACGAATGTATTTCAGTCACATCTTATCCATGGACTATTTCACAATTCCAGTGCATGCAGCCTTCAAATTAATCTCCACAAGAATAACTAATTAATGAAATAGAGGAGAACTGCACACCATTGTAAACGCAGGGAGCTTTCTCAGTACTTAACGGATTGTAACATTTTCAGCAAAGTACCAATCTCATTTTCCCAGTGGAGAGAGGAACCATCCAGCTGGTTAAAGAGTGCCTCGATATTTCATGTTTAAAATGAAAAGAAAAGTTTTCAGTTGAGGAGGGGAATAAAGAAAATCAGCCGTGCTTGCAGTTCTAAATCTCTGTCCACATTACTGCCCACGTCACATTAGCCGTACTGCCTTCCATCTGCATGCTGGGTCCTGCAACGTTACCCCAAAGAATGATAGTCCAGGAATCCCATCACCATTTTACTTCTGCGCTCTTCACGTGAAACCTGATTTCTTTCCTGGAGTGGAATGTGACGACTGTTCCCGTGTCATGTCTCATCTCTCTGGAAACCCTCGGTTAGCAG
The DNA here is from genome assembly GCA_035221665.1 of Okamejei kenojei. Taxonomy (NCBI): domain Eukaryota; kingdom Metazoa; phylum Chordata; class Chondrichthyes; order Rajiformes; family Rajidae; genus Okamejei; species Okamejei kenojei. Next base: position 15,073,125 of record CM069152.1, on the reverse strand, counting down.
CTGCGTACCCTGTTTATGTGGCTGAGGTGTGCCCTGAGCGGGAACATCAGCCTTGTTCCTCTGTAACACTAGGTAACTGAGTTCATCCACTGCGGAAGCATTCACCCATGCCGTGGTGACCTGTCAATGAACCCCTCCCGACAGAACCTATTAGTTGTCTGTGCACTTGAGGGGTAACTTTTTCAAACATAGAGTTGTGGGTGTATGGAACCAAGCTGCCAGATGAGGTGGTTGAGGCTGGGACTATCCCAACGTTTAAGAAACAGTTAGACAGGTACATGGATAGGACAGGTTTGGAGGGATATGGGTGAAGCGCGGGCAGGTGGGACTAGTGTAGCTGAGAAATGTTGGCCGGTGTGGCCAAGTTGGGCCAAAGAGCCTGTTTCCACACTGTATCACCCTATGACTATGACTATTATACAGTATGAGGACTGTTTCCGTTTCATGTCGCAGCTCTCTGCAAAGCTGACACTCGGTCTCCAGTTGCATACCATGTTTATGTAGCTGTGGTGTGGCCCTGAATGACATGGTCCTGAAGCTTGCTGCATCCTACATACTGTGACATTCTCTGCAGCAGAGTGACACAAGCGAGTCTCCTTGAACACATCCCAGGCCTGCGCTGGGAGCCCCATCAAGGTGGATTTCTTTCATTCATACCGTTATAGTCATACAGCGTGGAAACTGGCCCTTCAGCCCAACTTACCCAACATGTCCCCTCCACACAAGTCCCACCTGCCTGCATTTGACCCATATCCTTCTCAGCCTATCCTGTCCATGTGAGTTGTGATAGTACCTGCTTCAACTACTTCCTCCAGCAGCTCACTCCACTCTTTGCAAACAAAAGTTGTCCCTCAGGTTCCTACTAAATTGTTCCCCCCCTCCTGACCACTCCAGCTACCTAAGCAGGGTTCAGTACTAAATAGGCATACATTTTCTCCAAGGGGATTTAGAAACGGGAACAATGGAACTGATGCCACCCTTCTCTGACTGTCCGATGCTGATTTTGATGCATTTAACTCCAAGGCGAGCTTTGGACCACGTACATTCAGCAACGTCAGCCTGGTTCTCCCTCTGTAACACCAGCTCATTCACTGCAGAAGCCTCCATCATGCCGTGGTGACCTGTCAATGAACCCCTCCCGACAGAACCTATTCGGTCGTCTGTGAGCGGTAACGTTACCACACATAGAGTGGTGGGTGTATGGAAGCTGCTGCCGGAGGAGGTAGTTGAGGTTGGAGGAAGCTGAGCAATTTCGTTCAATGTATACGTCGCTCACGACACTGCCCCAGTACGTCTCCACATGGTTGCTTTACTGAATGGCTGCATTCCAGCTGCAAGACTTGAATTCTCTATCCCACCTCCATCTCTCTTTCCTCCCTCTCCCGCACCATGGTAATCAGGCATTGCCACGCTCAATTAATAGCTCCTCAACTTTTGATGAGACCCTTTAGGATTGAGCTCAAAATATTGAGCTTGGGATTTGGCATCTTAACACCTGTTCAACTGGCAGCTACAAGGATTTCACTCAGCAATCCATTGTTTCTATCCCTGCTCCTTTAGCTCTCCCCTCTCCCTTGCTCTCCTTCCACTTTTCATTGTTCAAGCAATCCTGCCCTCCACCGGATCATTTGCTTTCTTTATGTTTGGTCTTCCGCTCCCCATCTCTCTTCCTGCATCCCAACTTGCTTAAAACCTGTTCCGCCTCATACAACTTCCACACTCTAGACGGTTTGCTTTTACATTAGACTTTAGAGATGCAGCACGGAATCAGGCCCTTTGGCCCACCGAGGCCACGCTGATCAATGATCGCCCCGTACACTCGCACCGTCCTACACGCTAGGGACAATTTACGATTTTGTCCAGGCCAATTAACCTACAAACCCGTATGTGTTTGGAGTGCGGGAGGAAACCGGAGCACCCGGGGAAAACCCACGCAGTCACAGGGAGAACGTACAAACTCCGTACGGATAGCACCCGCAGTCAGGATCCAACCTGGGTGTCTGGCGCTGTAAGGTAACGACTCTACCACTGCAGCACTATGCCACCCAGGACCACCCAGTCCAGGTGCTGCCTGACATGCTGGCTATTTCAGTCCTTCCCCGTTTTATTTCAGACATCCGGCATCTGCACAGTCGTGTCCTTTATAAAACTCTACCGAATCACAGTTTGGGAATCCTTCATATTTGGAAACGCCTCTGGGGCTTCTTTGGAGAAAGAACCTTCGGATTTTCTCCGCTGTGTGAAAACGTGCTTCATAATTTCATCACGTCTAATTTTAAGATTGCGCCAGTTTACCAAATGCCGTCCAACTTAATTTTTGACATCCCTTGTGCCAAAACTAAAGGAGCTGTATTTTATTGGATCAAATGCATTGCCACAACATACCACAAGCATCTGCTGAGACTCCACAAGCTGCGTGTTAATGGTAGGTTCACATCAACCATCAGCCAGTTCGTCCTGATGCCTCTCAACTTAAGGGCCATGGAATCGATTCTTCGCTAGAGTTATGCAGTCTCTCAGTGACTGCACAAGTTTCCCCCGGGTGCTCCAGTTCCCTCTCACACTTCTCTATGTCAACTGGTAACTGTAAATGACCTCTTAGTGCAGGCCACTGGCAAAAACAAATCAAAAGAGAGTTAGAGCTTAGGACAGTAGAGCAGGAGGGGAAAGCTCCTTTGGCCCACAAGACCTGTGCCAAACATCAGGCCAGGTTATGTACAGGAAGGAGATGCAGATGCTGGTTACACTGAAGATAGACACTAAAATTTACAATTATGCCAAGCCAATTAACCTACAAACCTGTGCGTCTTGGTAAGTGTGGGAGGAAACCGGAGAACCTGGAGAAAACCCACGCAGGCCACGGGGAGAACATAATAAACTGCATACAGACAGCACCCATGGTCAGGATTGGACCCGGGTCTCTGGCGCTGTAATGCCCCTGTCCCACTTAGGAAACCTGGACGGAAACCTCTGTAGAATTTGCGCCACACCCAAGGTTCCCGTGCGGTTCCCGGAGGTTTTTGTCAGTCTCCCTAATGGTCGAAAGTGGTTTCCGTTTCTTCTATGTTTCAGCGATTATTTCGGAAAAATTCAAAATAGGCCGCGACTAAAAATAGGTTGCCGTTTAAAAAAATCGGTAATTTTTTAGTCAAAGCCGGTTGCAATGCTAGTTGAAGGTGGTTGCCGGAGGTTGCAGGTAGTGGAAGGTAAGACCTCCCTGGTGGAATAAAACTGGGTGAAAAAAAGGTCTTCCTGAGTGGGACAGGGGCATAAGGCTGCAATTCTACTGCTGCGCCTCCAGCTGCAACCAGCATTGGTACAACGGGGCGAATGGCATCCATCCCTGTCATCCCCAGTACAAGAGAGGAACCGCAGTGTCTCCCTCTCGCTGAAGCATCTAATCAATTCCTCCTCCGTGATTACATTTGAACCAAGGACCCCCGTCTCTCCTTCCTCATTCCCAAACCTCTAATGAACGGCACATTATTCCTCCTTCCCGCCCAGCCTGCGAATGCCGTCCTTCACTTAACTTTCAGGCAGCTCTGGCCAACAGCAGACATCAAGTTCATTGACTCTGGCTGCATTTTAATGGGGCCTCGCTGTCACGGTGACATTTGAGCTGCGAGCTGGAGGAAAGCCCATATTCAGCACATCTGCAACTAATCCTTAAAAAATGTCAATAGAGAGCACAGAGGACATGGTGGCTGTCTTCATTAACTATGAGTTATCTGTCTGCTGAAAGAGAGAGCGAGAGAGAGAGAGGATAAAAAAAAGCTTCTTAATTTTACATTAGTCAAACATGTTCCATTAACTTTATCCATTTGGGAATTGGGCACAATCCGCTTGAATGAAGAGAGTCGGAATTTAATTTCCAATCCAATCAGAGTCTCACTCCGACTCTGCAGTGAATGAGCATCATTGATCTCTCCCTGGATGCGCCGCTGTTCTAGGTGGGAGTAGCAGTCGACTGCTCCTCAGTTCTGGTGGCTTCAACACTGTAATGAATGGGCTCCTCCAGTCCCTGTGCTTGGGAGTGTGGCTGGGCTCACTTGCATCAAGAGCACCAGGGGAAACATGCCAGCCTATAATGTACTGTTCTTGAGACTCGGCCGTTCAGTAGTCTGTACAATATTCAACACTGTGGCACAGGACCCACCAGTCTTAAAGCAGCGGTTACGCTTCACGCTCATCGCCCACCCAACGGCCCGTCAGTCGGTGGAACCCGCCTGAAGCCTCATTAGTTGACAGGCCAGACAACCCACCCGAAAGCTCGCTGGATGGCATAACCGGGAGGCGTCAGAAGCGAGGAGCAAGGGCCGGTTCCTCCGGATTCCCCCAACATTCCAAAGACGCACAGGTTTGTCAGTTAATTGCCTTTGATAAGATTGTAAGTTGGCCCTAGGGTGTAGGATATTACCAGTGTACAGAGTGACTGCTGTTTGGCACGGTGGGCAGGAGGACCTGTATTCACGCTATATTTCTAAACTATAGCCTAAAGGCATCCTGGTGATGCTGGTAATGTTAACGCTGATATCTTCACCAAGGTTCCCAAAGGCCTTTATGTGGCCAGGGCCTATATATATTTTTCACACAAAGGGTGGTGGGTGTATGGAACAAGCTGCCAGAGGAGGTAGTTGACGCTGGGACTATCCCAACGTTTAAGAAACAGTTAGATGGGTACATGGATAGGACAAGTTGGGATGAATATGGACCAACTGCAGGCAGATCGGACTAGTGTAGCCAGTGGGACATGTTGGCCGGCGTGGACAAGTTGGGCCAAAGTTACTGTTTCCACACTGTATCACTCCATGACTCTATAGTCAGTGTTGGTGGTTAAACAGTTTTTACAAACGGTGGTCAAAAATCTGTAGCCTCCCTTTGAGCTGGTATTTTGTTGGTTCACATGCTTGATCAATGGAGTTTTATCATTAATGTTTTATTATTATTAATGTTTGTATGCCATGTTACTTGTGGGTGGAGCACCAAGGCAAATTCCTTGTATGTGAATACTTGGCCAATAAACTCACTTACTTACTAATGACCATTATGCCATTACCTGTGGTACCCCAGGAATCTATCCTTAGCTCTGCTTAATTTTTATTCATACTGTATAAAATGTATTCCCACTTGGCAACACATTGCCAGAGTCCATATGGCCATTGACAAGGCCCGGTCTCATCGCATTACTACCTGTCTTGTATCTTCTCCACTGCCTCTCCATATTAGAATATTTGCCAGGCATCTAATACTGAATGAGCAGAATTTCTTCCAATTGATAGTGGCAACGTCAAAATCATTATCTTTGGCTCCCTTGACAGAACTCATCCACCCATCATCCCAACCATCTCCCTGGCAACTGTGACGCCGCCATTTTCTATCCCAGAGGTGAGCCTCGGATGCACCACTTGCGCCATCATGAAGACAGCTAACATCCTCCTCAATAATGCCAGGCTGCCCTGCATGCGTTCATCTGTTAAGATGAGTTTAGTTTGGTTTATTGTCACGTGTACAGAGGTACAGTGACGCGCTTTTTTTGATGCGCACTATCCAGTCAGTGGAAAGACCATACATGATTACAATCAAACTGTCGACAGTGTACCGAGACAGGATAAAGGGAATAACATTTAGGGCCAGGTGAAGCTCAGTGAAGTGCAATGAAAGATATTCTGAGGGTCTCCAATTAAGTAGATGGGAGGTCAAGATGGCTGTCTAGTTGGTGATAGAATGGTTCAGATAACAGCTGGGAAGAAACTGCCCCCGAGTTTGGAGGTGTGCAATTTCACACAGTTATAGTGAGTCATAGAGTGATACAGTTGAAACGGGCCCTTCGGCCCAATTTGCCCACACAGGCCAACATGTCCCAGCTACACTCATCCCACCTGCCTGCGTTTGGTCCATATCCCTCCAAACTTGGCCTATCCACGTACCTGTCTAACCGTTTCTTAAACTTTGCGATAGTCCCAGCCTCAACTGCCTCCTCTGGCAGCTTGTTCCGTGCACCCACCACCCTCTGTGTGAAAATGTTACCCTCCCAGATTCCTATTAAATCTTTTCCCCTTCACCTTGAACCACTGTCCTCTGGTCCTCGATTCCCCTACTCTGGGCGTGGGATTCTGTGCATCTACCTCTGTGTGTCTGGGGTGAGACTCATCCTTGATTATGCTGGTGGCCTTGCCGCGGCAGCGTAAATAGAAACATAGAACATTGGTGGAGGAGGAGGCCATTCGGCCCTTCAAGCCAGCAATCTCCTGCTGGAGCCCTCATTTTAATGCCTGGGAACTTTGAGACTCGGCTATTCCACCGTGGCCAGTCACTCTAGAGACGTCGGGAGATACAGCACGGAAACAGGCCCTTCAGCCCGTTGCGCCCTTGCTGATCACTGACCCCCGCATTTACTCTAATCCTATCGTCCCACGGTTCTATCATCTCCACCCAGTTTCCATCACTTGCCTACGTACTAGGTGAAATTTATAGTCATGTACTAACTCACCAACCTGCATGTCTTTGGAATGTGGGAGGAAGCTGGAGTACCTAGCAGTAAGTGCAAACTCCACACAGGCAGTGCCCAACATCAGGGTTGGTCTATCGTGCTGTGAGACAGCAGCTCTGTTAACTGCACCTTTGTGCTGCCCCACTCGTTGGTCATCCAAACCTCTGCTGTGTTCACTGGCCTACAATAATATTATTTTTCTCTTCTCAGTCTTCGTATCTGCCCGTTCTCTGACCTCTCCCATCCACTAATCCTCAAGGACAGAAGAACCTCTGGGGTCCCATATCCCCCACAATCAAAATGTGGATTACAGAAATGTCGGAGACACTTCACCTGGAACGATTAAGACTTGTCCTAATGGACAGGTTAGATCAATTCAGAGGATAATATGGTCTCCATTTATTGAATATTTAAAGGGTTAAGGTGGTCCGGTTCCAAGGCATGACTGAAGCCTGAATGAAGGAATAGATGAAGAATTATATACAATAGATCATGAATATATCTCCAATGAAGAATATCTTGCTTAATACTCCACTCATTTTATTGATTTTTTATCTCTTATTTCTTTTTCTTTTTATTACTTATCTTTATTTCCTACTGTTATAAAATAATAAAAAAATATAGAAGTATAAATAAGATTGACTGTAAAGTTTAAAAATATTAAGAATGTATGTGACGAATAATATTTTCTTTTTTTCGATTTTATATTATTTCTTCTTAATATGTATTTACTTCTAATGAAAACATTTTACAAAAATTCACACCTTTTCGAGATACTGTGTGAGAAACAGACCGATTGACCCAACGGGTCTGCGCCGAGCAGCGATCACCACGCACACCAGCACTATCCTGTTTCCAGTTTTTACCAAAGCCAATTAACCTACAAACCTGTACTTGTGGGACGAAACCGGAGCCCCCGGAGAACTGTACGGGAAGAACGTACAAACCCTGTACAGATAGCACCCAAAGTCAGGATCAAACCAGGCTCTCTGATGCTGTTAGGCAGCTATTCTACTGCTGTGCCACCCTTGATAAGAATGCGGGAAGGATTAAAAAATGGTATTAACGTAGAGTCGATGTAAATGGGCGATTGTAGGTCAGCACGGACCAGGTGGGCTGAAGGGTCTGTTTATATGCTCCCTGACTTATGTGTCTCTTGCTGGGTTTGCACATCAGACACAAGATCATTTTATGTGATTTGGCACTAATTTTTATTTCATATCTCTTATATAAAGGGCATGGAATATTTATGCGATGTTAAAGATGCAAGATAACTTTAAATTATTACTGTTATAAAGACAAGTGGCTGACAATCCCGTCTACATCATTGAAGAGCATAAGTACACATTTATTTTACTTGCTTATTCTCTGAGTTGTGGGCATAGCTGGCAAGATAAACATTTATCTCCCATCCCTAATTGCCAGTGAGTGGGTGTGAGTCATCGTCTTAAACCAAGTAGTTCTAGAGAAGGTCATACAGTGTGGAAACATGCTCATCAGCCCAACCTGCCCACACCGACCAATATGTCCCTTCTACACTAGTCCCACCTGCCTGTGTTTGGCCCATATCCCTCTAAAACTGTCCTAGCCATGTACCAGTCTAATTGTTTCTTAAATGTTGCGATAGTCCTTGATTCAACTACATCCTCCGGCAGCTCGTTCCACACACCCACCAAAGATTACCCCTCAGATCCCTATTAAATCTTTTCCCCTTCATCTTAAACCTATACCCTCTGGTTCTCGATTCCCCTACCCTGGGCAAGAGACTCAGCGCGTCTACCGAATCTATTCCTCTCATGATTTTATACGCCTCAATAACCTCATAGGTGCTCTGACAAAGGATGGACATGTCACTTGAAGGTGTGCCATGCATTTGGTTGCCTTGACCTTCTTGGTGTTAGTCTTCACGTGTTTGGGTATGACTGCAGCACGTTTGATCGATGCAACGCATGCAGCCATGATGCACTGGTACTGGAGGCAATGAATGTCTGGGTTGCCCTTCAAGCAGGGCTGGTTCACCTTGGATGGTGCCTCATTCCTTGAGTGCATTTGGTGCTGCGCTCATCCCTCCAAGTGGAGAGGATTCTGTCACGTTCCTGATTCTGTCACGTTCCTGGTTCTGTCACGTTCCTGGTGAGAGATGGAGAAAAGCACTGCGGCATAAACAAGTAAATCAGTCTTCTCAAGGTTCCACCCTTTGACTTGCTCCAGTAGCCTCAATATGCGTTTGATTAAAAGATACAGCATGGAAACAGGCCCCCCCGGCCCACCGAGTCCATGCTGACCATCGATCACCCGTTCACACTAGTTCCATGTTTCCCCATATTCACATCCCTGCACACGAGAGGCAATTTACAGAGGCCAATTCATCGACAGACACACACGTACTTGGGTCGTGGGAGGAAACTGGAGCACCCGAATGAAACCCACGCGGCAACAGGCAAAAGGTGCAAACTCCAAACAGAAAGCACCCCGAATTTAGGATCGAACCCAGTGTCTGTGGCGCTGTAAGGCGACAGCTCAACCAGCTGCGCCACTGTGCCGCTCTAAGCTGAACCACTTTGCTGCCCATGGGTTGGTCCTGTTGAGTTTACGGTCAACCATGAGCCTAGGATGTTTCTGGTGGGATTCTCCATAATGGTAATTCCATTGAATGTCAAGGGCAAACGTTTCCACTCCCTCTCTTGTTAGAGATGGAGATTGCAATTTTGTGGGATGAATGTTACATGCCACTTATCAACCTTGCCCGCATGTATTCAAGAGAGAGTTAGATATAGTTCTTAGGGATATGGGGAAAAAGCAGGAATGGGGTACTGATTTTGGATGATAAGCCATGATCATATGGAACGTCGGTGCTGGCTCGAAGGGCTGAATGGCCTCCTCCTGCATCTATTTTCTATGTTTCTACGTTATCTTGGATCTTGCTGTATGCAAGAGTGGGCTGCTTCATTGGCTGAGGTGATGCAAATGGGTCATTGTGCAATCAGGAGTCAATATTCCCACATCCGATCTGGTCATCGATGTAGATGGTTGAATCCTGGCTTTGAAAGGCTCTGACAGTGATGTGCTGGAGCTTAAGGGCTCAGGTACCTGTGAAGCTTTGGACACTACTTTAGCTATTCTGCGACAGGAAGGTTATAAAATGGCAAAGGCAAGGTGGGTCACAGAAACTAATGGAAATTTGAGTTGGAATCACGACGGGAGCAACTAATGAACAAGTTTCTCTTCTGTGCTCCTGGAAACAGCAAGGTCGGGATTAAACACAATATCCATTTCTTTCCAGTACATTTGTAACACACCAGGCACGTTCTTGCTGCTATAAAATCTCAGTCCACCTGGCTTCCCCCTGATTAAGAAAGCATATCGCATTTTTATTTGTGCAAGCAATGGAAACGTACTGACTATTTTAACTTTACTTAAATGTCCGTGGTCCTCCATTCACACGTTGCTCCTTCACTGGGATGACACACATGTTTGCATATCCAAGCAGTGGCCGAGAAAGCACACCAATGCCTCTACTTCCGCAGAAAGCTTAGGAAGTTTGGCATGTCCCCAACAGCTCCCAACAGGTTCTACAGTCGCACCTAGAAAGCATTTAAACGGGATGCATCATGGATAGGGAACAGCTCCATCTAAGAGCGCAAGGAATTGCAAAGAATTTTGGACGCTGCCCAGAACATCACACAAAGCCAACCTCCTTTCCGTACACTTCAGGCTGCCTTCGCAAGGCCACCAGCAGAATCTAGGATGAGTCTCACCCTTGTCACCCCTTCTTCTCCCATCTCCCATCAGGCAAGAGGTAGACACGTGTGAAAATGCATATTTCCAGATTCGGGGACAGTTCTTTCCCAGCTGTTATCAGGCAACTGAACCATCCAACCAACAACTGGAGAGTGGGCCTGAGCTACTATCTACCTCATTGAAGACCCTCGACCTATCTTTAATTGGACTCTGCTGGACTTTATCTTGCACTAAACATTACTCCCTGTATCATGCATCTGTACAGTGTGGGTGACTCGATTGTAATCATGTATTGTCTTTCCACTGACTGGTTAGCATGCATCAAAAAACTTATTACTGTACCTCGGTACATGTGACAATAAACTAAACTAAACCAAATGCAAACTAAACTAAACTAATCTAATCTAAACTAAACCAAGCCATAGTTTTGACTGCAGGGCCCAGGGTATGTTTGTTTGTTCCTGGGAGAATCACTGTGGTTGATGCATATCCTTCATGTATTTCACTGCCAGTCCAACTCTTAACTCCTTGTCAGAGCAAGGGAGGAGCACCCTGTGCAAACAAGAGTGCCCAAGGTCCAATCTGCTCAAAGCACCCCCTGAACAAGGATAGAAGTCCTCATTAAAAATCAGAGGCTGGCCGACATTAAGAGGGTCTCAAACGAACTGAGTGTCCTTTGATCGAAACAAAGGAAGGAGGATGCAAACTCAGGAAGATCTTCTGCTCACAAAGAATAATAATATATGACGTGGACTCGTGGCTTGCATTCAGGCGAAAAACCAGCCAGATGGTACAATGTAAAGCAAAAAAGCACACTGCTGGAGAGTCTGGATAGATCAGGTAGGATCTGCCTAGGGAAATGAACAGGTGACATTTTGAGTCAGGGCCTTTCTTGAGATGCAAGCAGGTTGTATTTTTGCTCTAGATTCCAGCATTGTTCATTTCCATCCACAAATGCCGCCTGATCTGCTGAGTTCCTCCAGCAGATTTTTTTTTTTTTTGCTGGGGGATCCAATACTCCACAGTCTCCTGTGCCTCCATTGTACCATGTAAAAGATCGTCTGATCTCTCCGGATAACAGAACTGGCAACCATCAAGTTGTCTTTCGCATCTTAGCTTGCCATCAGCCATGGGCAATGGAATGTGCTCGTTTTCATATTATAAAGATTTTATCATTTTCTATCACTTTTTACAGCACAAATTTGGCCAAGAGCATTCTGGCCTGCTCTGGGAAAAGCCACATCTCATTGGAAGAGAGGCAATTAGAGGGAGCAGTTTAGCACCTTGGATCCATGCTCTGGTTTTGGGTCAATTCGCTACATGAACAAATGAGGGTACATTTTATGAAGCAATAATTACAACATTATAAAGTAACTTTTTACTCAACAGACTCAACCAACTTACCTTTCAAAAGGAATAGTACTTTGTTTCTATGGCAACTTGCCCAATCCCAATGGCCTCTCTGAAGAAGACGACTTAATTAATCCCAATTGTCTTATTAACTTTCTGGCTGTTCACACCATGGAAATATTTCTGTACATTGCACTTAATGACACGGTCACAGGCTTTTGCAGTGTTAACATATCATAAGACAAATGTAACAGAATTTCAATAAATCTATCTATCTATCTATCTATCTATCTATCTACCTACCTACCTACCTACCTACCTACCTACCTACCTACCTATCTGTCTGTCTGTCTGTTTATCTGTCCATCTATCTATCTGTCTATCTGTCTATCTGTCTACCTGTCTACCTGTCTACCTGTCTCTCTATCTCTCTATCTATCTATCTCTCTATCTCTCTCTCTCAATCTCTCAATCTCTCCATCTCTCTATCTCTCAATCTCTCAATCTCTCAATCTCTCAATCTCTCAATCTCTCAATCTCTCAAGTCACTAACTGCTGGAGTAACTCAGTGGGTCAGACAGCATCCCTGGAGAACATGGATAGGTGACCTTTCTGGTTGGGACCCTTGGTCAGAAGTTTTAGGTAACCTGTAACAACGCCACTCCCCCTCCCCTTCCTTCCCCCACAACCCTCACGTGGATTTTTTGCCCTTTTTGTTCATTTTTAAGAACCGGTGCACATTCTAAGATTCCTCAACTCCTGCACATCTCCCCACAACCTCCCAATGATTGCATTATTTACACCTATCCGCATTAAATGGCCTTTGTCATTACACTGAGCAGACCATCAATATCTTTCTATGGTCTACACTATCCTGCTCACTCTCATGACATCACTAATCTTTGTAACACTCACCTGAATTTTTACCACATACATTTAACTCATTGAATTGTTTACAAACACTAAAGGACTATGTTCTGTGGAACCTGACTTGGAAAACCCTTTCCATCACAAAAATGCGACTGAGCTTGGATTCACTGGAATGTAGAAGGATAAGAGGGGATCTTATAGAAACATATACAATTATTAAGGGATTGGACAGGATAGATGCAGGAAAAATGTTCCCCATGTCGGGGGAGTCCAGAACCAGGGGCCACAGTTTAAGAATGAGGGATAGACCATTAGGACTGAGATGAGCAAAAACATTTTCACCCAGAGAGTTGTGAATCTGTGGAATTCTCTGCCACAGAAGGCAGTGGAGGCCAATTCACTGGTTGTATTCAAGAGAGTTGGACATAGCTCTAGGCCTAATGGAATCAAAGGATATGGAGAGAAGGCAGGAAGAGCTAACTGATTCTGGATGATCAGCCATGATCACATTGAATGGCGGTGCTGGCTCGAGGGGCCGAATGGCCTACTCCTGCATCTATTTTCTATGTTTCTATGTTTCTACGTAAAACGGTATTAATCATTCCTGCCCATGAACCTGTCTTGGCATCTCCTCTGGATCCCATGGTATTTCACTATTTTGCAGAGCCAACACTTGTGTCAACAGCCTTGTTGAATCCATATCGACTCCACCAAACCCATGGTCCTTTGAACAATTCCGTCAAGTTTGTTAAACGTGACCAAACGTGAGGGGCCTGTCCCTGGTTAATCTGTGGCTTTCTGAGTGACTTGCATTGATATGTGGAAGGGGTTCCAATAATTTGTCCAGAGAGATACAGCGTGGAGACAGACACCCTTCAGCCCACCGAGCCTGCGCCGACCAGCGATCACCCCCCATACACCAGCACTATCCTACACAC
>CM069152.1:14989736-15054736 GCA_035221665.1 Okamejei kenojei | reverse complement strand
TGTTTATTACAAAATCATTGTCTTATTAAATGTAGATGAGGGTGACTCTTTTCCCATTCATCAATGTCTTCACAGAAGGATGTGGGGAAATGATTAATAGCGAGGGCGTGCATGTATGACACATTACTTGTTAACATGACCCAGCTCAACAACACCATTTGTTACAAGAAGAAGAAAGAGAAAGCAGGATTTTCCTTTTTTCTTTTAGCTGCAACACGAACTGTTGTTTCCAGCGATATTCTCCTGTATCAGGACTCTTAATGATGCCGAGATCAGAGAGGGAACATCAAGGACGACTGGCTTGCTATCAGACTTGTTTCCTCCATCCTGTTTTCAAAAATGCTCATCGTGAGTTGGCTTTTGGTCGCGGCTGCCGAGCCGAAATGACAAGCAAAGGACGGTGGATTTTCTCATTATCGGCGAGGCTGTGATATCTGGTGCAAGATTGTACCTTTGCGTCCAATCCTTTCCTGTTCCCTGGGGCAATCCGCATTCCTCGGGGAACCAATCCCTCTCTGCTTTAGGTGTGGGTTTGAAATGCGACAGCTTTCTGTGATGGGATTCCAAAACGTGGACTTTGGATGTGAAAACACGATGATCTCGGCACTCAAAACCGAGATATGCTCTTCCATTCTGTGAATCCTCTCCATTAGGACTCAGAAAACCCTGCAGCAGATATCTGAGATAAGATAGGGAGGAGGTCTCGACCCGAAACGTCGCCTATCTCCTTCGCTCCTTAGATGCTGCTGCACCCGCTGAGTTTCTCCAGCTTTTTGTGTACCCTCTGAGATAAGATATGTGAGATGACATATGTGAGCTGATAATTGTTTATCAGCTCAGTGAAATTCACACTGGCGCTATTATGCAATTTGAGAAGAACAATTGCCGCCTCAGAATAATCCAGAGCTGATGTGATTTTGTATTGAGAATGATGTCTTGTGTGTTTATTGCTAACTCAATCTCCATTCTTGGTGCAATCTGGCTAGACAATCAAGGACTGCAAAAGATTGACAAACCTTGTCTTAAATTTACCCTTGCTGTGACCAGATTTTTCATTTTACTCAAGGTATCTGTTTTGCCCTGGCCTTAGAGTCAGACAGTGTGGAAACAGGCCCTTCGGCCCAATTTGCACACTGACCAATATGTACCAATTACACTGGTCCTACCTGCCTGTGGTTGGCCAGTCTCCCTCTAAACCTGTCCCATCCATGTACCTGTCTAATTGTTTCTTAAACCTTCCAATAGTCCCTGCATCAACTACTTCCTCTGGCAGCTCGTTCCATACACTCACCACCCTTTGTGTGAAAAGTTACCCCTCAGATTCCTGTTAAATGTTTCCCCCTTCACCTTAAGCCTATGTCCCTGGCCCCCGAGACTCTTTCAGTCTGAAGAAGGGTTCCAACCCGAAACGTCACCTATTCCTTTTCTCAGAGATGCTGTCTGACCTGCTGAGTTGGCCAACCATATTCCATGTGGACTCAGATGAAAGCTGATGGGAGTGCATGATGAAATGCTTGGTGCATAGGAGCAGAATTAGACCATTCAGCCTATTGAGTGCTCCACCAGCCAATCCTGGCTGATCTATTGTTTCCACTCAATACCATTTTCCTGCCCTGTCCCCGTAACCTTTGACACCCTTACGGGCCTGTCCCACTTGGGCATCATTTGCGCGCCACCTGCGTGATGCGCAAAGATTTTGTGAATCCCAAAATCCTGGGGCACCGCGCGCGATCTCGCATCACTGCCTACGTCACCACGCCTCATGCGCACGTAATGCACGCCTCATGCGCGCGTAATGCACCCCATGCGCACGCAATGCACGCCATGCGCACGTAATGCACGCCACGTCGTGCATCGTGACGCGTAAATGATGATGCGCAAATGACACCCAAGTGGGACAGGCCCTTTACTAATCAAGAACCGATTAATCTCCGCCTTAAAAACACCCAATGACTTGGCCTCCACAGCCGTCTGTGGCAATTAATTCCATAGATTCACCGCCCCCTGAATAAATAAATTCCTCCTCATCTCCATTCTGTGTCTATTTTGTGTATTTAGTGCCTATCTATAGTGGGAAAGATGCCTGAATGTCAAAGAGATTTATTACTAAGCGATTGTCATGCGGCAAAGTAAATGTTAATATTTAAGTAATAAAATGCTTAAACATAAGGGGAAGCTTTAATGCTGCAAGGTTGATCTGAATATACAAAAACAAACACAAATCGACTACAGCAAATATTAGGGGGAGACCTTTTGCAGAACATTTTGCATCAATCACCAAGGCAGGGGAGGTACAGGCCATGTACTGGATAATGGAGTCTGTGTAGATGGGTATTTGATGGTCAGCATGGACTCGGTGGGCCAAAAGGCCTGTTTCTGCGCTATACGACTTTGTGACTCTATGTTAAGGTACAAAGCAAACAGCGGCACAGTGGCGCAGCGGTAGAGTTGCTGCCTTACAGCGCTCGCAGCGCCGGAGAACCGGGTTTGACCCCGACTACAGGTGCTGTGTGTACGGAGTTTGTACGTTGTCCCTGTGACCACGAGATCTTTGGTTTCCTCCCACACTCCAAGGTTTGTAGATTAATTGGCTTGGTGTAAATGTATAATGGTCCCTAGTGTGTGCGGGATAATGTTAGTGTGCGGGGATCGCTGGGTCAGCACAGACTCGGCGGGCCGAAGGGCCTGTTTCCGCGCTGTAACTCTAAGCTAAACTAAAAAAAGAAATCAACATTACAAAGAAGAACGTACACAGATGGAACGTGAGACTCTTCTTCTGTTACCGTTGATAGATGAACAATCCATCAATTCTTCAATTGGCAAACAATCCTCGTCGTCAGCTATTCCATTATCTGCATCAGTTATGCAATGATTGAAGTTGACGCTTTCAAATAGAAATCATTATCAGGAGATAGACAAAAAATAGCAACTCTACAAACTATCATTCACGTTGTATATTTGGAGTGTCAGACCGCACTGTCTACCCTCCCCTACAAAGGACAGAATTCCACCATGAAAATGAAGGGGAGGGGTGACTCCTCACAATGGTACTTTATTCTCACACCTACCCAAGTACAGTGAAATTTACAGCCGCCTCCAGAAAGGCAAGGAAAAATTTACAACATATAATCCTCCGACATTTTCGCCACCTCCAACGGGATCCCACCACTGGTCACATCTTCCCATCTCCTCCCCTTTCTGCTATCTGCAGAGACTGTTCCCTCCGTAACTCCATGGTCAATTCGTCCCTTCCCACCCAAACCACCCCCTCCCCTGGTACTTTCCCTTGCAATAGCAGGAAATGCTACACTTGTCCCTTTACCTCCCCATCCTCCTCCCCCCCACCTCCCCACCCCCACTCGACTCCATCCAAGGACCCAAGCAGTCTTTCCAGGTGAGGCCTAGAGGTTCATCTGCACCTCCTCCAACCTCATCTATTGCATCCGCTGCTCTAAATGTCAGCCGCTCTACACCGTTGAGACCAAGCGCAGGCTTGGCGATCGATTCGCCCAACACCTTCACTCAATTCGCAGTAACCAACCTGATCTCCCGGTGGCTCAGCACTTCAACTCCCCCTCCCATTCCGAATCCGACCTTTCTGTCCTGGGCCTCCTCCACGGCCAGAGCGAGTCCCACCGAAAATTGGAGGAACAAGAGTCAAGAGTGTTTTATTGTCATATGTCCCAGATAGGACAATGACATTCTTACTTGCTGCAGCACAACTCACCCAGGGCTAACGATGATGCATATTTCTCAGCCACCTTTCCTGCAATTTCTTCTCTTTGCACAGATTTATCAATCATAATTTTAAGACATCCAGCACCTCCTCCACTATAATGCAGATAATACCCAAGACATCCGCATTAACTCTCCCGAGTTCTCTAATCTTCAAGTCTTTTTCCAAGGTAAAATCAGAGGAACTGCTCCACACACAGATGTCCACTTTGGTCTTTGAGGGGCCCTATTCTCTCCCTCTTTACTCTTTACCCTTAATATAAAATCTCTTTGGATTCTGCTTAATCTTAAAAGCTATCGCATGACCCTTTCTGCCCTCCTGATTTCCTTCTTAAGTGCACATATACACACGAAGAAACATGCATGCGCATACATAAACACATGTGCGCGCACACACACGCACACATACATGCACATACACACTAACAGCACACAGAGTCACTCACCTATATGCACGCACACACCCACCACACACATACGGACATAGACACACAGTCACACACATAAACACACACGCACACACACGCACATGCACACTCACTCACACACGCACACACATGACCGGACTTGGTGCCTTGACCATTAGTTTCTGAGGAAATGCCAACTGAAATAATCTTTTTAGTCCACCGAACTGGAGCAGCTCTAAGCAACAATATCGCGAAAAAAATAAGGAAAACTAAATGTTTTGCAAAGAATGAAGAAGGATTGTTTATGTGCGAGAGAGAAATATTGTGGACATCACACTGAGCTGCAAATTGTGGCTGGATTTTTCCCTTAAGTTCCTTTCCAACCCTTTGCTTCACAATTTATCACCTCAGTTTCGTGCGAGTAATGACTCCTTGGTTCTCTCCAGAGGAAGTCAACAGAATGGCATACGGCATTATTGGTGAGGCCAAGCCTTTTCTGAACCAACGACTGTAAATGGATGTCCTCCAGCAGAGATCTCTCATCCAGATTGATGTATACACATCCCTAGCATAAGGAGCTGACTGAGGGTAATTCAGCTCACCCAAACTCAAAGCAGCGAGACTTGGATACTGTCCACTGCCTGAGCTTCCTCATTACCAGGGCAGGCTGCAAAATCTGGCCACAAAGTGAGAGATATGAAATTGGTCCAGGATGGCAGCACTCAATAAGAAGAGGACAATCAGTAGCCTGTTTTATGCCTTGCCTAATTTTCTCCCCATTGAAAAGAATTAAAAATTATTCATTGCATAAGCTGGTTACCCATTCACTGTTATCTCTAAAACAAAGACACAAAGTGCTAGAGGAACTCAGCAGGTCAGGCAGCATCTCTGGAGAACATGGATAGTGGTGTTTCGGGAGAGGACGTTTGTGTCTTTTGAAATGCTGCCCAACCCGCTGAGTTACTCCAGCTCTTTGTGTCTTTTTTTTTTGTAAACCAGCACCTGCAGTTCCTTGTTTCTACACTATTATTCTGTGCTGCCTTCTGTGAATAGACCTGATCAGGCGCCTGGGTGTCCAGGAGGGAAATTGGATTGAATGCCCACCACTGGGGCAACATGATATTCTCTGGCACGTTGATAGGGTACCAATATGTCCTTATTCCACTCAATGAAAGAATAGGATGTGGGAAATCACAGAGTGAAAGATATAAACGGAAAGAGTTGGAGGGAAAGACTTGGGAAAAATGATGGAAAGGAAAAGAAAGAATGTTTTCAATAGAAGCAGTGAAAGAGACTTGGTATGGGGGGGGGGGGGACTGTGGTTCTGATCTTTCAGAAGTTAAGGCGAGTGAACTGTTCAGCCTGATGAAGAATGGAAAAAGAGGCTCAGTGTACATTGACCAGGAACCTGTTGCACCATTAAACCATCTTCATGGAAACATCGGATTTTATGATGGAATAGGACTGAGATCTGTCTACTGTTCACTCGCCCATGAGGCAAGGGCGAGTGAGCAGTATTAACCATAGATATCAAACTCCATGCATTGAATTGATACTGAAAGGACATTAGAATTTGACTGGTAGAAAGCTCTGTTAACTGCAGTTGAAGATTCCCCTTCTTTTTTCACAAAGCAAGTCGCAAGTAGGGCAGCAGGGTGGCACAGCGGTAGAGTTGCTGCATTGCAGCGCCAGGGACCCAGGATCGATCTTGACAACGGGTGCTTGTCCGCATTGAGTTTGTACGTTCTCCCCGTGACCTACGTGGGTTTTCTCCGAGATCTTCGGTTTCCTCACACCCACAAAGACGCACAGGTTTCTATGTTAATCGGCTTGGTGGAAATGTAAATTTCCTTAGTGTGCGTAGGACAGTGTAAGTGTGCGGGGATCGCTGAACAGCGCAGACTCGGTGGGCCGAAGGGCCTGATTCCATGCTGTATCTCTAAACCAAGCAACCATTGTATTTGTGACACTCGACCGAAATATTGTCTTCAGGAAGAAATTATCCTTCTTGTATTTGAATGTGTTGTCCTTTCTCGAATGTCAAAAAAGGTTTAGCATCGTAAAAGTTAACAAGTTCCAACATTTTCAGGAAAATGGATGGAACGTTTCAGCCTTAGAATTTGTTAATCAGATAATGATTCAGGGACTGGTTCCTCCCAGCTGTAATCAGGCAACTGAACCATCTAGCAACAACTAGCGAGCAGTCCCGAGCTACTATCTATATCATTGGAGACCCTTTGACTATCTTTGATCGGACGTTATTGGACTTTATCTTGCACTGAATGTTATTCATGTTCTTCCCTTTTTTCGTGTATCTGTACCCTGTGGACGTCTCGATTGTAAACGGGTGTTGCCTTTCTGCTGACTGGTTAGCACGCAACGAAAGCTTTTCACTATACCTTGGTACACGTGGCAATAAACTCAACTCAACTCAACTAAACTAAACTAAACTAAACTTACACCCGTTGACTCGATGCTGGGGCGAGAATCCACAGAATCATTGATCGTGTTTTAGGCCTCCAAACTGAAACTCCCGATGGTTTGGATCATAAAACTCCTCATTAGTACAGACTTAAAGCAACCTTAGTCCTTCTTTGTAAATAGCTGCTGGGTAATAATTCACAATAAGGTCACAAATCCAGCAACGTCATTATTGCCATATGGTTTCAAACAGTTCTGTCTGGAATATTAAGGTTTTAGTCAGCTTAGGTGGAGCAAACCTGTCAAGGATCTGCTCGCAATGCATCTCTTTGATGCCAATTCCTGGGTCTTCTGATGAATTAATAATGGCAAACACCACCCGTGCATCGTTCCAATAGGACAAATTCTCAGTTCTTCCGCTCTGTTGGGTTGCTTCTTTCCGCAGTTTACTTGCAACATATTCCGCCAATTCTCAGCGAACGTGGTGCTTTAACGGATTCAGTTAATGAGGAGTTATTGCGAAATTAACTTTTGCTGTCCCCGAACAACATCCTCCCAAGGAAGTCCGCCCTTTTCTCCACTGTTTGCATTTAATTGGGTTGAAACCGGTTGAAGTCAAGGGAGGCAAAGACACTGGAGCAAAAGCCTTGGGACGGAAACTAGTGAAAAATAGCAAATGTGTGAACTTTGCTGCATTTTGTCATATTCCTCCAGCACCACTTCCCGATAATGAGGCTGACCCAGTGAACTGACGCTACAAGCAAATGCGTTTTCTTTGTGCAAGGTTCTTTGATTGAAATCGCTGGCAGATACACGCTCATTAACGCTTGTGTTGATTTAACCCAGCGTGAATGAAGCAAACAGCCTGCTGCTTCAAAGGAGATTGGGATTTCTGAATGTAAATTAAAAAAAATAATATTAACCCTTCCACAGTAGGCAGCAAATTGTTGTTTCATTTGGAGGCGCTTCAGACCCTGGAAAGAAAGAACGAGGTTCCTCAGGGCACCTCCTGCTTTACAGCCAGAGATTTGGCACAAGCTCAGATAGGACCTACTCTGTGCAGAGATCTACAGAGGTCCTCTTGAGAAGGGACTGTTCATCGCCGTCCAGCATCTCAATGTATTCATTTACCTTGTTCCAACTCTGTGCTCCTCGCGGTTACACCATGTTAACAGATTTTTGTGATGGTTAGAACTTGGATGCAAGTTTACACAAGTGCACATAAAGTAGGTCCCTCCGTCACCAAGCTGACCATAAGCTGGCCTGCACACTCGGGCCAATTTACAGAGGCCAATTAAATTACAAACCTACTCGTCTTTGGGATCTGGTTAGAACGATGGTTCCAGTTGCTACGTTTTCCCCCCACATTTGTAGTTTTAGTTTAGTTTAGAGATACAGCAGGCAAACAGGCCGTTTGACCCACTAAGTCCGCGCCGAGCAGCGATCCCCGCACACTAACACTATCCTACACACACTAGGAACGATTTACAATTTCACTGAGCCAATTAGCCTGTATGACGTGGTTGGTGGGGGCGCTGTAAGCCGGCTGCCCTGCCAGCAGCGTGTTCATTTTTTTCTACTTTTTAAATTTTTTTAGTGTGTCCTAATGTGTGTTTTTTGTGTCTCTCTGTGTGTCTTGTGTGGGGGGGTGGTGTGGGGGGGTGAGGGGAAACCGTTTCCATGTCGCCTCCCACGTGGCCTAACATCGAGGATCGGTGCGGCCTTTCCCGGAGACGTGCCCGGGGCTTCAGCGGCGGGCGCAGCATGGACTCGCGTCGCGGAGCGGGCGAGCCCTTGCCAGGGGTCGCTGAAGGGGAGCGCTCCGTTCGCTGTCCCGCGGCAGCCTGAAGCCGCGGTCTGCGGAGCTCCAGCTA
This sequence comes from Okamejei kenojei, assembly GCA_035221665.1. NCBI lineage: Eukaryota > Metazoa > Chordata > Chondrichthyes > Rajiformes > Rajidae > Okamejei > Okamejei kenojei. Next base: position 15,046,299 of record CM069152.1, on the reverse strand, counting down.
GCGCAGCGTCCGCAGCCTGAGGTCCCTCTTTGGGGACCCGGGAGGAGAAGAGCTTCGACCGCCAGCCAGCGGTCTATTTCTACCCTGCGGGCGCGGCAGGGACTTACCATCAGGAGCGGGGTCCCTCCCAGGGATCCCTGGAGGGGAGCTCCGACCGCCGGCCCTGCGGTCTGCGTTGCTTCCGGCTGCAGCGCGGCAGGGGCTTTAGATCTTCGACCGCCGGTCTGCGGCCTACACCAACCTGAAGCCGCGGTCTCCGGTGGGGAGGCACCGATTCAGGACTTACCTGGCCTTTATCTGGACTTTACCTTGTCTACTCATCTGGACACCCGCAGTGGCGGCTGTGGAGGGCTGAAGTCCCGACCACGGGGGAAATGGAGGAGGACTGGCCAAATTTGTGCCTTCCACCACAGTGATGATGTTTGTGTTAAACCTGTACGGCTGCTGGCAAATTCATTTCACTTCCACTTTATGTGCAAGCGATGAATAAAACTGATTGATTGACGGATTGGTTGATTGTCTTTGGAGTGTGGGAGGAAACCGGAGCACCCGGAGAAAACCCACGTGGTCACGGGGAGAACGTACAAACTCTGTACAGACGGCACCCATAGTCAGGATGGAACCCGGGTCTCTGGCGCTGTGAGGCAGCAACTCTACCGCGAAAGGGGAGGTCATTTAAGATTGAGCTGAGAAAACACTTTTTCATCCAGAGAGTTGTGAATTTATGGAATTCCCTGCCACAGAGGGCATTGGAGGCCAAATCACTGGATGGATTTAAGAGAGAGTTGGACAGAGCTCTAGTGGAGTCAAGGGATATGGGGAGAAGGCAGGCACGGGTTATTGATTGGGGACGATCAGCCATGATCACGATGATTGGCGGTGTTGGCTCAAAGGCCCAAGTGGCCTCCTCCTGCACCTATTTTCTATGTTTCTATGAATTCTCTCCTCACAATTTGCTGGCACACCCATCTTTGTGTCATAAACACACTTAGCTGCAGTACACCCAGTCTCTTCATCCAAGTCATTCATATAGATTGTCCATCATTGTGGTCCCAGCATTGCAACCCGTGAATTACCAATTGCTAAACAAACTCTAACGGGATAAATTGGTCATTTTTGGTTCATTAGCCTCTCCCCAATGCCCCGACCCTGTGCAGTATCCTTTCATGTGCATTCCCTGCACTGTCACGGTACATATCAGCAACAGAATTATGTTTACCCCTGGACAGGATCTTCCCCACAACTGGGGCACTCCAAAGTGCATAGAAATGGTGAATGCACAGGGGGATTTTTTTTCCCTAGGGTTGGGGGATTAAGAATCATCATGCATAGGTGTACGATAAGAAGGGAAAGACTTAATAGGAATCTTTGAGGCAACTGATTCACACAGAGGATAGGACGTACGTGGAGCAAGCTACCAGAGGAAGTGGTTGAGGCAAAGACAATAACAGCATTGGAAGGCATTTGGATAGCTACATAGATTGGAAAGGTTTAGTTTAGTTTAGTTTAGTTTAGTTTAGTGTGGAGCTACAGCACAGAAACATGCCCTTTGGCCCACTGATTCTAAGGTGACCAGCGAGCTCCATACTCTAGCACTATCCTACACTCTTAGGGACAATTTTACAATTTTTTCCAGAGAGGAGAGGCAGGAGAGAAGGAATTGGTGACGCTTTGGGTCAAGACCCTTCTTCAGACTAGTCAGGGGAAAGGGAAACGAGTGATATAGACAGTGATGTAGAGAACATACAAACCTGTTGGAATACGGGAGGAAACTGGAGGAGCCGGAGAAAACCCACGTGGTCAGAATGCACACGCTCCATCCAGACAGTGCCCGTGGTCAGGATCGAACCCGAGTCTCTGGCGCTGTAAAGCGGCAACTCGACTGCTGCGCCACCGTGCCGCCAGAGAGGAACGTGGGTCAAACGTGGGTAAATGGGGCTCGCTTTGATGGGTTTCTTGTTGGGCATCGAGGGGTTGGTATGAAAGCCCGGTTTCTCAATGGTATTTTACACTCTGTGAAACACCTTTCTAGTGCCATTGTGTTGTAACGTTGGAAACACAGCAGACAGAAGGAGTGCGAGGAGGAAGAAATGGGATAGAGCACAATTAGTGAAAAAAGTCAGTACTTACTGGTCAACATGGACTTGCTGGGCTGAAGGTCCTGTTTCCACACTATACCTCTTGCAATATACCACCCTATTCTGTGTACTATTCTGTATTCCAGTGATTATGGCCAGGTAGGTGAGTGATCTAGATTATCTTGGAGACCGGGGAGAACTCCCCTTCATTGGATTGTTGCAGTCAGATCCTTTGCATCCAGCCTCTGAGATCAATTTATCATCCGTAAGTTGAAATTATTTACAGTTATTTGAGTTTAATTAAGAGGGATTTCTTAATAATACTTTCTTTGAGCTCAGGATCACAATCGCAACTGCTTCTAATACTGCAAAGAAAGGAGATGAGGAGGGATTTCTTTAATCGGAGGGTGATGAATCTGTGGGATTCATTGCCACAGGCAGCTGTGGAGACCAAAGGATATAGAGTTACATTGTATGCCTGCTCTCAAACAATATGGGAGAGTCTAGGACTAGAGTAGAAGGAGCCACAGCCTCAGAATAAAAGAACGCACCTTTAGAAGGGAGATGAAGAGGAATTTCTTAAGCCAGAAGGTGGTGAATCTGAGGATCTCATTACCACAGACAGCGGTGGAGGCCAAATCATTTGGTATTTTTAAAGCAAAGATTGATAGGTTCTTGATTAGGACGAGTGTCAAAGGTTATGGGGAGAAGGCAGGAGAACGGGGTTGAGGGGAAAAGATAGATCAGCCATGATTGAATGGTGGAGTAGACTTGATGGGCCAAATGCTGCTCCTATGAGGGCATAGAGTTGCTGCCTTACAGTGCTAGGGACCCGGGTTCAATCCAAACGATGGGTGCTGTCCATATGGAGTTTGTACATTTTCCCTGTGACCGCGTGGGTTTTCTCCGGGAGCTCCGGTTTCCTCATGCACTCCAAAGATGTACGGGTTTGGAGGTTAATTGACTTTGGTAAAATTGTAAATCGCCCTTAGTGTGTAGGATGGTGCCAGTGTACAGCGTGGTTGCTGGTCAACACGGACTCGGTGGGGCAAAGGACCTATTCCCGTGCTGGATCTCTAAAGTCGAAAGTCTTATGAACTCATGAACTGTTGGAATGTGCGACCTGGCTTTAATCCACGGGGTGGGATCCCAACTGTGGGCTCACTGATAGGAATTCAGAAATCTGTTCTGAGATGGGCCGAATGGCCTAATTCTGCTGCTATCACTTCTGAACCTGTGAACGCACCTGTTCATTCACTGATTTGAGACTGAAATTCTTTTGGGAACAATTACTATCGGGAAAGTTCAATCAACTCAGTATTGCTAGGAATTTCAAACACCTCACTTTACAAATGTGCCGTTTACTTATACACCAATGAAGCACCCAGTGACCTTCAGAAGTATTTAGCTAAAGACATGGTGTACCAAGTGCTGTCAACATCCATCATCAGCATCCTGCACTTTTGACATCAAATGATAATCATGCCTTTGCTTCGTACACTCTGTACTGAAGTATTGTTTCATAAAGGCAAGGTTTGGTCTCAGTGTCTCACACAGCACACACAAGTAAATAAACCACCCTGGAAACGCTGAAACAAAGAGGCAGAGTGAACGTCAGATCATCTGAATCACAGTTCCCATGCTCTGTAAATGACTGAGCTAAACAGCATTTCAGTCTGATCACAGTGATTCCACGGAAAAATAAAAGCTACAAGGAGAATACTGAATTGGAACTAAATTACCAAAAATGTTTCTTCCAAATTATTCTTTCTTAGCACCTTTTGTTTAATACTGGCTGGATGCAACGATTTCAAACATCCCCAAAAATATAAAAAGCATAAACAGCGGATAAAACGGCACTGCACAGAATCACATCTTCCGTGCCTTGAAGTAAGCTGCAAACAGCTTTGAAGTCAAGTTCAGCCTCAAGGTTGCAGTGCGTATTGTTTTTCAGAACTATATCATCAGTAGCTCAGGGTAAGACTTTGCCCAAACCATGTAAAACAAAATGATATTTAGCACTCGGCACCCAACGTACTACACACAACACACTTTACCCAACCCTCCACACACAACACATGACACACTCCACCCTACACACTACACTCTACACTCCATCACACTACACTTTGCTTTCTACACCCCAACACACTGCGCCCGACACTCTAAACACGCCACACTACACACAATCTATACCCCTCGCTGTAACACAACACATTGCACTCCAAATTCTACACCCAACACTTGACATCTTTCACACTACACCCGGCAACCTACGCCCAACACTCTGCAGACACCCACAGATCTACACCCAACCCTCTCCACATGCCACACCACACCCAACGATCTAGTGAATGGAGTTGAATTGCATACGTTATTGTCACATGTGGCAATTCACAGTGAAATTCTTTGCTTGCAAACCCAAGGTATGCAAATAGTCACCACGTAATGAGCACTGACAGTTACAAAAGTTTCTCGTGCCAGGTTCTCTCCCCCCAACTCCCCCACGCCGGGTACTCCTTTGTTCTCGCCCCACACCCCCCCCCCCCCCCCCCCCATCCCCGCATGGCGGTCCACGCCGGGTTTCCTTTGTTCTTCACTCCCACTCCCTCACGGCTATCCATCAACGAACTGTGCACGCCATCATCTACGCCCGACAATCTGCGCGCAACTCTCTGCACACAACTTACTACACCCAATGATCGACAACCCATACTCCACACACAATACTCTACACCCAACACCCTTGATAATATTGACCAAAATTCATGCGTGACAAAATGGAGGGTCTCTGCATTTGCAGAACCTGTCTGGTGTCTTTCTGCAAAGAGGCTGCAAAGCCATGAGGCTCATGGCTCCGGTGTGTCTGGATCCTGGGAGGAAGCTAGCACAGGGAGATGTCCAGATGTCCCCTCAATCGTTAATATGTATGAGGGTTTTGCAGAAAGAGCTGAGCTGGGCTGCAAATGCATGATCAGGATTGGCTACAGGATGATAGGGTGTTTTAAAAGTATTGTTAACTATGTTGCATGGTCTTTGTACCATTGAATATGATTGGTCAAGGAACGGAACCTTGATTGAATTGTTTATGTTACCTGGGGAATTGTTTCTTTACTTTTTTGAAGTTTCTACATAGAAACTTCTGTAGAAACGATGTAATGGGGTACTTTGTGATTGGGTTCGGGAGCTGTCAATAAATGTATTATATGATCTTTGTTTATGATTGGCTGCTTGTAGGGGTTCCCCCCCACCCACCCCCATGTATTTTGTGTCACAGGGTCCGATCAGGTACAAAAGATGGGGCACCACATGAGTTGATGTCGATCTTCTGCATTTGGGACTGTGTTGACCATCTGGAGGTGTCTATTCGCATGAGGCTGAAGGGCTTGGACGAGTAGGGACAAGGATCGGACCCGCGGTGTTTGTTAGGTATCGTATAGGGGGTCTGTTTGTGATTGAGAATAAAGAAGTTTAGTTGATCCAGTGCTTGACTCAGTGTTTTACTGAACCAGACTAACGGGGAGAGAATTAGGAGCACAATCACACCCTAACCCCAACACACTAGGCCCAGTTCACTTCACCCTGTACCATACACCCAACTTTCTACACACACCACTCCACATAGTACTCTAGCATTCGGCAACCAGAAATCTACCCCCAGCAGTCTATACCCTACCTTCTTCACCCAGGACTCTACTGTACATCTATTAACTCATGCCCATCTACACCCAACAATTTTTCGCGAGAATGCAGAAACAAGGAACTGCAGCTGCTGGTTCATCAAGGAAAGACACAAAATGCTGGAGTAACTCAGCCAGTCAGGCAGCATCCCTGGAGAACATGGATGGGTGACGATCAGTGTGAAGAAGGGTCCTGTCCCGAAATGTTGCCTGACCTACCAAGTTACTCCAGCACTTGGTGTCTTTCCTTTCTACAGCCAGACCTTCACGCCCAGCGCTCTTTACCAATGCTAAACTGAGCACTGTACATGAAACCATCACAAACATTTACCTCAACCTCTTTTTACAGCCAGTCGGGGCAACTCATTCCCTGGAAGAAGGGTCACCTGTCTATGTTACTCAGAGATACCTCCTGACCCGCTGAGTTACTCCAGCACTCTGCGGCAATTTCAACAACACTATCCATGGATCAAATCTCAAATGCAGAGTCCTGGAACAACAACATCAAGCGAAACCCACTGAATGCCTGTGACCACTGGTAATAACTCAGTGGGTCAGGCAGCATCTCTGGAGGACATGGATACACGATGTTTCAAGTCGGGACCTTTCTTCAGACTCATGGACAATTATCCATGTCCTCCAGAGATGCTGCCTGACCCGCTGAATTACTGTAGCACTTTGTATTCTGTGGTACAAAGGTCGGGATGGGAATAGAAACATAGAAAATAGATGCAGGAGCAGGCCATTCGGCCCTTCGAGCCTGCACCACAAATTCAATATGATCACGGCTGATCATCCAACTCAGTATTCTGTACCTGCCTTCTCTCCATACCCCCTGATCTCTTTAGCCACAAGGGCCACATCTAACTCCTTCTTAAATATAGCCAATGAACTGGCTTCAACTACCTTCTGTGGCAGAGAATTCCACAAGATTCACCACTCGCTGTGTGAAAAATGATTTTCTCATCTCAGTCCTAAAAGAATGGGAAGGGAAGTTAAAATGGTTAGCAACCAGAAGTTCCAGCAAGCCATGACGGTAATGGAAGTGGTTGCTTAGTCCATGCTTGGTCCCTCCAATGTAGATGAAACCACATCAGGAGCACCAAATGCAATAGATGATGTTGGAAGAGGTGCAAGTGAACCTCTGTCTCACCTGGAAGGGTGTTGGGGTTCGTGGATGGAAGAGCGAGAGGAGGAGTGGGGACACGTGTTACATCCTCGGACCCTAGGATTATCTTTGATCAGACTTTACTGGACTTTATCTTGCACTAAACATTATTCACGTTATTCCCTTTACAACGTACCTGTACACTGCGGGTGGCTCAATGGTAATCAAGTATTGTCTTTCCGCTGACTGGTTAGCAGGCAACAAATGTTTTCACTAGACCTTGGTACAATAAACTCAACTCAACTCAACTTATCTCTTGCCATTGCAGAGCAATGCACCTGAGGAGGGGATGGGTTGGATGGGAAGGGATGAGCAAACCAAGGAATTGACAAGAGAATGATCCCCATGGAAAATGGAAAGGGATGGCCATGGGCAGATGTGAGTGTTGGTGTGGGCTGGGAGATTGCAACCTTCACGGGGCCCGCCCTGTTTCGACAAATGCAATCAACCCGGCGTGCACAACCAAATAAGCTCAAATAGAACAAGTTGTCCTACAACTTTAGCTGTGCACGCCACACGCAGGCAGAAGACTGTTGGTGTGACCACGTTGAAGGTGGTTTTGTTATTGCATTTGGTTTAATATACTGTCTTGCAGGATCTCAATGTCACTGGCAGTGATGGGTTTATCATCCATCCCTGATATTCATTGAACTGTGAAGACTGCTAAGACTGAACTCCATGGTGTGTCTGTATCGAAGTGTGCGGCACGGGGGCACAGCGATAGAGTTGCTGTCTCACAACGCTTGCGGCGCCAGAGACCTGGGTCCAATCCCAGGGACTACGGGTGCTGTCTGGATGGAGCTTGTACGTTCTCCCCGTGACCGCGTGGGTTTTCCTCCGAGATCTTCGCTTTCCTCCCACACTCCAAAGGCATACAGGTTTGGAGGTTAATTGGCTTGGTGTATGTGTAAATTGTCCCTAGTGTGTGTAGGGTGGTGTTAATGTGCGGAGCGATCGCTGGTCGGCGCGGACTTGGTGGGCCGAAGGGCCTGTTTCCGCGCTGTATCTCGAAATTAAACTAAGCTAAAGTCATACATAGGTCAGAGATACTCCCGTTTACATTCACCAGCTGCTGTCCGTCCCTGAAAAGCAAAGGTGGACCAGATGAGGCTTTTACAACCATCTGATCACTTCATGTTCCTCCAGCTAACACATTTGTTTGATAGCATGAGCCTTTAGCACACTACCCCTCCCACCCCCAGCTGCAGTGTCGGGATTTGAACTTGCGTCTCTGAACTCGTGTTGTGGAGTCATACAGCATGGAAACAGGCCCTTCAGCCTCACGTCCACACCAACAAACATGCCCCATCTACACTAGTCCCACCTGCCTGTGTTTGGCCCATATCCCTCCATACCTGTCCTATCCATGTACCTGTCTAAAAGGTTTCTTAAACATTGCAATAGTACCTACCTCAACTACCTCCTCTGGATATGGTCCACACACCCACCACCCTTTGTGTAAAAATGTTACCCCTCAGGTTCCCATTAAATCTTTCCCCCGTATATCCTCTGGTTCTTGATTCCCGTACTCTGGGCAAGCGACTCAGCGTTTAACCGATCTGTGCGTTTAACACCGAATGCTAATCTCGTATTGTAACCAATGTTTTTGTTCGTAGAAGTTAATCGTTAGCACCTTTACCACAAGATGCCAGCTCTCTTCCAGTTACTCAGGGCTAATTAGAGATCGCCAATGAGTGCCAGCCTTGCCAGCGATGCCCATATGCCAAAACAAGGCATGAACAATGATGTCTGCAGTCCCCACATTCTCACCGCTGTTCTGCTAAATCCTGTTGGTACACATCTTGAATCGTTATCATCTCAAATATTATAATGTAGACTCAAAACTGCTTTGCTGCTCCAAGGACACCAACCAGAATTTCCTTGAACCCCTGCTTGCGTTGCTAGGCAACCAGCTCCAAAAACTCAATAATATGAGTGGAATAGCGGAGAATAAGTTTATATAATTAAGGCCAAGCACATCCGATGTAATAAAGACACTTGCCAGCCTGTTGCAAAAGGAGAAAGAGGTAAGTTGGGTGTCAGGGGTTATGGGGGAGAAGGCAGGAGAATGGGGTTGAGAGGGGAAGATAGACCAGCCATGATTGAATGGTGGAGGAGACTTGAAGGGCCGATTGGCCTAATTCTGCTCCTAGAACTTATGAACATGAACTTATGAAGTTGGCACCACCCCTCTGGACCAGGAGAGAGGGCAATAGTCGGGTGATGTTGTGTACCATGTGTATCTTTGTTATGACTTAAAAGGACAGGAGAGTTGTTGTATACTTGCTCTCAAACACTATAGGCGAGTCCAGAAAGAAGCCACAGCCTCAGAATAAAAGAATGCTCCTTTAGAAGGGAGATGAAGAGGAATTTCTTCAGCCAGAAGGCGGTGAATCTGTGCATTTCATTACCACCGACAGCGGTGGAGCTCAAGTCATTGGGTATTTTTAAAGCAGGGCTTGATAGGTTCTCGATTAGTATGGGTGCCAAAGGTTATGGGGAGAAGGCAGGAGACTAGAAGAAATAGATCAGCCGTGATTGAATGGCGGAGTAGACTTGGTGAGCCCAATGGCCTAATTCTACTCCTCCCACATGAACATGAAACGCAGTTTGTAGGAGAACCGTGAAGATTTCACACTCATCATTTCTCATGACTTGTTTAGTGACGTGGGCATCATTAGCATGGCTGACGCCTATTGGCAATCCTTGATTAGTCAAGAGCAGTGTAAGTGCCAGCGACTCGGGTTCGATCCTGACTGTATGTCCCTCTAAACCTATCTTATCCATGTACGTGTCTGAATGTTTCTTAAACGTTGCGATAGTCCCTGCCTCAACCACCTCCTCCGACAGCTCGTTCCATGCACCCACCACCCTTTGTGTAAAAAAGTTACCCCTCAGCTTCCTATTAAATTCCCCACCCCCGCCCCACCTCACCTTAAACCTATGTCCACTGGTTGTCGATTCCCCTCCTCTGAGCCCAAGACTCTGTGGCATTTACAAAAGTCTCTGTGCGTGTTACGGCATGCAACGCACAAGCTGTGTTGTTCCTTGGCCTACATCCATTTCACATCCTTGTACGTCAAGTCTGGAGAGAAGAACCTGTAAGCAAAATGGCACCATACTGCAAGAATGACTTGAGACCTTCCACATTTACAGGCTTTGCACAATTGGTGATCGTCTCTGCATTTCTTCTTCTCTGCTTAGAAGCTAATGGCATCAACTTTCAGGTGTAGGTACTAAACGTTCATTGTTTAAATGCACAATTGCTTTGTTACAACGTCACCATGTGCTGAAGTAGTCTCCCAAGCACCCTCTCCAAGATCAGATGGTTTACAGGCAATCAGCAGATCCCCTTGGTTACGTATATGAATGATCAACTCCTTGTAAACTTTAACCATCTTAATCTGCGAAACCTTGTGCAAGAAAACAGCTCTTTGTGCATTTTCACTGTCAGGAACTGGTTGCAATCTTTGTCAATATTCAACTTAAGTAGGCGCAAATCGGCGGAGTAACATAGCGGGTCAAGCAGCATCTCTGGAGAAAGAGAATTGGTGACGTTTCAGATCGGACCCTTCTTCAGATGAAGAGATTTGTTCTTAATCTTTACATACCTCCAGTTTCCCTCCCCCCGGCTCTCCGTCTGAAGAAGGGTCTCGACCCGAAACATCACCTATTACTTTTCTCCGTAGATGTTGCCTGACCCGCAAGATTATTTCATCATCTTGCGTCTATCTTCCTGTGTAAACCAGCATCTGCAGTTCCTGTTCCTTCCTGCCCATTGCCTGCAGCTTGATGGCATAGTCTTGGATTGGAGTCTCCACGTAGACCTCCCTTGTTTCATCCTAAGGCACAACAAATGGAACGCGGCCAACTCAACCTGGTCAGTTTTCCTTTATTTCAGCTTATCCAGTTGCTTCTCAGCATTTGGGACTTGCGATAGAATGGCATGGTATTAATACAAGGTTGCAATCCGATATGCCTGTGGACTTAGCTATAAGGTGTCTGGGATGCTCCAACGTACTAACTGTTGAGTCTTCCCGGTGTGGGCCAAACGCAGCGAAACACCAGTGGAGGGAGGTAACCACATGACAACACCAATGATATACTATCTACATGAGTAGTTTGTATGACCTTGTTAACACGTGAATAGCTTAATAGTGATTACGGAGTTAGTCATTGTCCTACAGCATCTGCGTGTATAGGCAGTTGCGATACTACTTTGGTATTGGGCTTGGTTTACATGTGTGAGTGCTTATGCTGGTGTTATAGCACAGAATTTGTGTTTAAATAGTAATTTGAGCCTTCCATGACAATGTGTCAATGTGCACTCACACGATTCTTACGCTGGCTTTCGTGGCCTCATTGAGTCCCTCTCCATTAACGTGCCCTATTTCGTAGTTGCTGCAGTGATTATTGTCGCATTCACTCTGCGGTGTGGTTTGCACTGTGCTCTAAAACCTGACCAGAGTATGCCTTCAATGTGACAGTACTTTTAGTCAATAGATTATGGCTGAATTTGCTGGAATAAGTGGCCTGACTCATTATTGAACAGTCTGCGGGAGTATCAATTCACATGTCGATGAACTGGTTGTTAGTCAGCAACTTGGCTCGAACGTCAGTCTGTAGTTTTCAGTTCTCGGCTGGCTCTGATGTCGTTTTGAATTCTGACTGCTTTTACCCAGCAGTCAGGCAGCATCTGTGGTGAGAGAAGCAGAGTTAATATTGCAGTCCAAAGACCATTCATTGACCTTTGGAATGTCCGCTGGGTATTTTTTACTTCAGATTTCCAATTTCTGCAATTCTCTTGCTTTACAACTAAAATTTAAATTTAAATTTGGAGCTTGTTAGAATTGGATCTGCAGGCTGTTGAAATGTGGCCTACCGTTTGGCAACTGAATCGTGCTTAACTAACAAGACCGGGACGGGTGGCGACTGAAACAAAACTAACAGTTAACTGAACTAGTCTTACCAATTATTCTTGGAATCCGATTTATAAAACAGGGCGGCACGATGGCTCAGCAGTACGTTTGCTGCCTTACAGCACCAGCAGACCCGGGTTCGATCCCGACTACGGGTGCTGTCTGTACAGAGTTTGTACGTTCTCCCTGTTACCGCATGGCTCTTCTCCAAGATCTTTGGTTTCCTCCCGCATTCCAAAGACGTAAAGGTTTGTAGGTTAATTGGCTTGGTATAAGTGTAAATTGTCCCTAGAGTGTGTAGGATTGTGTTAATGTGTGGGGATTGCTGGTCAGTGCGGACTTGGTGGGCCGAAGGGCCTGTTTCTGCTCCGTATCTATAAACTAGGCTAAACTAAAAGTTGCTTTCAAACAGCTGACTGAGGTTAGACCAGCCGCCGGTGATAGCTGAAATTCTCCGAAATTCTCCAAAAGTCTTGGGATGGCATTTCGATGGATACAGCAATTTTTATAGCAAATTTTAACAAAGTTGTGTATTCTCGATAGTTTTGACTGAACTTCAATCTATGTACAGAACCTAACACACATGCACAAACGCAAGTATATAAGATCTTTAATTAAACTTTCTGATGATTGTCTCAGCCTGCTTTTGAATCCAAGTCTTCAATTATTTCCAAACCTTTAGATTGAAATGATTTTTGAACCTCTGTATAACTTTTTTAACAATATCTAAACCACTTGGTGAGAAGCTTCATCTTTATGCAAACTGCTTCTGGTCCAGACACAGTCAGGAGTACTGCATCTTAACCACGCTGCCTCGGCAAGGCCAGCAGCATAATCAAGGAAGTCACATCCCGGACACTCCCTCTTCCGCCCTCTCCCGTAAGGCAAGAGGTACAGAAGTGTGAAAATGCACTACTCCAGATTCAGGGACAGTTTCTTCCCAGCTGTTATCAGGCAAATGAACCTATAACCAACTAGAAAGCGATCCCGACCTACCAACTACCTCACCGGAGACCCTCGGACTAGCTTTAATCGGACTTTACTGGACATTTCCTTGCACTCACATTCCCTTCATCCTGTATCTGTACACTGCAGATGGCGTAATTATAATCATCTGTAGTCCTTCCGCTGACCAGTTAGCAGAACAAAAGTTTTTCCCAGTACCTCTCTATCCGTGACAACAACAAAACTAACCTGAAACTAAACTAAACTGTTTACTGTGGGGGATACATCTGCAGTTTCATGTACAAGCTGATTTGTTGTGGAATTTAGTCATGTACACTGACGTTCCTTAATAAGCCAGACAGGGCAGCCATGTAGTTTAGTTTGGTTTGGTTTAGTTTAGTTTAGTTTCGAGATACAGTGTGGAAACAGGCCCTTCGGTTCACGCTGACCAGCGATCACCCCGTACACTAACACTATCCTACACACACTGGGGACGATTTACATTTATACCAAGCCAATTAAGCTACAAACCTGTGCGTAGGAGGAAACCGGAGCACCCAGAGAAAACCAACGTAGTTTACTGGGAGAACATCCAAACAGAACCCGTAGTCAGGATTGAGCCCGGGTCTGGTGCTGAATGGTAGCAAATCTATCACTGCACCACCATACCACCTCTTAGCATGGATGCAAGCCCTTGGGCCCTCTGCGTCCACTCCAACCATCGATCGCTCATTCACACTAGCTCTGTGTTATCCCACTTTCCCATCCGCTCCCTGCACACTGGGGACAACTTTACAGAGGCCAAAAGGTCTCAGTATTGGAAGTGATCTGTGGAAGGGCATTGAAAGAATGGATGGAATTTGACCGGTGCACAGATGATGAACTGAAATTATTCCATTGTCATTACACTGAGTAAACATTGCATGGGATTGTAGAGGGGTAATACCTATTAATTATAGATTTAAAATGGGCAGAGGCTCGCAGTTGAGCATACAGGGACAGTAGGTACAAAACCAATTACAGGAAGCTATGTTTGCTGGGGCTGGAATCATTGTTAAACACATGCAATGTTTGGCAAATTTGTAGGAATAATCAGAGCAAGCTCCTTTACAGCCATGATCAGACCCAACCGCACCTTCCCACAACCTCAACGCAGGCTCTTGTGAAACCTGAAAACCAATTCCCTGGTGCTGGTTTACTGTTTTAGTGACTTTGTTTTACTATTCATACATTTGTCTCATTGCTTGTTTTGTAATTTTTGATTATTGGCTATTTTGTTGTCCTGTGCTGTATGGTTGTTCTGTTGTCTTTTTATTATGTTATTCTTTTGTTTCTTTTGTAAAGCACTGTGAATTGCTGCTTGTACGAATGGTGCTATATAAATACATTTGCCTTGCCTTGCCTTGCCTTGCTGAACAACATTGCTCAAAGTGCACTGAGGTGCAGCACATGGTTTTGTGTTGTAAGCATGAGTTGAGATTTACCTGCATCTGTCAAGCCTTTCCTCACAAGCTCGATCCTGACAATGCCCTTGTGTTCAACGACGCCCTTGACAAACATTATGAAATCAGACACACTCTGCTTCCTTCAAATCACACAGCTTCAGAAGGAACAGCCGAGACATTCGTCAAAATAGTTTAAGTTAGCCCGTAAATAGCAGGTGTCAATAGGATATTGAAAATTCAACAGGAAACAACTCACGTGCAAAGTATGTAGGGAGGAACCGCAGATGCTGGTTGGCAGCGAAGATAATGTAGATGCATAAATGTTGGAGGAACTCAGCGGGTCAGGCAGCATCTCTGGGGAAAAGGAATAGGACAGACCCCTGACTCTCAGGTTGAAGATACGTCACCTCATAATGTCATGGAGTTATATGCCCCTGTCCCACTTAGGAAACCTGAACGGAAACCTCTGGAGACTTTGCGCCCCACCCAAGGTTTCCGTGCGGTTCCCGGAGGTTTTTTGTCGGGTTCCCGGAGGTTTTTTTCAATTTTTTCAAATAATGGCCGGAACATAGAAGAAGCGGAAAGCACTTTCGACCATTCGGGAGACTGACAAAAAACCTCCGGGAACCGCACGGAAACCTTGGGTGGGGGCGCAAAGTCTCCAGAGGTTTCCGTTCAGGTTTCCTAAGTGGGACAGGGGCAATACAGTGTGGAAACAGATTCTTCAAGCCCAACCTGGGAGAGTAGGACGAAACCGGAGCACCCGGAGGAAACCCACGCGGCCACAGCGAGAACGAGCAAACTCCGTACAGGCAGCACCCGTGGTCGGGATCGAACACGGGTCTGTGACGCTGTAAGGCAGAGAATATACCACTGCGCCACCCTGCTGCCAGATGGTTAGTACACCCCTTGATCACAGTTTGCTAAAACCAGCACTGATATAAATTGGAAGGCAGGAGCAGCTTGTAAAATGGCAAACGTGATATTAAGGCCAGGTTGATTTTAACACTGCCGCCTCACTTCTTCAGTGTCCATTTGCCTGCCGACTCGAGCCATTGCCACCAGGAGTCCCAAACAGTACTCACAGTTTAATGCTCTTGCTGTGCCAGCACTTTCCTTTCCATCACATCGCCAGCCCTCATTACCATTTGCTTTGGTCTGAGAAGGTGGTTTAAATGCCAGGGTCTGGTGGATCTTACCACCATGCCAAGTACTGCCACTTCATTCACTTGTCTCTCAATCTAATTAGTATAATTCTGCATTGCAGGTCCAGGGGAAGATAATTTAATGAGAGGGTTTCTCACTCAGGGACACACTTTGTAGCACACTGCACGTCTTTTATAATAATCAAAGCTTCAAGATGTATCCTGTGGAGCAGGCCTTCTCTCGGTGAATACGACAGATAGCTGCTAGGGCGGTCCTTTATCACAGAAACGAACAAAACCTCTCCCTGCGTTACATAAAAGCAACACACTGCAGAAGCTGGGAGTCTGAAATAAGACCAGCAAGGACTGGAGGCACCTGTGGGGCAAGGACTGAGCTTGGGTTTTGGCTCAGAGACGCAGCGGTAGAGTTGCTGCCTCGCCGCACCAGAGACCCGGGTTTGATCCTGACCACGGGTGCTGTCTGCACGCGGTTTGTACGTCCACCCTGTGACCACGTGGGTTTTCTCCGGGAGCTCCAGATTCCTCCCACCCTCCAAATATGTGTAGGTCTGTAGGTTAATTGGCTTGGTACAATTGTAAATTATCCTTAGCGTGGAGGTTAGTGCTGGTATACAGGATGATCGCTTGTCGCCGCGCACTCCGTGGGTCGACGAGCTTGCTTCTGACTGTATCTGTAAACTAAACCAAACTTTACACTTGTACCGGCCCGGGTACCAGTCCTACACTGCAACCCGGCTTCTGTAAAGTGTAAATTGTCCCCAGTGTGTAGGATAGTGCTGGTGTGCGATCACTGGTGGGCACGGGCTCGGAGGGCTGAAGGGCCTAAAGTCTAAATGCTGGTGACTTTTTCACCAGAGCTGGGAAAATGTTGGGCAATGGAGAATGGGGAAAGGGGTTGTAAGATGGATCAGAAGGTAGGAAAGATTTAATGACAAAAGAGATGAAGGCATATGGAAAAAAAGAGAGTGAGACATGAAATGAAAGCAAACATATCTAGAGAGGGGGGAGATAGCAGCAGAATTTGTGGTAGCAAGTTTGCTCTGAAAATGTGGTTGGCAGAAGGCTGCAACAGTGGAACTGAAGAATCTGCTCTCAATTAAAGAACGTTATGCATATTCACATATTATACCTCTCTCGTGAATTTCAAACTTCTCAGTAGTATGAAGGTACATTCATAATATTTAATATTTCTTGGCCGTTATCTTGCAAAACGATGTCATGCAGCTGACTGCAGGAACGTCTGCTGTGTTGGCAAAACCATAAACCATGTTGTCCCATCACGACACACTGGCGGAAATGAGGCTGAAGGAGCATCCTGACCCGAAACTTCACCTGTCCGTGCGCTCCAGAGATGCTGCCTGACTCGGTGAGTTACTCCACCGAGTTACTTTGTGTCTTGTTGTGCAAACTAGCGTCTGCAGTTCCTTGGTTTTACTGCTCCACTGCATAATCTCTTCAAGGTGTGCCTGCTTTGAAGAGGTTCTCCTCCTCTCTCGGACAGGAGTTCCATGAGACCTTCTCTCACTGCTCTCCCCCGATGTGATTTTTGCTGGAGTAACAGCGTCACAGCGGTAGAGTCGCTGCCTCACAGCACCAGAGACCTGGGTTCGATCCCGACCACGGGTGATGTCTGCACGGACTTTGTACCTTCTCCCTGTGAATGTGTGGGTTTTCTCCGGGTGCTCCGGTCTCCCCCCACACTCCAAAGACGTGCAGGTTTGTAGGTTGATTGGCTTTGGTAACAAAAGCAGTGGACATTGCCCCTAGTGTGTAGGACAGTGCTAGTGTACAGGGTGATCACTGTGTGGCGAGGGCTAGGGGGAGATGCTGCCTGACCCACTGTGTTACTAAAATATTTTGTGTCTATCTTTCGTAAACACCAGCATCTGCAGTTCGTTTTATTTCAGATACATTTGGGATGGGTCCATGATTGCCAGGTCATTGACTAGTTTAGTTCAGTTTAGAGATACAGCATGGAAAAAGGCCCTTTGGCCCATTAGATCCACGCTGACCAGCGATCCCCGCACACTTACACTTTCCTACACATTACGCACAATTTACAATTGTTACAGAAGCCAATGAACCTACACATCTGCGTGTCTTTGAAGTGTGGGAGGAAACACGGAGCACCCAAAGAAAACCCACGCAGTCACAGGGAGAATATACAAACGCCATACCGACAGCACTCCTCGTCAGGGTCAAACCCGGGTCTCTGGCGCTGCGTCACCGTGCCGTCCTTCTTCTTGTGGGAAGTCAACAAATAAACCCAACAGTTGCAACAGAGAGATTCCTTTTCATGTGTTATATTGCTAGTTTAGTTGAGTTTAGTTCAGAGATGCAACGCAGAAACAGGCCCTGCAGCCCACCGAGTGCACCCCAGCCAGCGATCCCCACACACGAGCACTATCCTACACACTAGGGACAATGTACCATTCTTACCGAAGCCCAAGTAACCTACGAACCTGTACATCTTTGGAGTGTGGGCGCAAACTGGAGCACCCGGAGAAAACACATGAGGTGATAGGGTGAACGTGCAAACTCTGTGCAGACAGCGCCCTTTGACAGGACGGAGCCCGGGTCTCTAGTGCTGTCGGGCAGCAACTCTACCGCTGCGCCCCTGCGCTGCTCGCGGGTCAACAGTCGACGCTCGGGAGTTAATGCAGATTGACTGCGAGCCACGATTGGCTTGGAGTTAGCTGCTCCTGTATCCACACTGGCAAAGCAATTCCATTCCGCACAGCAGGTGACAAGCCTTGGGAAAAGAAAAAATATACATTGACTTATTAAGGTGCCACTTAATGTCTCACTATCAGGCTGCAAGCATGTCAAAATATTGCTGGAGACTGCTTACTGTTTGCAAAAGAATATTTCAGAATGGGTTATGTTTTAATCATTTATTTTCGTTCCGTGCTCCAAGAGTCTGCAAGGCACTACCTCTTGTGAATAAAATATTGGCCTCTGACGAGAATCGAGAGATGCCTTCTCTGCCAAAGAAGTGCTAATTCATGCAAGATGGAAATAAATAAATAATGTTAAACTGTTAAAGCGACTACATAAAAGTTAACATAACCATTCCACGCTGCACAGTATGTTTAAAATAAGCTAAACTAAACTACTTGTACTGCCCAGGGTACCGCTCTTACAATGAGACTTTGTGGTGACTTTTTCTTTGTTCAGAAGGGAAGCACCAGGTGGAACCAAGAGAAAACAAGGGGATTGTCAATGGCGCTGATCAATACAGCCCTTGGCTGACGCCAGGAAAACAACTCTGGAGAGGGTCCAGAGGAGGTTCACAAGAACGACCCCAGGAATGAGCGGGTTAGCATTGATGAGCATCTGACGGCACTGGGCCTGCACTCGCAGGAGTTTAGAAGTTTGAGGTGAAACCTCATTGAAACTTACCGAATAATGAAAGGCATGGATAGAGTAGGTGCGGAAAGGATGTTTCCATTGGTGGGAGAGTCCAGGACCAGATATCATAGCCTCAGAATTAAAGGGTGCTCTTTTAGAAAGGAGGTGAGGAGGAACCTCTTTAGTCAGAGGGTGGTTATTCTGTGGAACTCATTGCCACAGAGGGCTGTGGAGGATGGCAGTGGATATTGTTAAGGCAGAGATAGACAAATTCTTGATTTGAACGGGTGTCAAGGGTTACGGGGAGAAGGCAGGAAAATGGGATTAGAGGGCAGAGATCAGCCATGATTGGCTCCACAGCAGAAGCGTCCACGTCGCGGGGCTGGAAACTGGAAGTATCCCGAGCTAATTCTGCTACCACCATCATCTACTGCAACAAGTGACGGCTCCCACTGATTGTCGCCTGAAGCTTGCGTCCTTTTCAGGACGGACGATGACATTTGAAACATGGAAGATGGACATGAAAGAAGAAGAAGCCATGATTGAATAGCGGAGGAGACTCGATGGGCCGAATGGCTTAATTCTACTCCAATAACTTGTGAACTTGTGCACACGACCACAGTTGGGATCTCACCAGAAACATGACGGCACGTGATAAGGCCGCTGTCTACAGGACTTGTAATTAAACTTGGAATCAGGCTGAGAGATGTAGATGAGAAGTCAAGAGGCAGTGGATATGTTCAAGCCCAGATGTAGAAATAAAGAAATGTATGTGTTGGTTTACACAAAAGGGCACAAAGTGCTGGAGTAACTCAGCCAGTCAGGCAGCATCTCTAGAGTAGCATGGGTAGGTGATGTTTCGGGTCAGGACCCTTCATCGGACTGTTTGTGGAGGTGGGGGGGGGTGGGGGGGGGGGGGACTGGAGGGATGAAAGCTGTGAGGGAAGGGTGGCAGGACTAAGTGTGTCAGGTAAGAGGTGAACGAACCTAGGCAGGGGGAGGGGAGGAAGGGGAGGGGGGGAGGGCGGGAAGGGGGTTGGAACAGAGGCCAGAGATTCAAGTGGGAAGGCTGAGTTGAGTTTAGTTTAGAGATGCAGCACAGAAATAGGCCCTTCAGCCCACCGAGTCCCCACCGACCAACGATCCCCGCACACTTACACTATCCTACACACACCAGGCACAAGTTACAATGATACCAAGCCAATTAACCTACAAATCTGTACGTCTTTGGAGTGAGGGATGAAAATAGAGACAATGGAGACAACTCACACAAGTCATGGGAAGAACGTACAAACTCTGTACAGATCTGCGCCCGTAGTCAGGATCGAACCGGGGACTCTGGCGCTGGAAGGTTCCAACACTACTGCTGCGCAACTGTGCCAGAGTTGGAGCCAGAGGAGGTTAATGCGGGGGGATGGTCAGGGCAAGGGGAGAAATAGGTACAACGTCCAGGTGTGGCATACGGGTGGGGGAGGGGGCAAAGGAGCAATGCCCCCCACTTAAGTTCCAGTTCCTCATCTTCAGGCAGAACTTATCTTTAAAGCTGGGCAACATTCTCCACTCTCTTCCCCTGATTTATTTTAGATACACATACCCCGAGACACGAAGCAAACCTGTGCTTATGCCCCCAACTCAAGTCCCATCACTTATAGATCTAATACACCCTCAAATTCGCACAGAGAGTGGTGAGTCTGTGGAATTCTCTGCTTCAGAGGGCGGTGGAGGCAGGTTCTCTGGATACTTTCAAGGGAGAGCTAGAAAAGGCTCTTAAAGATAGCGGAGTCAGGAGATATGGGGAGAAGGCAGGAACGGGGTACTGATTGGGGATGATCAGCCATGATCACATTGAATGGCGGTGCTGGCTCAAAGGGCCGAATGGCCTACTCCTGCACCTATTGTCTATCGTCTATTGTCTATAAACACTTGCAATGACATTTGGAAATAGCGCTGACCTCGACTAATCAGTGAGAGACACGGGGCCTCTGGTGACTGGAGGGATTTATTTAGCTATCCACTACTTCATAGCTAATAATAACTTTATTGATTTTTCATTTCGCAGATGAAGGAGGTGAGATTATGAGGAAAGTGAAACAGAGCATGTGTCAAAGTCTAATCAATGAGATATTAGACCTGTAGATAAGCAACTGCACAGGTGTGTTAGCTTGCACTCGAACGGAACAAAAAAGTTTGTTGATCTCCAGGAGGTGGAATGTCTAATGGGCCTGTCCCACTTCGCCGATTTTTTGGGCGACTACAGAGGACTGCCACAAAATGTTCAATATTATGAAAACATTTTGGCGACAGTGACGACAAATTATGCCTGTCGTAGGTTGACGTAAATGTAGTCGTAGGTTGTCGCCATGTGTCGTAGGTGAATTCCATTAAAATTAGTCATTGGCAGTCGCCTAAAGAGTCGCCTAAGTGGGACAGGCCCATAAGGAACATAAGAACACTCAGTTGGATGCTCAAATTGTGCAATGACTCAAAGAAGGATTTTCAAACCACAAGGTGGACTGTAGGTTTGTAGGTCTATTAAAGGATAACATGGGCCTTGGAGAATCCTGTGATTGTGGATGCATCTAAGGTGGAATCTGGGATAGTTTAGACTTTAGAGATACAGCGTGGAAGCAGGCCCTTCGGCCCACCGAGTCCGCACCGGCCAACGATCCCCGCACATTAACACAATGCCTACACCCACTAGGGACAGTTAGTGCCAAGTGTACAAACCCAAGCCAACTAGCCTACAAACCTGCACGGCATTGGAGTGTGGGAGTGTGGGAGGAAACTGAAGAGGCCGGAGGAAACCCACACGGTCACGGGGAGAGCGTGGAAACTCCATGGAGACAACACCCGCAGCTGGGATCGAACTCGGTCTCCGGTGCTGCCAGCGCTGTAAGGCAGCTAATCTACCCGTGTGCCACCATGCCGCTATATGCGCAATTTTCAATTTTTTTTTTAACAAAGCCAATTGGTAAAATTGGTAAGATGTCCCCTTGCTGGCGTATTAGATCTACTTAAGATAGATTTAGGAACCCAATCACGGAGCTGCAGATCTATCTAGGCTGAACCGTGGGATATTTCATCAGCTCACCGCGGATGTTTTGATTGCAGCCCTGTCTTACGAGGCAACGTGTAATGTGCCACAAGAGCTGTGAAGAAGTATGGCGGCTGCACGGAGTAGATTTGAGTTGGCGGCACGGTGGCGCAGCGGTAGAGTTCGAGACCCGCGTTCGATCCCGACTATGGGTGCTGTCTGTACGGAGTTTGTACGTGATCGCGTGGGTTTTCTCCGAGATCTTCGGTATCCCCCCCACACTCCAAAGACGTGGGTTAATTGACTTGGTATCAATGTAAATTGTGCCTAATGCGTGCGTAGGGCAGCGTTAACGCGTGGGGACCGGCGGTCGGTGCGGACTCGGTGGGCCGAAGAGCCAGGTTCCGCGCTGTAACCAAACTAAACAAAACCGACATAAATGTATAATTTATTCATTCACCTAGTCTATTGACGTGTCCAAATAGGTGGGGTACAGGTACAATGAAAAGCTTGCTTGCAGCAGCATTATAAGCAAGTGCAAAGGCACAAATGATATATAATGCATAAATTACACATGTGTTATACAAGACAGTGAAATGAAAAAGGCTACAAAGAAAATAGGTGCAACACAAAATCCACAAACACAACTGCCCTGGCAGAACCATTGTTTCTGCCTGCTCCGCATACCTCAACTCCATCTTGTCCCCCCTGGTCCCATCTCTCCCGACCTATGTCCAAGATACCTCCTCACATGCCGTTCGTCTCTTGATGACTTCCACTTTCTGAGCCCCCACTCCCTCACCTTTACTATGGACGTTCAGTCACTCGACAGCTCCATCCCCCACTAGGAAGGCCTTAAAGCCGTCCGTTTCTTCCTCTACTGCACAACCATCCAATTTCCCTCCACTAACACTCTACTCCGCCTAGCGGAGCTGGTCTTCACCCTCAACACCTTCTCCTTTGACTCCTCCCACTACCTCCAGGTCCAAGGCATAGAGTAGCTATGGGCGCCCGCTACGCCTGCCTCTTTGAAGGGTTCGTTGAACAATCCCTGTTCCAGGCGTACACTGGCCCTATCCCTGAACTCTATCTCTGTTACATCGATGACTACATCGGTGCTGCCTTCTGCACCAGTGCAGAACCCCATCAACTTCACCACCAATTTTCATCCTGCAATCAAATTTACTTGGACCATCTCCGACACCTCTCTTCCCTTTCTTGATCTCCCAGTCTCCATCACAGGAAATAGACTGATGTCTATTACAATGCCACTGACTCCCACAACTATCTCGACTACACCCCTTCCCACCCTGCTTCCTGCAAAGACTCTAGCCCCTACTCCTAATTCCTCCGCCCTTGCTTCCCCTCCGAAGCATCAGAGACAGAGTCCCCCTTGTCCTTACCTCCCACCCCATCTGCCATCGCATACAACACATACTCCTCCGAAATTTCCGCCACCTCCAACAGGATTCCACCACTAGCCACATTTTGTGGGCCCCGAACTGAGAAGATGGTTAGGAGCCAATTGAAAGAGTAGGTAGCTCCAGAGTCACACATACAAGAACTCAAATCCCAAGAAAATAGTAGTGGTGGGCCACGTGGCCATTCAAGCCTGCCGCACTGCTCAATATTATCATGGTTGATCTACCCCGGGCTTCATCTCCTCTTCTGTGCCAAATCCCCACAACTCCCGATTCCCTGAACTTTCAAAAATGCATCCAAAAATATATCCATCTCCACAATGAGCTATTTAACTGCAAATATTAAAAATATTGAATGAACTCGCCTCCGCACTACTCTGGGATGGAGAGCCCAGTGCAGGGCATATATTCTCACTGCAGGGCACCCCCACAGTGATTCCTCCTGTTCTCCGACTCTATCACCACGTTTTAACCCAGACGCACTACCGCAGCCACGTGTGTTTTCTCGGTGCTTGCCTGCGCCTCCATCTTCTCTTCTCTTCTCACACTGCTAACAAGTTTCCTCTATCATTGTTACTTTTTTGCATGTCTTTCATTTGTTTGTTCTATATCACTCTACATTATCGTCTATATCACTCGTTTCCCTTTTCCTTGACTCGCCTGAAGAAGGGTCTCGACCCGAAAACGTCATCCATTCTTTCCCTCCAGGGAGATGCTGCCTGTCCCTCTGAGTTACTCCAGCTTTTTGTGTCTATATACGGGTGACTACCTTCTCTGAAGGACATTCAGTGAAGCAAGGGTCTTAAGCAGTGGTTGTCCATTTAGCAGCAACCAATAATCAATTCCAATGGGTCGGATGGATCCTGAAAGAGAGGTGGAGAGAGCGGGAGATGGGGATGAGGTTTTAAATGGGTACGGAGAGTTAGATGGAGAGCATGTATGCGATTTTGAAGAGAGCATGAGAGTGCATGATTAGACTCGGGGGATATCAAAAGACATGGGGAGCGAGAAGGAGAGTGCGATATGGATGGTATATAAAACGGTACAAAAAGAGAGCAGGAGAGGGAGTATGGAAAGGGAGGGTGAGAGGGAGATTAGTCTGGGCAGGATATTTATTTTAATAAAAAGTGGGATTAGGCTTTGTTTTGAAATCAATGGGAAAGTCTGAATTGGGAGCGGATTAGCGATAGGGTGTGAGAGAATATTATCTGGGCGGAAAATTAATGAGCAGTAGACTGATCAAATCCAATTTGACACTATGTATGTTCTGTGTTTGTTTAGTTTAGTTTAGTTTAGAGATGCAGCGCGGAAACAGGCCATTCAGCCTACTGGGTCCTCGCCGACCGGCGATCCCCGCACACTAACACTATCTTACACACACTAGGGACAATTTACAATTTTACCAAAGCCAATGGACCTACAAACCCGTACGTCTTTGGAGTGTGGGAGGAAACCGGAGATCCAGGAGAAAACCCATGCAGGTCAGGGGGGGAACGTACTGTACAAACTCCGTACAGACAGCACCCGTAGTTGGGAACAAATCCAGGTCTCGGGTGCTGTAAGGCAGCGACTCTACTGCTGCACCACCATGCCTACCATTTGTGTTGGAGTACTTTAAGTCTTCCAAAACCTGCCCCAAAACTTGCATCGCTCACTGCAACACACACAATATTATTCCCCAGATGAATATATGGAGAGGCTCAGCGGCATCTGATTACTGAGCTCTGGCAAATGAGGGGTTAACAGAAATTAGTCTCGCACAGGAAACAGCGAGGAGTTTAAAATGATTGTTCTATTTCTGCACTGTATATTTTGACTTGATTTGCTAGTTGCATCTTGCATGAGTTATTTGTTTCTGATACTCAATTCCAAAGACTTCCTCCTAGGCATCTTCTATCAAAAAGCATCAATAACCGAAAAGTAAATATCTACCAGCGCATCATTATTAGTAGGCCTCAGGCTTTCTTTTCCTGCTACTTTGTAGCAGAGGGACACTGTGAACCATAAAACATGGAAGATTTGCATTCACAGAATTCAAAGTATATTGCGGAGTAAATGTAAAATCATTCAGAATGGAAGGCGACTAGAGAGACACGGGGATTTAAAATGAATTATACTGCGCAATGTAGATCAACGTGCACCCTGATGGAGCTGACTGTGCTTCCTGTGTTTACTCCGCATGGAACTCAATGTTTTGAGGTCAGAGTCAGTCTGTCAGTGTCTTGGCTGTTCCTGCTACTTCTTCTCTTCCATAGAGTCCCCAACGCCACAGCCCACTTCCTCCGTCAGTCGCTCTGTTACTGCAACCAAGCAGGAAATACACACACATATGTATAGGCACATACACGCAAACACACACATATAAATATATATGGACACATACATACACACAGACACACACGCACACATATAAACACACACACACACACATATATATATATAGGCACATACGCACTTATAGACACACACCAGAGCTGCCAACTCTCACGCATTGAGCGGGAGAATCACGCATTTCGCCAAATTCTCACACTCTCACGCTGCTCACAGAATTTCTCACACTCTGTCGTGAGAAATTCTGTGATCAACGAGAATTTCAAAACTAATATCAACTGCATGGGCCGCGGGTGTTGGAGAGCCGGGGCGGAGGGAGAGATGGAGCGGCGGGGGCAGATGCGGACGGGGAGCCAGGGCTGACGAGTCTGACCCCGGAGTTGTGGGGCTGGCAAGTCAAAATATTGAGGGTGAAAATGACTTCAGGACAGTTTGTTAGGAAAATGAAGGAAATGGTTACAGAATACTTACACAGCTGAGTGAGTATAATTTTATGGATGAGAAATTGTGTTCAACCAATTGATTACTTATTTGACAAAGTAACTAGCATGTTACATAACGAGGAAGCCAATGGATGTAGCAAATTTTGTTATACAAAATTTTGTTATACAAAATTTGGTCTGTGAAGTGCCCCATAAAAGATTATTGCGTTAGATAAGCACCTGTGGACTTGAACGTAATAGGTTAAGTCCAGGGGGTCAGATATGGGGCTTTATGTGTGGGCCATATTGTATGCAGAGGGGCTAGGAGCAAGGCCAAGTGTGCATCCAGAGTCAAGGTCTGGAATAGTACTAGGTGTGCAGTCAAAGCTGGGACAATGGGAGTGTTCAGCACTGGGAACCTAAGCAGGTAAGCAGCTATGATCAGGGTAGAATGGGGGGCCAGGTCAGGAATGGACTCAGGGACAGGAATGAGAGAAGGTATGCAACTGGAGTAGTACCAGGTGTGCAGTGAGACCCAGGTTGGTCAACAGGGGCCACGTGCGTGATTATAATCTGATTTCCACACATGAATACACTAAGGTCATTCATGTGCTGCACCTGTTGATCAGAGCCTGGCTCTACTGTGGAATGTAATTAGGAATGTACACACGTATAGACCCTCACACACATATATAGACACACACGCAGTCTAACACACACACACATACACACAAATATATTCACACACATATATATTCATACACACACACACTGTCACACACATACAGGAACACGCAAATGTAGGCACACACACACACGTACAGATACACACACTCACACACACAGATTCACACACATACAGGTACAGATACACACACATACACACACACAAGCGGTCAGACAGACATAAATTAATGTCTTAGGAATAGAATTAGGTTGAGCACAATGGGCTGAAGGGTCTGTTTTTGTGCAGTATAATCCCTGGTGTAGACACAATGCCACTGTGAGACTGGTGTCTACCCAGTGACAACGCACCCATGCACAGCACTGATAACTTCAATGAATCATTCCCATTGATTCCAACTTCACGTTTTTTCAATGAGTCATCCCCATTGATTCTAGCTTCACGTTTTAAACTCTTCAAAAGAAAACTGTTTTCTTAGCAAAATCTCTTGGCTGGCTTGATGGGCTGCCTGCGAGGGGTTCTTAAATTTTTAATATATAATACTCACAGATCTTTCCGTGTGCTGTAAGCAGCTGCAAGAGCCTTCTAATCTAGAACATGAAACTCACCCAAACGTCAGGAGAATTAAAGACAAATGTGGGTCCCATGAAGGTAGAAACAGGTGAAATTATTATGGGGAACAAGGAAATGGCAGAAGAGTTGCATGGGTACTTTGGTTCCATCTTCACTAAGGAAGACACAAACAATCTCCCAGATGTACTAGAGGACAGAGGAGCGAGGGAGACAGAGGAACTGAAAGAAATTTGCATTAGGCGAGAAATAGTATTGGGTAGACTGATGAGACTGAAGGATGATAAATCCCCAGGGCCTGATGGTCTGCATCCCAGGGTACTCAAGGAGGTGGTTCTAGAAATCGTGGACGCATTGGTGATCATTTTTCAATGTTCTATAGATTCAGGATCAGTTCCTGTGGATTGGTGGGTATCTAATTTTATCCCACTTTTCAAGAAAGGAGTGAGAGAGAGAAAACGAGGAATTGTAGACCAGTTAGCCTGACATTGGTTGTGGGGAAGATGCTGGAGTCAATTATTAAAGAAGTAATAACGGCGCTTTGGGATAGCAGCAAAAGGATTGGTCCAAGTCAGCATGGATTTATGAAGGGGAAATCCTGCTTGACTAATCCTCTGAATTTTTTGAGGATGTGACAAGTTAAATGGATAAAGGAGAGCCAGTGGATGCAATAACCAACCTGATCTCCCGGTGGCTCAACACCAACTCCCCCTCCCATTCCGCATCCGACCTTTCTGTCCTGGGCCTCCTCCATGGCCAGAGTGAGGCCCACCGTAAATTGGAGGAACATCACCTTATATTTTGCTTGGGTAGTCTACACCCCAGCGGTATGAACATTGACTTCTCCAATTTTAGGTAGTCCCTGCTTTCTCCTTCTTTCCCCTCCCCTTCCCAGCTTTCCCACAGCCCACTGTCTCCGCCTATTCCTTTCTTCATCCCGTCCCCCCCACCCCCACATCAACCTGAAGAAGGGTCTCGACCCGAAACGTCACCTATTTCCTTCGCTCCATAGATGCTGCCTCACCCGCTGAGTTTCTCCAGCATTATTGTCTACCGACAGTGGAGGTAGTGTATCTGGACTTTCAGAAAGTCTTTGATAAGGTCCCACAGAGGACATTAGTGGGCAAAATTAGAGCACATGGTATTGGGGGTAGCATATTGAAATGGATAGAGAATTGGTTGGTTGGCAGGCAGGAAACAAAGAGTAGGAATAAACGGGTCCCTGTCAGAATGGCAGGCAGTGGCGAGTGGAGTGCCGCAAGGCTCGGTGCTGGGGCCGCAGCTATTTACAATATATATTAATTATTTAGATGATGGGATTAAAAGTAACACTAGCAAATCTGCAGATGACACAAAGGTGGGTGACAGTGTGAACTGAGACGAGGATGCTAGGAGGTTGCAGAGTGACTTGGACAGGTTGAGTGAGTGGGCAGATGCCTGGCAGATGCAGTATAATGTAGATAAATGTGAGGTTATCCACTTTGGCGGCAAGAACAAGGAGGCAGATTATTATCTCAATGGTGTCAGATTAGGAAAAAGGAAAGTGCAACGAGACCTGGGTGGCCTTGTACACCAGTCACTGAAAGTAAACATGCAGGTACAGCAGGCAGTGAAGAAAGCTAATGGCCTTCATAACGAGAGGATTTGAGTATAGGAATAAAGATGTCCTTCTGCAGTAGTACAGGGCTCTGGTGAGACCACACCTGGAGTATTGTGTTTAAGAAGGAACTGCAGATGCTGGAAAATCAAAGGTAGACAAAAATGCTGGAGAAACTCAGTGGGTGAGGCATCTATGGAGTAAACATTCTGGAGTATTGTGTGCAGTTCTGGTTTGCTAATTTGAAGAAGGACATCCTTGCTATTGAGGAAGCGAAGCGTAGGTTTACGAAGTTAATCCCCGGGATGACGGGACTGTCATATGAGGAGAGATTGGAAAGACTGGGCTTGTATTCACTGAAGTTTAGAAGGATGAGAGGATATCTTATAGAAACGTATAAAATTACAAAATTACAAGCTAGAGTCCAGAACCACGAGCCACAGTCTAAGAATAAAGGGGAGCCCATTTAAGACAGATGAGAAAAAAAAATGTCACCCAAATTGTTGTGAATTTGTGGAGTTTTCTGCCACAGAAGGTAATAGAGGCCAATTCACTGGATGAATTTAAAGGAGTTAGATAGATCTCAAGGGGCTAGCGGAATCAAGGGATACGGGGAGAAGGCAGACACGGGTTACTCATTGTGATGATCAGCCCGTGATCACAATGAATGGCGGTGCAGGCTCGAAGGGCCAAATGCAACTATTTTCTATGTTAATTCTTGTGCTCCTTGGCCCAGATTATTAGATTACTGCAGCAAATCTCTCTCAAAGAAAAATAAACTGCAAACTTATCATTGCGTTTGCAGTTATTGATTTTCCACCCTTGCTGCATTATGTCAGACAAATCAATCTTCGCAAATATATTTGCTTTTTGTCTTAACTCTTTTCACCTTAACTCTTCGTCTGCCGAGCAGTTTATAGGTTATCTTTTTTTTCGCTAAAATTCTGTCATCCCGCTTTTCCAGTTTTGAGTGTATCGTTGAATGCAGGTGTTCCATGTGCACGCACTATAAGGACCACAGGTGGGGCATTCATGTCCCGACATTAACCGTCTCCATGTGCATACAAAAGAACTGCAGACGCTGGTTAACACAGAAGGACACAGGTGCTGGAGGAACTCAGCAGGTCAAACAACATCTCTGGAGAGCAGAGGGTAGGCGACTTTTCGGACCGAGACCACTGCTTCAGGAAGAAAGAGGAAGTGGGAGAGGAAAGAAAGAAAGAAAGAAAGAAAGAAAGAAAGAAAGAAAGAAAGAAAGAAAGAAAGAAAGAAAGAAAGAAAGAAAGAAAGAAAGAAAGAAAGAAAGAAAGAAAGAAAGAAAGAAAGAAAGAAAGAAAGAAAGAAAGAAAGAAAGAAAGAAA
This sequence comes from Okamejei kenojei, assembly GCA_035221665.1. NCBI lineage: Eukaryota > Metazoa > Chordata > Chondrichthyes > Rajiformes > Rajidae > Okamejei > Okamejei kenojei. Next base: position 15,016,126 of record CM069152.1, on the reverse strand, counting down.
GAAAGAAAGAAAGAAAGAAAGAAAGAAAGAAGAAAGGAAGAAAGAAAGAAAGAAAGAAAGAAAGAAAGAGAGAAAGAGAGAGAGAGAGAGAGAGAGAGAGAGAGAGAGAGGAGAAAAAAAAAAGAAAGAGAGAAAGAGAGAGAGAGAGAGAGAGAGAGAGAGAGAGAGGAGAAAAAAGAAAGAAAGAAAGAAAGAGAGAGAGAGAGAGAGAGGAGAAAGAAAGAAAGAAAGAAAGAAAGAGAGAAAGAGAGAGAGAGAGAGAGAGAGAGGAGAAAAAAAGAAAGAAAGAAAGAAAGAAAGAAAGAAAAAGAAAGAAAGAAAGAAAGAAAGAAAGAAAGAAAGAAAGAAAGAAAGAAAGAGAGAAAGAAAGAAAGAGAGAAAGAAAGAAAGAGAGAGAGAGAGAGAGAGAGAGAGAGAGAGGAGAAAGAAAGAAAGAAAGAAAGAAAGAAAGAAAGAAAGAAAGAAAGAAAGAAAGAAAGAAAGAAAGAAAGAAAGAAAGAAAGAAAGAAAGAAAGAAAGAAAGAAAGAAAGAAAGAAAGAAAGAAAGAAAGAATGACCTTATGACCTCTTAGCTGCTTCTCTAGTTGCTGGTAGGATGGTTCAGTTGCCTGATTAGAGCTGGGAAGAAACTGTCCTTGATTCTGGAGGTGTGCGTTTTCACACTTCTATACCTCTTGCCCGATGGGAGAGGGGGAAGAGGGAGTGGCGGGAGTGCATCTGTCGTATCATCTGCTCTCCACGTCACAGATGTCATCCGTTGTGTTCTAGGTTCAGCCCGTGGTGCTTGACACCCTTTCCATTGTTGGCCCTTGATGTTGCTTTGTGATAGACCACATGCCCTGCATGCTTTTGGCAGGGGCGCTAACACATCAGTCAGATCTGCCTCACAAATACATTGGCGGCACGTAGATGCCACCTTGATCTTCCATGGGAATTTTTGGAGGACAAAAGGCAGTATCTGAATTTCAAACTGTGCGTCCCTTTTTCTGAAGAAGGGTCTCGGCCCGAAACGTTCCCCGCTCCTTCTCTCCAAAGAGGCTGCCTGTCCCGTTGAGTTGGTCCAGCATTTTGCGTCTATCTTCTGTCTCTTTTTCCTTGCCTTTACATCTCCATCCGTTTTCCACCTGTATTTAGTTACATGCCTAAAAATGTTTTGTCATCGTCTGGTACATTCGATTATCTTCAGATCATTGTGCACAGATGAGCAGATTGAGAAGAATCTTGAATAGACCAGGCACGATCTTATGGAGTTTCTGATGTGTTTCACTTATTACCAGCGTGCTTCCACACGCTAGATTAGGAACGAACATTATAACCAGACTTTCAGCTAATCTTCATTCACTCCTATATCTTCTTTCCCCAAGCCGAACGCAAAAACACTTGACTACACTTGCTAATCTAGCCTAATTTTCTCTCTCTCTCTCTTTATCTGTGTGGATTCCTTTTTAAGTTCTGGTACTATCTTCACACACTGTTTTCTTTGGGTTTATCGACCTGATATTTGTCAGAAGTCACCTATTTCAATGTCCCATTTAACCCTCTGGGGAGTTTCAGCAATCAGTGTTTTCTTTTCTTCCGATGCAAATGTGTGCACTCTGCTTCCAAAGTGGTTTCTGCTTCAAAAGGGTCTTATTGTTCAATTGCTCTTTCACCTGCCACTTTGGAACAGTGACGTATGCGGTTCGAAATGTTTCCTCTCAGTTCACAGGGTTTGATCTGATCTGTGTAGCCTTTGGACCTTCCCCTTGGATTCCACATAAGGTCATAAGCTTCCAAGTGATAAGAGCAGAATTAGGCCATTCGGCCCATCAAGTCTACTCCACCATTCAATCGTGGCTGACCTATCTCTCCCTCGTAACCCCATTCTCCTGCCTTCTCCCCATATCCCCTGACACCCGTGTTAATCAAGAATCCATCTACCTCTGCCTTAAAAATATCCACTGGTGGCCTCCACAGCCTTCTGTGTCAAAGAATTCCCTCTGACTAAAGAAATTCCTCCTCATCTCCTTCCTGAAGACTATGACCTCTAATCCTAGACTCTCCCACTGGTGGAACATCCTCTCCACATCCACTCTATCCAAGTCTTTCGCTATTCAGTACGTTTCAATAAGGTCCCCCCTCACTCTTCTGAACTCATGGATTATCCCTTGAATGGGATGTTCCTGTTTCCTCTCCATTTGAAAGATGGGCTGATGGATTAATTGGCCACTGTAAATTACTCTCAATTAATTTAACGGCAAATAAATCAATATGAAATTGGATGGGCACGTACGAGGGAATTAGCTTACAAGGATACAGAAGACAAGGAATGTTGACGGAAGGGATAGTCCTGCTGGGATAATGGGCTGAATGGCCCCCTTCCATGTAGTAAGTAAGTATATCTGGAGCAGAAGCAAGTTTAATTTCTTATTTTATTTTTCCTTAGTTAAGTTAGACACAAAATGCTGGAGTAACTCTGGCAGCATCTCTGGAGAAAAGGAATAGGTGATGTTCCGGGTCAGGACCCTTCTTCAGACTGAGGGGAGAGGGGAAACCAGAGGTGCAAACCCGGGTCTCTGGCGCTGTAAGGCAGCAACTCTAGTTGGGCCATTATGCTGCCCTCTGTGTGATAGGTTTCTACATGGGCAATAACATCTAGCCCTTCCCATAATACTGGCCAGAGACAGTCCTCTGATTTATTTAGAAACATAGAAACATAGAAAATAAGTGCAGGAATAGGCCATTCGGCCCTTCAAGCCAGCACCGCCATTCGATATGATCATGGCTGGTCATCTAAAAAATCAGTACCCCGTTCCTGCTTTTTCCTCATATCCCTTGATTCCGTTCGGCCTAAGAACTATACCTAATGACCCTATCCCACTTAGGAAACCTGAACGGAAACCTCTGGAGACTTTCCCCACCCCACCCAGGGTTTCCGTGCGGTTCCCGGAGGTTTTCGTCAGTCTCCCAAACGGTCGAAAGTGGTTTCCGCTTCTTCTATGTTCCGGTGATTATATGTTCCGGTGATGGAATTGACAAAAACCTTCGGGAACCTCCGGGAACCGCACGGAAACCTTGGGTGGGGCGCAAAGTCTCCAGAGGTTTCCCGTTCAGGTTTCCTAAGTGGGACAGGGGCATTACTCTCTATTGAAAACATCTAGTGAATTTAACCCTTGCAGACAACAGAGTTTGTTATTGGGTTAGATTTGAATCCAGACCCTAAAGGGAGAAGCAGTGTGGCGACTGACTGTATAATCCAGTCCTCTGGGGAATGATGACTTCCATTATCTTCTAAATAAATAGTTGATTGCCTAAAAATACTAATTATGCTAATGTTTTATTTATTGATAGATTTACATCATCTGAAATATTCATCAGGCTCCTACTCCTGAAAGAATTATACAGCGATCCAAGATGGTACAATTGATTCACAAAGTAGATGTGATTGTCAGCATGTACTGAATCCCAAATGGAGTCATTGGCGTCCCAAATATTCCCATTTTATAAATATCCAGTGGACCAAACCTCATTCATTCCCTTTGTCCAGAAGCCCGAAGAATTAATTCTGTGGGTGTGGATTGTGTGCAGTTTTGGTCTCCTCGTTTGTGGAAGGGCATTCTTGCAATTGAGGGAGTGCAGCGCAGGTTCACCAGGTTAAATCCCGGGATGGCGGGACTGACATTTGATGGAATAATGCATTGACTGGTCTTGTATTCACTGGAATTTAGAAGGATGAGTGGGGATCTTATAGAAACATATACAATTCTTAAGGGATTGGACAGGCTAGATACAGGAAACATGTTCCTGATGTTGGGGGAGTCCAGAACCAGGGGTCACTGTTTAAGAATAAGAATTTAGGACTGAGATGAAGGAAGACTTTTTTCACCCAGAGAGTTGTGAATCTGTGGAATTCTCTGCCACAGAAGGCAGTGGAGCCCAATTCATTGGATGTTTTCAAGAGAGAGTTAGATGTAGCTCTGAGGGCTAATGGAATCAAGGGATATGGGGAGAAAGCAGGAACAAGGTACTGATTTTGGATGATCAGCCATGATCATATTGAGTGGCGGTGCTGGGTCGAAGGGCCGAATGGTCTACTCCTGCACCTATTTTCTATGTTCTACGTTTCTATGCATGTGGAGAGGATGTTTCCACTAGAGGGAGAGTTTAGGACCGGAGGCCACAGCCTCAGAATAAAAGGTTGTACCGTTGAAAAGGAGATGAGGAGGAATTTCTTTATTCAGAGGGTGGTGAATCTGTGGAATCCATTGCCACAGACAGTTGTGGAGGCAAAGTCAACGTATATTTTTAAGGCGGAGTCAAGAGTCAAGAGAGTTTTATTGTCATGTGTCCCAGATAGATTGACAGATTCTTGATTAGTAAGAGTGTCAGCAGTTATAGAGCAAAGGCAGGAGAATGGAGGTTGAGCGGGAAAGATAGATCAGCCATGATTGAATGGCGGAGCAGACTTGATGGGCCAAATGGCCTAATTCTGCTCCTATAACATGATATTATGAACTTCAAGTTCACTCCCATTCTGCAGGATCCCAATGAATCAACACTTGCCCAAAGCACTCACCTACAGACCAGTACCAATGGTCTAAACTCCTTTCCAAGGACATCTTTGCACAGAGTCTCAATAGGCCACGTGGTCACAGTAGCACAGCGGATAGACTAGGAGCTGGAGGTTCCGACCACAGATCCAGAATCGCAAGTTCAAGTCGCACCTTGGGGCATCTAAACGCATTCAAGCAGCTAAATAAGATGGTGCCAAAGCCAGGTAACTCTCTGCGTGCTGGTCCCAGAAGTGGACCTTCTATCATTCATTACTATCGCTCCACTCTCGGAGCGGCACGCTGGCGCAGCGGTAGAGTTGCTGCCTCACAGCGCCAGACACCCGGGTTCGATCCTGACTGCGGGCGCTGTCTGTACGGACTTTGCACGTTCTCCCCGTGACCCGCGTGGGTTTTCTCCGGCACGCTCTCGTTCCGTCCCACACTCCAAAGACGTACAGGTTTGTAGGTTGCTTGGCTTGGTTTAATTGCGTGTAGGATAGTGTTAGTGTGTGCGGAAGGCCGAGTGACTTGTTCGCATGCTGTATCTCTAAACTAAACTGGTTTAAACTCTCAAAGCCATTGCAATGTGATTTATAATGGACCAAGCCCCTTCCCGTTTATTCCCAGTGTACTGAATCCCAATGGACATTTTACTCGTTCCTATTAAATAGAACGTTAAACTAATATTTGATCACAGCATGGTGAATGACTTACAACATTTTTGCCACCGTGTTTATTCTGGGAGTACGCATTGTTTGTCTGTCTAATCCACTCACAATGGACCATTAAAACATTAATTGCAGTTAAGGAATGAATATGCTTTGTGGCATGATGTTATGTTCTGATGTTCTCTGTTGAAATTCTGAATGAACTATTGAGTAGTTTATGAAAAAAAACAGTTTTTTTTTAAAAGTATCCATTCTACAAATGCTAATCAAGGGATGAGTTGTTCTTTTGACAGGCTTGTCAATACTTCTCAGAGCCTAAGTGAATTGGTTAGAACCCAGGGGAGAAACTTCTGCTTGAGAGAGAGCATGTTGATTTACCAATACCCTATTCACTTGGCCTTGCACGATCAGTATATTTTCCCCATTATTTCACCTCTTCTCCCAACGGTGTTGAATATCTCTGCTCAAGCCGTTCTGTAGGTGGTGCAGCTGTTCAGCATCTTGCAGCAAAGAAAAATTGGATCAGGTGAGGAATCTACTCAATCAGAATCATCCCTAAAATAGATCTGACCAGATACCTGACTAATTACATTCTCAAGCAAGGGTCATATGGTCATAAGGTCATAAGTGATGGGAACGGAATTAGGCCATTTGGACCATCAAGTCTACTCCCCCATGCAATCGTGGCTGATCTATCTCTCCCTCCTAACCCCATTCTTCTGGCTTCTCCCCATAACCCCTGACAGCCATCAGGGATCAAGAATCTACAGTATCTCTGCCTTAAAAATATCCATTGACTGGATATTTTTGGCTGGATATTGCTGGCTCGAAGGCCCGAATGGCCTACTCCTGCACCCATTGTCTATTGACTTGGCCTTCTGTGGCAAAGAATTCCACATTCATTGAAGCAAAGTTCCTCAAACTGGGGTCAACTAATCCAGAGAGACACAAAGTGCTGGAGCAACTCAGCGGGTCAGGCAGCATAGAAACATAGAAACATAGAAATTAGGTGCAGGCCATTCAGTTCGAGCCTGCACCGCCATTCAATATGATCAATCATCCAACTCAGTATCCCGTACCTGCCTTCTCTCCATACCCTCTGATCCCCTTAACCACAAGGGCCACATCCAACTCACTCTTAAATATAGCCAATACTGGCCTCAACTACCCTCTGTGGCAGAGAGTTCCAGAGACTCACACTCTCTGTGTGAAAAAAGTCTTTCTCATCTCGGTCTTAAAGGATTTCCCCCTTATCCTTAAGCACCCTGTCCTGGACTTCCCCCAACATCGGGAACAATCTTCCTGCATCTAGCCTGTCCAACCCCTTATTTTGTAAGTTTTCTATAAGATCCCCTCTCAATCTCCTAAATTCCAGAGAGTATAAACCGAGTCTATGTCTTTCTTCATAAGACAGTCCTGACATGGAATCCTGGTGACCTTCTCTGCGCTCCCTCTATGGCAATAATGTCCTTCCTCAGATTTAGAGACCAAAACTGTACGCAATACTCCAGGTGTGGTCTCACCAAGACCCTGTACAACTGAAGTAGAACTCCCTGCCCTGTACTCAAATCCTTTTGCTATGAAAGCTAACATACCAACTGCCTGCTGCACTGCATGCCTACTCTTCAATGACTGGTGTACCATGACACCCAGGTCTCGCTGCATCTCCCCTTTCCTAATCGGCCACCATTTAAATAATAATCTGCTTTCCTGTTTTTGCCACCAAAGTGGATAACCACACATTTATCCACATTATACTGCATCTGCCAAACATTTGCCCACTCACCCAGCCTATCCAAGTCACCTTGCAGTCTCCTAGCATCCTCCTCACAGCGAACACTGCCCCCCAGCTTAGTGTCATCCGCAAACTGGAGATATTGCCTTCAATTCCTCATCCAGATCATTAATATATATTGTAAATAGCTGGGGTCCCAGCACTGAGCCCTGCGGTACCCCACTAGTCACTGCCTGCCATTGTGAAAAGGACCCGTTTACCTCCTACTCTTTGCTTCCTGTTTGCCAGCCAGTTCTCTATCCACATCAATACTGAACCCCTAATACCGTATGCTTTAAGTTTGTATACTAATCTCTTATGTGGGACCTTGTCGAAAGCCTTCTGGAAGTCCAGATATACCACATCCACTGGTTCTCCCTTATCCACGCTACTAGTTACATCCTCGAAAAATTCCACAAGATTCGTCAGACATGATTTACCTTTTGTAAATCCATGCTGACTTTGTCCAATGATTCACCACTTTCCAAATGTGCTGCTATCCCCATCTTTAATAACTGACTCTAGCAGTTTCCCCACTACCGATGTTAGACTAACTGGTCTGTAATTCCCCGTTTTCTCTCTCCCTCCCTTCTTAAAAAGAGGGGTTACATTTGCTACCCGCCAATCCTCAGGAACTACTCCAAATCTAAAGAGTTTTGAAAGATTATCACTAATGCATCCACTATTTCCTGAGCTACTTTCCTTAAGTACTCTGGGATGCAGCCTATCTGGCCCTGGGGATTTATCGGTCTTTAATCTATTCAATTTACCCAACACCACTTCCCCGACTGACCTGGATTTCACTCAATTCCTCCTTTGACCCACAGTCCCCTGCTATTTCCGGCAGATTATTTATGTCTTCCTTAGTGAAGACGGAACCAAAGTAGTTATTCAATTGGTCCGCCATATCCTTGTTCCCCATGATCAACTCACCTGTTTCTGACTGCAAGGGACCTACATTTGTTTTAACTAACCTCTTTCTCTTCACATATCTATAAAAATGCAGTCAGTTTTATGTTCCCTGCCAGTTTTCTTTCATAATCTATTTTTCCTTTCCTAATTAAGCCCTTTGTCCTCCTCTGCTGGTCTCTGAATTTCTCCCAGTCCTCTGGTATGCTGCTTTTTTTCTGGCTACTTTGTACCCATCATCCTTTGCTTTGATACTATCCCTGATTTCCCTTGTTATCCAATACCTTCCCCGATTTATTCTTTTGCCAAACTGGGATGAACAATTTTTGTAGTTCATCCATGCTGTCTTTAAATGTCTTCCATTGTATATCCACCGTCAACCCTTTTAGAATTAATTGCCAGTCAATCTTGGCCAATTCACATCTCATACCCTCAAAGTTACCTTTCTTTAAGTTCAGAACCATTGTTTCTGAATTAACAATGTCACTCTCCATCCTAATGAAGAACTCAACCATATTATGGTCACTCTTGCCCAAGGGGGCACGTACAACAAGACTGCTAACTACCCCTTCCTCATTACTCAAAACCCAGTCTAAATAGCCTGCTCTCTCGTTGGTTCCTCTACATGTTGATTTAGATAACTATCCCGCATACATTCCAAAAAATCCTCTTCCTCAGCACCCCTGCCAATTTGATTCACCCAATCTATATGTAGATTGAAGTCTCCGGAGAAAAAGAATGGGCGATGTTTCCGGTCGGGAACCTTCACCAGACTGGAAGTGTACGGGAGGGAACCGGAGATATGAAAAGGCCAGAACAAAGCAGGGCCGGCAACAGATGACCAAAGAAAGGGTGGAGCCCACAATGGCCCATTGTTGTCTGGGGAAGAGGTAATAACAAAGGGATACAAGGTTGCAAACAGTGGAACTAGTAGGACAACGAGGGAGGGAGGGAATGCACGGATTACTGGAAATTAGAGAAATCAATATTCATGCCGTTGAGTTGCAAGTTGCCCAAGTGATTCAAATACCTAATCCTGTCCCTTTCCTTCACCTGGCCACTGAGAAACATTACCATAGTATCGGTATTTGTATTGGTCTATTATTGTCGTCTGTACGTAGACACAGTGAAAAACGTTGTTTGTGTCCTATCAGTCAAATTACAGGATCGGCAGCCTCCAGCAAGCTGCTGGCAGACACACAAGGAGCCCCACAGTGTGGGTGGTAGGACCATGAAGTCCACATGGAATAAGACAAGTTGATACAATGCTTGAGTTATAAATGGCATTTACAATGACAATGTTCACATTTTATGTCTGGATATGCAAATTTAGTTTCTTTAAAATCTTTCAGTTCCAGAGGTTGGACAAACTTGGGTAGTTTTCTCTGGAACGCCGGAGGTTGAGGGCAAATCTGATATATGTGTGTATAATAATGAGAGGCATAGATATGGGTAGACAGTCAGCTTATTGGGAAGTATAATTTTGATGAGGGACTGAATCAGGTTGTGATACACTCTGCTGCATTTTGCAAACCGTTTTCTATGAAAATAATCAGTTCATGAGAATCGGGGACACTCTGGTTGAGGTCTGTCATTTTCATTCCTGAGTCCGTTAAATGGTATACTGCACATGAGTACAATCAAGCCATAACCAAGCACAACAGGTAGCGCAAAGAGAAAAATTACAAATTGCAGAATATAGTGTTACAGCATCAAAGTATTACAGCTACAAAGAAAGTGCAGTTTAAAAAAAGTGCAAGGTACGCAAGGAGGTAGGTTGGGAGATTGGAAGAACACACTAGCTCATGAAAGGACCGTTCAGTAGTCATGGGGAAGAAGCCACTCCAGAATCAGGTGGTACTTGCTTTCAAGCCTTTGTATATTCTTGTCGATGGGAGAGGGGAGAAGAGGGAATGACCAGGGTGAAGATGGTCTTTCACAATGTTGGCTGCTTTCTCAGGGCAGCTTGAAGTAGATAGCATCGGTGAGGGGGGAGGTTAGTTTGTGTGATGGACTGGTCTACATCAACGACTCTGCAATTTCAGAGCTGCTGCCAAACCAAGATGTAGAAACAAAGAACTGCAGATGCTGTTTATACCAAAGAGGGACACAAAGTGCTGGAGTAACTCAGCGGGTCAGGCAGCATCTCTGGAGAAAAAGGACAGGTGACGTTTCAGACTCAAGAGTCTGAAGAAGGGTCCTGACACGAAACCTCACCTCTCCTTTTTCTCCAGAGATGCTGCTTGACCCACTGAGTTACTCCAGCACTTTGCGCCTATCTGCAGCCAAAACCAAGCTGTGATCTTTCCCAATGGAATGTTTTCTACGGTGGAAACTGGTGAGAGTCACTCTGGACATCCGAACATCTTTAATCTTCACAGGATGTAGAGGCATTGGTGTGCTTTATTGGCCATGGCTTCAATGTGGTTAGTCCAGGACAAATTGTTGGTGATATTTCTGCCTAAACTCTGTTGCACATTGAGCTCTCGACCATCTCCATTTTAGCACCATTGATGGTGACCAGGGAGTGTACACCATCTTGTGTCCTCAACTCATGCTCTTTACCAAGTTCTTTGTCTTTACCAGAGTTGGTGCGGATGAATGACATTGGCGCACCATTTGTTTAATATTTCTATGTCCGCACCTTTCCTTTGTGCTTGCGTTTCTGTTCCCTTTGCTACTCCTTCAGGTTCTGAGCCAATTCACAAGTCTTTGTGTGCAGGTGTAGTTTAGCGATACAGAGAGGACACCGGCCCTTTGGCCCACCGAGTCCACACCGACCAGCAGTTCCTGCACGCTAACACTATCCCACACACGCATATTTATTACCAGGGCCATTAACCTACAAACCTGCACGTCTTTGGGGTGTGGATGGAAACCGAAGATCTCGGAGAAATCGTGGGGAGAACGTACAAACGCGTACAGACAGCACCCGTGTAGTCAGGGTCGAACCTGGGTCCCTGGCGTTGTAAGGCAGCAACTCTACCGCAGCCCAACTATACCGCCATGTGTGTGAAAGATCCCTCTACGGAAACAACCAGACATTGTCCAAAAAAAGCATTGAACTTCCTCTACCATTGATGCCCTGAAATTAGTCTCAACCACAATGTCATGTTGCATTGTGAAGACTCGCATAAGAACTGCTCTCTCGGAGAATCTGCCGCGTCTGAAATGTTCTCAGGAGTATATTCGAGAGAAGGTTATTAACTCCTGGCAGATAGATTCTATCATTCCACAATGGGAATAGAAAATTCCCATCATCAGACATACAGCCTTGCTTCTTTCTAAGCCTCACATTATTTTGAAGAGTACCAATTAATGTGAGGCTCCACAGTGTTCCCAGTCCTCATAAGCACAGAAATAGGCACTTCAGCCCAGCACATCCATACCGAGCATTGTACCCATCCAAATATCCTGTTTCCCAGCACGCGGTCCGTAGCCTTCTATGTCTTGGCCATTCAAGTCCATGTGTAGATACCTTGTACAAGTTGTGAGGGTCGCTGCCTCCCCCACCCACTCTGGGGATGACTTCCGAATTCCCACCACCCTCAGAGTCAATAAGGTTCTTCCTCAGACCTTCCAAATCTCTGACTGTTTCCCTTTCACCTGTGCTCTTAAATCCCTCTGCTTAGTTTAATTTAGAGCTACAGCATGGAAACCCGAGCACGTGGTCTATCCTGGGCACTAGGGATGATTTAGAGAAGTCAGTTAACTTTCAAGCCTGCATGCCTTTGGAGTGCGGTTGTAAATCATTTATTGTTTAGCACGGGTGTCAAGGATTATGAGGAGAAGGCAGGAAATTGGGATTAGGAGGCAGAGAGCAGCCATGATTGAATGGCAGAGTAGACTCGATGGGCCGAATGGCCTCATTCTACGCCTATAACTTGTGAACTTGTGAAACCAAAGCACCCGGAGCAAACCCAGGCAGTCCAAAGGGGGGATACATATAAACTCCGTACAGACTGCACGCAAAATCAGGATCGAACTGGGATCCCTGGCGCAGGAAGGCAGAAACTCTACCGCTGCGCCACCGTGCCACCCTCTGCTATAGGGGTACATTTTCTACAATTCAGACTACCTCTAATTTCAAGTTGAGATATTGCAGAAATGAGGCATGGCTTATTCATCGGAAATGTTGCCAAGTTGTGGCTGAGGATAGCAAATCTCTGTGGAAATCTATTCAAATTGCATTTTCTCCGTGCATTTACTGGAGGCCAGCACTTTCAGCAATATGCAACATCCTACTCCAGTCCTTTTTGACTTGACCTGTAAATATATCTATTTTTTAGTTCAGCCTGAAGGATCAGGCTGATTGTTTTGCTAATGTGCATAGTTTGAGTTTCAATTTAGTTTATTGTCACATGTACCAAGGTACAGAGAAAAGCTTTTGTTGCGAGCTAACCAGTCAGCGGAATGACAAATACATGATTACAATCGGGCCGTCTACAGCGTACAGATGCACGAGGACGGGAATAACGTGAATAACGCTTAGTGCAAGATAAAGTGATGAAAGATGGTGGTGAATCTGTGGAACTCATTGCCGCAGAGGGCTGTGAAGGCCAAGTCAATGGATATCTTTGAGGCAGAGATAGATAGATTATTGACAAGTATGGGTTCAGGGGTTATGGGGAGAAGGGAGTAGAATGGGGCCAAGAGGGAACGATGGATCAGCCATGATTGAATGACAGAATAGACTTGATGGGCCGAATGGCTTAATTCTGCTCTTATCACCTATGAAGCTATGAAGATAGTCCAATGGTCTCCAATGCGGTAGATGGTAGCTCAGGACTGCTGCCCTAGTTGTTGGTAGGATGGTTCAGTTGCCTGATAACAGCTGGGATGAAGAAAATCAGAGCTTGGAAGTGCCTGAGGAGGTTGTTGTTCGGGAGAATCAGCCAACATGTGGAAGGCTACACAGATATTGCTTGACAAGAGAGTTTATGGAAACTGGCTCACGTCCATAAGCGAAAGACCGGGTTGGGAAAAAGCTTGGCCGTTATTTATGAGATGTGCGAATCCAGGCCACGTTCTGGAGATGAAAACCATTAAAACAACTTTGGAACAAAAACGGGAAAACGTTGGAAATACTGAGGAGGACCGGCACCAACTTTGAAGTGAAAAACACAGTTAACATTCAATGGCTCAATGGTACTTTACTGTTGCATGCATCCAGATACAGTGACATTATTTGCTTTGAATACAATTTCATGGTGTATGGGTAGGACAGGTTTAGAGGGATATGGGCCAAACGCAGGCAGATGGGACTAGTGTAAATGTTGGCCGACGGTGGCAAGTTTGACCAAAGGGCCTATCTCCACGCTGAAAGATACTATGACTCTCTGTGGCTCTAATTCAGCAAAATCAGGGCGCTACCAACGACCTCACTGGAGACCCTCGGACTATCTTTAATCGGACTTTGCTGGACTTCATCTTGCACTAAACGTTATCCATTTATCCTATCTCTGTACACTGTGCATCACTCGATTGTAATCGTGTATGGTCTTTAAGCTGACTGGTTAGCGCACGACAAAAAGCAATTCACTGGACTTCGATACACATGGCAATTAAATGAATTAAACTAAACAATTATGAATAAGTAAAAGAGTGTAACGGTTTTCCGTGTAAGGATAGTAGACTTCACCGAGGCAGTACAGTGAGAGTCACCATGTTTATGACGCCATCTCGTGCCCTTCAATTTTCAAGTTCAACCGCGGCAGACGCCTCCCAGCGAGCCGCGGAGTAGGCGATGCCGGAGCCCCCAGCGGGTCGGAGTCGGGACCTGCACTCCGCGAGTTGACACAGCCAAGCGGCTGGGGCCTGGGCCGGCGCCAACGGAGGCGCTCGGAGAGGACCCGGCAAGGATAAAGCGGAGAGCTCGGTGTGTACAATGGCGCCGACCGACCGTCAAGGACGGACCACGTGGAAGTGAGGACACTGCTGCCTGGGGGAAGGAACAAGGAGGATCCAGCATGGGGAGGGGGGGGTAAAGCAAAGGTGGTGCGGGCAAGGGTACTTTGTCAGCAACCTTCTGTAGGGACTGTTTGCGTACCTTGGAAAAGCATGCAAAGAATATCACTGTGACTTGTCATATGTGACAATAAAGTATTCATTCATAAAGTATTATTTCATTCATTCATTCAAGTCCTTAAAATAGCATTGGGTCAGTGTGCAGGGGTCGGCCAGGCCTGGCGATGTTGTCCATGTCCTCCACCGCTGCTCTACCGTTCCAGTTTGAAGATTCATTGTCAGAGCTTCTTATGAAGGGTCTTTGACCCAAAACATTCAATCTGCTTCTCTCTCCAAAAATGTTGCCTGACCTGCTGAGAGTTTTGAGCATTTTTTTTCCCATTCTAATTTCAGGTTCTGGCGAGCACGGGAGGGGAATTTGGAGTCTGGTGGGATTTGGGTCCCATCTGGTGGACAAATATGGGAATGGGAAAGATCCGCACAAATGAGGTTCCTTCCCACCTTAGTTTCAAGTGCGGAACACTTGGAGTTGGTCTGCCAAGGATACTGGATCTCCCGGTTGCTAACCATTTTAACTCCCCTTCACATTTCCTCACTGACCTTTCTATCCTGGGCCTCCTCCATTGCCAGTGAGGCCACAAGCAAACTGGAGGAACGACATCTCATATTCCTACTTGGTAGCTTAAAACCCAACAGTATGAACATCGAATTCTCCAATTTTAAGTAATTAACCTACAAACAACACCTTTCTTCACCCCCCCCACCCACCCCCCCCCCCCCCCCCCCCCCCCCCCATCTGGACTCACACCCATTACACCATTCCCCCTCCCCTTCCATCGATATGCCTTCCTCTGGTTTCACAATTTTCAACTCTGCTGCACTTATCTCATACTTATCTCACTCGCCAGCTTTTACCCAATCCCCACCTCACTTTCCCAGCGTCCGCCCACCGACACCTATCCGTCTGAAGAAGGGCCTCGACTCAAAACGTTGTCCATCCAATTCCCTCCACAGATGCCGCCTGACCCGCTGAGTTCTTCCAGCACTTTGTTCAGTTTTAATTGAGAGAAACACCGCGGACACTGGCCCTTCTCCCACCGAATCCGCACAGACCAGTGATCCCCGTGCACTGATGCTATCCGACACGCTGGTGACAAATTACAACTTTTACCAAAGCCAATTAAACTACAAACCTGCACGTCTTTGGAGTGTGGGGGGAAACCGGAGCACCTGGAGAAAACCCACTCGGGTTCACACTCGGGACAACGTACAAACTCAGTACCGACAGCACCCCCCGTAGTCAGGATCGAACCCGGGTCTCCGGCGCTGTAAGGCAGCAACTCTACCCCTGCGCCACCGTGTCGCCGTGTTTTGTTCAAGTTCCCAGCACCTGCAGTTTCTTGTGTCCCCGCCTTCCTCTATAAGGTTTAATTGACATCGTGAGAATTGCTTGGGGAAGTCTTTCCTACAGATCTGGTACACGGTGTTTCAAAACCAAATGTTCTTTCTAATCTCTCAGCTATTAATGAGTCATTAATCTTAAAACCATTTCACTCAGTTCTGTGTCAGGCATCTGCTACGACGTACAATAAACTTTGGTAACTGTTCCAACAGCAAAGGTTTTGCTCCACACTCTACTCGGAGTCCCAACAGAGGAGAGGAATCTAACTAAAGGCAAAAATAATTGGTGATGAAAGGATTTTCAGTCTTAACCTATTCGAGGTTCTCTCAGCAACACAGGAGATTGGCAATGTCCTCTTTCATCCTCAGGATTCAGTTCACATTCAGCCTAATATAATCGGGTTGAAGTTGCTGCAATGTACAGCACTCGCAAGCTTAAATAAAATGAGCTTTATTCAATATACTGTAAGGAGTTTAACTCAGGGTTAATTGAACACCTCGATCAGGATGGCCTGTTGTTCCAGGCTGCAGGTGGAAATCTTGCCCCATTCTCCCATTCCTAGAGCTGGGAGCTTTAAGAAGCCATCGCCTCTCTGCTTTAGAAAGGAAATGAGGAGGAATTTGAGCTAGATAGACTCTTAAAGATAGCGCAGTCAGGGGATATGGGGAGACGGCAGGAACGGGGTACTGATTGGGGATGTTCAGCCATGATCACATTGAATGGCCGAGCTGGCTCGAAGGGCCGAATGGCCTACTCCTGCACCTATTGTCTATTTATTATCTATTGCATTTCTTTGGTCAGAAGGTGGTGAATCTGTGCGTTTCATAGCCACAGAAGGCTGTGGAGGCCAAGTCAATGGGTATTTTTAAGGCGAAGATTGGCAGATTCTTGATTAGTAAGGGTGTCAGGGGTTATGGGGAGAAGCCAGGAGAATGGCGCTGTGAGGGCAAGATAAATCGGCCATGATTGAATAGTGGCGTAGACGTGATGGGCCGAATGGCCTAATTCTTATCACTTATGCATCTATAAATTTGAGATAGGTTCAAAGAAGGGTCTCTAGCAGCATTCTCCCCCTCCACCCCCCCCCCCCCACCCCACAATCAGTTTGAAGCAGGGTCCAGACCTGAAACGTCACCTACCCACGTTCCCTGCAAAGCCGCCACAGCCATAGATAAAAACACCTTTTAATCCACGAGCAGTAGCTCTACTCAACAGCCAAACGTCTATAGCCTCTTTTGGCTCTGGTTTTTTATTTTCATATGTTTAAATTATAATGTTTTATTTGTAATTGTCTACTGTGTATTGTGCTTGTTATGCTTGAGAGTAATAAAGCACCAAGACAAATTCCTTGTATTTGTGCATACTTGGTAAATAAAATTAATTCAATTCAAGTCAATTCAATGCTGCCTTATCCGTTGAGTGACTCCAGCACTCTGTGCCTTTGTGTAAACCAGCATCTGCAGTTCCTTGTTTCAGCATTTGTTGTTGATCGGAGCTGCGAGTGACTGCAGAAGCTCTGATTCTTGTGCAAAAGGCAAAGCGCTGGAGGAACTCAGAGGGTTAGGCAGCATCCGTGGAGGGATACGGATAGACGATGTTTCTTTGGACTTATGGTTGATCTCTAATCGCACCTGAGAAGGATTAGCACTTTCATCTCAGCTGGAGATCATGCAATAATAATGAAGGGATGGCAATGTACCTCCAATTCGGATGAGAGCGAGACAGAATGGGAAACATACAGAGAGTGACGTTCACCTGTCCCTGTCGCCCTTCTCCAGCTTAGTAGCAAAGGGTGAGCACTAGAGGTTTCGAATAAGGCCCCCCCTGCACATGTAAAGCACAGACCAATGCAGAGGACGATTTCCTCTACATTCTTGACGAAATGCCACAATCTTTGGGGACACCCACTGCAGCACAAGCCTGTCTTTTTCAATTTATGCTCCAATTCTCCAAGGTCCTCAGTGAAAATTTTAAATTCAATACAAAATTATGCATCGGTTTACACTTTGGAGACAAAATCTTGTTAGCTGTTGGGCTGAGACTGACTGCAAACAATTTAATGCACGATTCCCAGCGCAGAAGCGAAATGAAATATTCACATAATTTCAGCTGGAAGCAAATAGTCAGCCACAGAAAGATGTAAACGTCACCATTTGCAGTGACACCCAAACAAACACAGAACGTCAAGCCCAAAACACGAACAAGCCGTATATCTCAAACTCTACACTCCAATAAATCATAAGCTCACAAGTCATAGGAGTAGAATTAAGCCATTCAGCCCATCGAGTCCATTCCGCCATTCATTCGTGGCTGATCTCTGCCTCCTAATCCCATTTTCCTGCCTTCTCCCCATAACCCTTGGCACCTGATCTAATCAGGAATTTGATTATCTCTGTATCATGCACCTCAACACAACACCCCAACAAACTGCGTACCCCAGTAACAGGCCCTTAGGCCCACCAGTGATTCCCGCATACAAGCAGTATCCTACACACTAGGGGCAATTTGTTTTTACCATAATACAAATCCAATTAACTTATAAACCTGGACGTCTTTGGAGTGTGGGAGGAAACCGGAGACCCCGGAGTAAACCCGCGCAGGTCACGCAGAGAACGGGCAAATCCCGTGCGGACAGCACCCCTAGTCGGGGTCAAACTCGGGTCTCAAACACAATAACCTAATGACGCATGTATCTTAAACACAATACCCCAACAAATTGTGTACCTCAAACACTGTACCCCAAAGCATTGTGTACCTCAAACCTAACACGCCAACAAACATCATACCCCATAATGTCCACACACCAACAAACTAGGTACCTCAAACCCCACACCCCAACATGCCATTTAACTCACTCTCCTCACCACACTCACATACATCAAACTCAACACCCGAACAAGCCAGCTACTCAAAATCCAAAATATTAATAAACCCCCGAATAAACCCCACACCGCAACAAAGCCAACTCCCCAACTCTCTGCTTTCCCAACTCTCCATCCCTGCCCCTTCCCACTTCTCCGAGCCTGACTGTCCCCGATTACATTTTATCCCTCTTTGCTTTGTTGTCACCTTCTCCTAGCTAACAATGATCTATTCTGCATTTTTCTTGATCTCCACCCCCTTTCATGTCTCGTTTTCCCACCTGACACCTCCTTATCTCTGTATCTCCCTCTCCCCTGACTCTCAGTCTGAAGAAGGGTCTCGACCCGAAACGTCACCCATTCCTTCACTCCGGAGATGCTGCCTGGCCCGCTGAGTCACTCCAGCATGTTTGTGTCTATCTTTGGTGTAAACCAACATCTGCAGTTTCTTCCTACACACCGACAAACGTACCTTCAGCTACCACCCCAACAACTCCATGTACCCCAACGGATTTCTCAATACCTGAAATCCCACAAGCAACAATCTACGCACCTCAAACCCAACATGCCAACAATACACACACTAACCCAATACCCAAACGAACCATGTACCCCAAACCCAACCCAATGACTTAAACTCCTGCCTTGCTGCTGGTGAACAGTGTTAATGAGTAAGAATCTCCAGCACTTAGACCCAGGTGGTGAGCAGTGCAGCCCTAATATCCCAGTGCTGGAAGGGATGTACATAAATCTGACTTGGATGGACACAAAATGCTGGAGTATCTCTGCGGGTCAGGCAGTGTCTCTGGAGAAAAGGAATAGGTGACGTTTCGGGTCGAGACCCTACTTCAGGCTGAGAGTCAGGGGAGAGGGTAAACTAGAGGTATGAAAAAGGTACCAAGAACAATGGAACGAAAGGCACGAGAAGAACAAATCAAGGCCAGCAAGCGTGATCAAGGAAAAGTGGAGCCCACAATGGTTCATTGTTGGCTGTGGAAAATGTGTTAACGAGGGCGTACGAACAGGGAAACCAATCAGGATGACAGTGCAACTAGTGGGATGACTTGGGTGGGGGAGGGACGGAGAGAGAGGGAATGGCCCTCTGGAGAGAGAAAGAGAGGGAATGCAAGGGTAACTTAAAATTAGAGAAATCAACCCTTAGTTTGGTTTGTAAGCTGCCCAAGTGAAATATGAGGTGCTGTTCCTCCAATTAGTGCTTGGCCTCACTCTGAGAAGTGGAGGAGTTGATGTTGATGGTGTTTTTTGACAGACATTAGTGCTAAACCTACCCAGGCAGATGAAGAGAGCTCAGCATACTGGTTACACACAACAGCCTGACATCTCATATTCACACAGTCATGGACAATGTGCCAGATTTTCTGTGCCAAGCAACACTTGGAACCATCCCTGAGATTGACAAGGGCACAAAATGACCTCTGGATGGGGACTTCACTGCCCATCAGTCAGGGTGGTGCAGTAGCAACTCTGTTGCTGGAGCTGACACCCTCCTGAAGAACGATGCAGAGAATAGTGGACACAGCCCAGATCATCACACAAACCAACCTCCCATTGGATCCATCCACACCTCTCGCTGCCTCGGCAAGGCCAGCAGCATAATCTAGGACGAGTCACACCCTGGCCATTCCTCCCCTCTCCCATAGGGCACAAGGTAGAGAAGTGTGAAAACGCACACACCCAGATTCAGCGACAGTTTCTTCCCAGCTGTTATCAGGCAACTAAATCACCCTACCACAACTAGAGAACAGTCCTGAACTACTATCTACCTCATTGGAGACCCTCACGGTATCGATGATCGGACTCTGCTGGCATTACCTTGCATTAAACGTTATTCGCTGATCATGTATGTGTACACTGTAAGCGACTCGATTGTAATCATGTGTTGCCTTTCTGCTGACTGGATAGCACGCAACAAAAGCTTGTCACTGTACCTCAGTCCAACTAAACTAAACTGAACTGTTGTTAAGCTGGTTCTGCACAGATAGAGTCATGAAATCAAACGGCACAAAAACAGGCCGATTAGCGTACCATGTCCATCCCAGCCATCAGGTAACATTCTGCACTATTCCCTTTTTTCCATGCTTGGCGCATGGTGTTCTACGCTATGATAGTTAACGTGTTGTTGTGTTCGATAAATCACCAGATTCAGACAACAGAGTTTGTATAGCAAGATATTTGATTACACTACCAAATAAGGCACATAGACTCACATGTCCACGTACACACTCGCGAACCCCGAGTGCACAGCAAAGCGCGCCCCCGGGTGGTGACCTGTGGTCGATCGTTCGCGACACGATCCAAGGCTGGAGTTCTCTCCTCCTCTGGAAGGGCGCCCGACACGGTCCCTTATGGCGCTTCACGTCCATTCAGACCGTGCCATACCTCCTCCCGTGAGCCAATCGCTAGCCTGGCAAATCGGGCCGTGCCACACAGTTTCTGCACGACTTGTGGTTGGTGGTCCTGCCCAACTATTGCAGTGTTTTACTCAGCAAACCCAGACATTCCCAGACTTGCGTGGGAACATCTACTTACATCTTCTGCTCCTTTTGGAACACCTTCTGAGGCATCTACTAGTTTTCGTAGGGTCTGGAATACTATGCGGCTTATTTAACTGACAACTCCATTTTAGCTGGCATGGTCTGTTTGACCCTCTACGTGCTTCTTAGATGATGTGAGTCTTCAATGTTCTCTTAGTCAATGTATTCCAGGGTCCACCCCCTCCATCGGGTAAAAATATCTTATTCGGTTTTGTTCTGGAATCTGCCGCAAGCTGATGTTTGAGGGGTGGAAAGTGGGAATTAGGACGGAAGGGATTTGGAGCTCTCAGATTTGGCAGCAGAGCCAGTGAACTTTCACAGGAGTTCAAGACCACGACACAAAGGTGGGAAACAAATAGTCTTTGTCAGGCTTGTGCACGCCTGCAGATTCTCCCCTGCTGTTATCAGCCAACTGAATCATCCTATCACCAAGTTGAGAGCAACTGGTCCTAACCTACCATCTACCTCATTGGAGACTCTCGGAATATCTTAAATTGGACTTTACTCTGTTTTATCTTGTACTAAATGTTATCCCCTTTATCGTGTATTTGTGCACTGTGGACAACTTGGTTGTAATCATGTGTAGACTTTCCACTGACTGAACAAGTTTCGGACCTTGTTCAGATTCAAGACCTAAAGGCTCAAACACAACCGCGGGTCTACAGAGTCTACAGGTCCTCTCCACCCTGTTGTATGGAGCCGAGTCATGGACCACCTGCAGCAGGCGCCTGAGACCCCTGGAACAATACCATCAAAGATCCTTACAAAAGATTCTGAGGATCAGCTGGGAGGACAAAGGCACCAGCATCAGCGTTTTGGAGGAAGCCACCATGCCCAGCAGCACCCGCACAATAATGCAGCAGCAACTTTGATGGACCGGCCACGTCATCCGCACGTCCAACGCACGCCTCCCTAAACATTCCTGTACTCTCAATTGAAGGAGCCCCCAGCGGGCCAAAGAAAAGCTTCAAGGACAACATCAAGAACAGTCTGAAGAAATTCCACGTCACATCAAGCAACTGGGAGCACATTGCACTGGACAGGCGCTCCTGGAGGAAATCCGTGCAGGAAGGAGCTGCACTTCATATAGAAACATGGAAACATAGAAAATAGGTGCAGGAGTAGGCCATTCAGCCCTTCGAGCCAGCACCACCATGCAATATGATCATGGCTTCACAAAATGGAACTACGCCATGCCGCAGAGACAACGCGACAGCACCGTAAGGAGAGAGAGAAGGGGGATCGACCACTACCAACCACCGCCAGCCTCCACTGCCCACGTTGCACCGAGGTGCGTGGATCGCGGATCGGCCTCTACAGACGTCTGCAGACCCACCAGTAGACGACCCTATGGAGAGGAGAGGACCGCCATACTCGTTGCGAGTGACCGCCGATTAATCATGTATAGTTCGTTCCGCTGACTGGATAACACGCAAGAAAAAAGATTTTCACTGTACTCGGTACACGTGACACGTACCACCCGCTGCCTGTCCCGCTGAGTTCCCCAGCATTTTGTGCCTGTCTTTGGTGCATTTTATTAAAATGGACAAACGGATTTGGTGATGGACTTGACCTTCAGTTCCATGCTAAGCTCAGGGGTGAGTCACACTCTGATGGCATGCAATCAGAGGCTGCAGTGAATGTAATCATTCCATCATTCCTCTTCTGACTTTACTTGAGTTTAGTTCAGTTTATTATTGTCACGTGTTCCGAGGTACGATGGAAACGTTTTCTGTTGCATTCTATCCAGTCAGTGGGAAGACACACATGATAGAAGATACATGATTACAATCAGCTTGTCCACAGGATAAAGGGAATAATGTTTAATACAAGTAAAGTCCGATTAAATATAGTCCGAGAGTCTCAAATGAGGTAGATAGATGGTAGATTAGGACCTCTCTCTAGTTGGTGATAGGATGATTCAGTTGCCTGATAACAGCTGGGAAGAAACTGTTCCTGAATCCGGTGGAGTGCATTTTCACACTTCTGTACCTCTTGCCTGAAGTGAGAGGGGAGAGCTACTTTGTGACCAATCTACGGTAGCCAGTTAACCTACACAACTGCATATCTTTGAGGTGTGAAAGGAAACCAGATTACCCAGAGAAAACCCGTGTGTTTACCGGGAGAACATGCAAACTCCACACACATAGTCCCTGAATCTAGAGGTGTGCGTTTTCACATGTCTGTACCTCTTGCCTGATGGGAGAGGGGAGCAGGGGGAGTGCCCCTACATCTGCCCATCCCCTGAACTATCAAATTACGGACTTCAATCTCCCTTCCCCATCTTTGCCTCTTTAACCAGGAATTAAGTCACCCGACCCAAATACCTCTGTCAGGCGGCCTGCATTGACACTCCTTGAGACACTTTTGTACCGTTATGTATCATTGCAAATTATTGACTGTGGCCAACAGATTATGCCATGCAGGAGCATTACAATCGAATGACTGATCTTTCCAAGTGGAGCCCAAAGTTCAGGCTACCATGGAGCTAAAGCAACAGTTAGCCCGCAGAGCCTTCAGTAACAATAACATGGCCCATAAAAATGGATTGCACATAATGGAGCCGTTTTAGTTTAGTTTAGAGATACTGCATGGAAACAGGCCCTTCGGCCCACCGAGTCCGGGTCAGCCAGCGATCTTACTTTCTAGGGACAATTAACAATTTTACCGAAGACAATTAACCTACAAACCTGTACGTCTTTGGAGTGCGGGAGGAAGCCGCAGCTCCCAGAAAAAGCCTACATGGTCACGGGGAGAACGTGTCAGCTCTGTACAGACGGCACCCGAGACCAGGATCGAACCGGGTTCGCTGGCGCTGTAAGGCAGTGACTCTACCGCTGCGCCCCCGTGCCGTCCTGCTGCTTGTCTGGGCAGAAAAGCAGATTGTTCGCTACGGACTGACGCTCAGGCCGCACAGAAAGATGGATTTCAACGTTCAGAGTTTTATAAAACTAAGCAAAGAATTTATCTTTAAAATGGGACGCGTTTTAAAAAAAAGCCATTTGCACTTAACCTGCCACTGTCTGCTTTTCTACCAAAAGCTAAGGTCTGAATTATGTGGCTGCAAATCAATTTTGTATTCCTGCTCCACGCTCAGTGCATGTCGGGACGTAATTGGCCATTTAGAGATTGTGCTGCTTCATTTCTCCCTGTTAATGAAAAAACACGCTGGCGTTCCCTCCTGCTCTCTGGCTAACAACTTCTTATTATAAAGCCTCTCTTCCGAATGGATAATTCTCTTCCCTTCGCATTCCTGGTCACCTGTGATTCAGCCGGCTCCCGTTCCCCATTCATCCTGACACGTTATTAATCAACGCATTTCCCACCTCCGTCACAGCAAACGTTCGAACGCTGACACTACTCAGAAACCATTCAGCATTATATATCTCTTCACAACAACACGCCTTACAGGTCTTCGACTCCTCATTTAGAGGCAGCATTTGTATTCAAACTACCGCCTCAGCCAAACAAAACTGACACGAATAAATACACATAAATCAAGTGGTGAGATGTTGCTGGGTGAATTCGGATGACGAAACCCTGAGTGCAATTGTGCTGAAATCCTCTTTTTTTTTCCCCCTTGTGCTAAACAGTTGTCTTTGATTCAAAATTCATTTCATCTTTTATTTAAGCTGAAGTAATTTAATTTTTTTTTTTTTCGCTCTGTGTTCGGAACATGACGATCTCCTGAATACAGATTCGCACGCAGCAGGAGATTCTCCGGGAGAGCGTGGCCGAAAGTACGCCGGCTCTCACCGCTCTGAGGAAAAGCGGGAATTCTCCCCCGCGGGACACCGTCCGTTCGCTACTCCTTCCCACTCCCATCTTCCCCCACTCGCGTCCCGGAGAGCGTAAAAGCTAATTAGGGTCGGGCGATGTGGTGGCACAGCGGTAGACGACAGAGATTGATAGGTTCTTGATTAGTACGGGTGTCAGGGGTTACGGGGAGAAGGCAGGAGAACGGGGTTAGGAAGGGAGAGATAGATCAGCCATGAATGAATGGCGGAGAAGACTCCTATCACTTATGAACTCATGAACTTAGCTGCTGCCTCGCAGCACGATAGACCCGGGTTCGATCCTGACTACGGGTGCTGTCTGTACGGAGTTTGTACGTTCTCCCCATGACCGTGTGGGTTTTCTCCGGGAGAGGGGGTGGGGGGGTGTTCCGGTTTCCTCCCACACTCCGAAGATGTACAGGTTGGTAAATGAATTGATGTCGGTAAGTTGCAAAATCGTCCCGAGCATGTTGGTTAGTGTGCGGGATGTTCGCTGGTCAGTGTGGCATCGGTGGGCCGAAGGGCCTGTTTCTGCACTGTATGCACTGCACTGTTTCTGCACTGTATGCACTGTTCTGCACTGCAGGTAAAGTCTAAAAACGGCAACCCCTTTGGGAGAGATGTGAACATTAATGCAAACAAAAGCTAACTTTTCCCAAGGAAATAAGCAAGCAGTCTTCCACTGAGTCCACAGAAGCAGATTTTCAAACTGGGTTATTAATTTAAATACAAGGCATGCCAAGAAACCATTGGCATTTACTGAATGCTATTATGTAACAAAAATGAAGCGTTACACTCAGTCACACACTGAGTGTTATAATGCAACATATACCAACATTCTATGCACAGTAACCATTGCTTTGTAATTATAGAATATATACTGGAGTATTACAACTACAAATGCTTATTATATTATCATTTAATATATGATGGAATGTATTCTATTTGGGTGTTATTATCTAGTGCCTACTGAATTGATAAAGGCAGCCAGAAGGGTGTGTTACTACTGTATATGACATATATGGGAGTACTCTCCACAGTAACATGTTGTATATTATCAATATCGGGCACTGCACGATTGGCAGCCCCGCCAACAGTCTGTGTGTGTGTGTGTTTTTTTTTATTTTAGTGCGTGTTAAAAGTCTGTGTAAACGTTCTCTGGTTTGTTTTACGTGGGGGAAGGGGGAGGATGAGGAGGAAATTTTTTTTTCAGTTTCGTACCTTGCCGGAGATGCGATAAATTTTCGGATCGCATTCTCCGGTCGCTCTGGGGCCTACCATCGATGGAGCTGGAGGCCTCCTCGGACTGACTTTGGGCCTCACCGCAGGGGCGTGGATTTACATTTATATGAAGAGAGAAAGAGAGCGATTATACACTCAACTTTATTTTCTCGTTTACTATATTGTTCGCAGTGTAAGATGTTTACATATTCGGTTGTGCTGCTCCAAGTAAGAATTTCATTTTTCTGTCTGGGACATATGCCAATAAAACACTCTTAACCCTTGACTCTTGATCGTATACCTTCCACTGGAGTAGTGTGCCCAGTAACACTATGTGTCGCCAAATAACATACTTTATGTGTTGTAACCCAGCACTGCATTGAGTAGAACACATAATGGAGTTTTAGACCAGACAATGCAGTTGTGTGTTATTGCAGAATATATTGAGGTGTTATTCAGGTGGTACAAGTTGTAATTATTTACATGCAAACTCCTCACAGGCAGCGGCCGAGGTCAGGATCAATCTCGGATCTTTGGCGCTGTGAGGCAATGGGTCTACCAGCTGCGCCACTGGATCACTAGTTTCCGCAAGGTTTTGTAACAATAACGGCGGCGCAGCGGTAGAGTTGCTGCCTTACAGCGAATGCAGCGCCGGAGACCCGGGTTCCATCCCGACTACGGGGGCAGTCTGTACGGAGTTTGTAAGTTCTCCCCGTGACCTGCGT